>JAPCWY010000010.1:14207500-14627500 GCA_028455895.1 Rhodomyrtus tomentosa | reverse complement strand
TCCCGAGGTTTATTAGTATTGAATAGAAATCGAAATGGGGCGTGGGCGGTTGGATGTTGATTAAGAGTTAAAAAAAAAAAGATCCTTGGATAAACACCAGAATAAGCAATATTCATTGGGCCAGGAGCAATTGTTTCAAGGCTGACACTAATTAATTAATAAATTGACTCCCATTAAAACGAAAGGAGTCATTTGGTGTAGAACCACATAGCTTGCTCTGAAGCTATTGCATTGATAGGCAGGGCTTACCGGTACAATAAAGCAGTCAATTGGGACGCCCCCCGGTTCATCCGGGGGAGAGATCGAGCTTCAAGAAATAGTGAATGGTCTTATCAATATTTCAAGAATTGGCTGGACCAAACCAGTTGCACTTTTTTCATTATAACTAGTATAAAGTAAAAGATGCATGATCCCGCGAATTACTTCTGAATTATTCTCTCCAAACAGAACATTTAGCACCATGGCTGTCAGCTCCGCAGGAAGGGAATCCGTTGCTGAGGTCGTCAGAGAATCTATTTCTTGTTCCTTTATTAAGACGCTTAAGGGGTCTTGTCTGGAAAAAAACTCCAGTATTAATCAAGAAATGGAGTTTGTTCCAAGTATGAGGCCCCCGGCTAAAGCCACGGCATTCAAAGTCAGAGCCTTCCCTGCTTCACCCATTCATTGCCATGAAAATAGAATATGAATAAAAAAATTCAAATAAAAAAGTTATAAGGTCACTCTTTATTCTAAAATCGAAAAATCGATTCCATACGATTAAAAAAAAAGATCAAAAGAAAAGAGCCATCAAAGAATTCGGGAACTAGAAGAAAGACTCCAGGGGATTGCAGATGATATAACTAGTAAATATGTTCCTCCTCATGTCAACATATTTTATTGTCTAGGAGGAATTACGCTTACTTGTTTTTTAGTACAAGTAACTACGGGGTTTGCTATGACTTTTTACTACCGTCCAACTGTTACTGAGGCTTTTGCTTCTGTTCAATACATAATGACCGAAGCTAACTTTGGTTGGTTAATTCGATCAGTCGGCTCTAATGGTTACCATGAGTATTTCTTAATTTTTTTTTGTACGAAAAAAAAATAATGCCTACAGTAGAAGGACTAATCAGTTATTTCTTTCATCGCCCCAAACATGCCAATATTAGCACTGATAATACGTAAATGTAACTCATTGTTCAAACAACTATTCAGAGTTTCTAGAGCTCCTTGTAAGGCTTGTTGGAAAACGCGTTGTCGGACTTGATTAATCGCTCTTTGTTGTTCAAAATGAATGCTTTCGTTTTTGTAATTTTCTAATTGTTCCAAGGTCTTATAAGTTGAATTAATCAGATTCAACTTTTCTTGTTCTATCTCAGAGTATCCATTCACTCGAAACGGCTCCGCTTTCATTTCCACTTTCCGTAAACGGGCCCGGGCTTTTTCCAGCTATTCAATGCCCCCCCTCCACGTAATTCTTCTGAATTTCGAATAGTATTCAAGATCCTCTGTTTTCGATTATCTAATAAATCGCTTAATGAAAGTAGATTATCTTTCCATTCAGTTCAAAACTTCCATAATCCCTTCCCGAACCAAACATGAATCTTTCAATTCATTTGGCTCTCACGCTCAATTACTTAATGTAAAATTCCCATATCTTTTTTTTTTAATGTAATGAGCCTATCCTCTCTTCGCTATTCATATTCCCCCAAAAAGATATCAAAACTGACCACTAATCCAAGACCAAAATAATATTCGGAGGACTCTTCTGACCAAACCAAAAATATGGAATTGTCAGCAAAGTTGTTTCTTTTCGAAAAATCCAAAGAATTCTATTTCCTTTATACATTACATAGGTCATCGATTCAGCATTGGCTAAGATAAAAAAAAAAAGAGTGTGAACTTTTTTCCAATAACGGTTTCAAATAATTTCATCGACATGAGTGTTCTTCTATCGAAGAAAAAATTTCAATTATTCCTTTTGAAACCCTTCTGTATTTGTATTAAATTAACATAGTAGTAGAAAGAATACCATGCTACGTTTAAACTTCAAACGCTTTAGCTTTAACCATATTAATGGTCCCACATTATTGGTTAATCGAGAATCAAAGTGGATTTACCAATGAATCACGAAATGCTATGGTTCTTAAATATTATTTATTCACTTAATTTATTCAGAAGTCATTTGCGGGATCATGCATCTTTTACTTTATACTAGTTATAATGAAAAAAGTGCAGCTGGTTTGGTCCAGCCAATTCTTGAAATAAACAACTCGCACACACTCCCTTTCCAAAAAAGATCAATACACCAAGGACTACACTTAGATTTATTGGATTTGTTGCTAAAATATCGGTATTAAATCCGAAACTCCCGGCCGATGGCCAGCGACCCAAGGAAACGAAAGAATCGGTTACGTTTTTCATACAATCTCCTCTTATAGATAAAATAAAAAATCGAATAGAGTTCGTTTTTTTTTGTATCACTTCACGTTTTTTCTATTTATTCGTTATTTCTTTTTTATTTCTTTTCTTTATTCTATCCGTTTTATATATTTAGATATATTGAATTCTTATTTATTTAATTTCCTTGTTTCTAAATAGAATACAAATATAGTTGATTTAGAAATGGATTTTTTCAATAATAAGAATAATATTGATTAGAATCGGGGACCAAGTTTCATCTCAATTGGGGAATATTTCGTTTGTTGTAACACTTGCTAAAAAAAGAGTTTCCTTTGCTAAGAACGGGAAGGAAGAAAGCGAATCGGTATGCTAATTCCTCATCCTCAAATCCGTCCTTACTCCAGGGGTTAGTGTCTGTGTTATTTCATTTTAAACTAGTAACTTGATCATATTCATATCATTTGACCAATTCTAACTTCTTGATTTGAATCTTTGAAGTATTGGGTTAAAGAAGAAAGATTCAAAATAATTAGGAATCAAAATTCTATTTAAGTTTTCATATCTTGATTTTTATTGAACCTATAAAAAGATATAAGAGCCGGTGAATTAGAAAGAATTAATTAAAAATAAAAAGGTTTTTTTATGGAATATACATATCAATATTCATGGATTATCCCCTTCATTCCACTTCCAGTTCCTATGTTATATAGATAGATTAAAACCGATCGGAAGGTCTTGAATTAGACCAATGAAATTCTGTCTGCTATAATAATAACTAAAAAAGCACTTCTGAATTGATCTCAAAGGAAGTTGGTGACCTGATGACAGGGGAGCCGGCGACCGAAGCCCCGGTGAACGGCGGCCGTAACTATAACAGTCCTAAGGTAGCGAAATTCCTTGTCGGGTAAGTTCCGACCCGCACGAAAGGCGTAACAATCTGGGCACTGTCTCGGAGAGAAACTCGGTGAAATAGACATGTCTGTGAAGATGTGGACTACCTGCACTTGGACAGAAAGACCCTATGAAGCTTTACTGTTCCTTGGGATTGGCTTTGGGCCTTTCCTGCGCAGCTTAGGTGGAAGGCAAAGAAGGCCTCCTTCCGGGGGGGCCCGAGCCATCAGTGAGATACCACTTTGGAAGAGCTAGAATTCTAACCTTGTGTCAGGACCGTAAAGATAGTCCTTCGCGTAAATTGCTTTGAATGGGTAAATCAATCATTTGTCCTTGAGGATCTGACATTAATCCTCTCATACCTACTAATTGGTGTACTTGAGATGCATTTCCTCTGGCTCTCGAAAAAGACATTATATGGACTGGATTAAAGGGGATGATTGGATAGCCCGACAGAAAATAGAATTAGTGGTTGTGGAAAGTGGCTGAGTGAATTCTCAAGTTCAACCAACCCATTTTCCCAACTTAAAAATAGGATAACACGCTCGATAGGGCATAAGTTCGATTAGGGACAACTCCGAAGAATGGAAGGAAGACGGATCCGTTTCTTTAAACCTTTCGATCTAATACAAGAAAACAATGTGTCCATCACAAGAACGTAGAGGAGATAGGTCAGTGGAATCTTTATGCCCAAAACCCCGATTCAAATAGTCATTTTTTTGTTTTTGGGAGCGAAACAATCAACCTTTTGATATTGGAAGACCCAAAAGATTCTTCCAATGTATCATTTCCGGGTCCAATGGAATTCATAGGTATAGGAAGAAGCCTTGTCAAATAGAGATTTTTTCTTTCGACCATATTTTGATTGTTAATACGATATATAAGGACCGCTACTACAAATAGTACTACACCCTTGATAGTGAAATATCAATTCCAGAAGAAGATGCCATTCGTTTGATGAGAAATAAAAAGGAATATCGAAACAAGGTGTTGGTTAACATCAATTATCTATTTGCCCCAGTTGGACGACGTCTACCTTAGCTAAAAGCCTTAGTACTTTCGCATGTTCTCTTACAATTCCTTATCTAATTTAAGGAAGTCTTTGTACTTGTCACGCCCCGCACCTCGGGCCCGAGCATGCGACTCCCTGTAAGCAAACCAAGATATCTCTCGATGTCCCAGTATCCGCACATAAGTCGAGAGATGTGTTATGTATAAACACGCAGAACCGACAATGTAAAAACTCCTCCGTGCAAATATAAAGTGGGACCTGGATAGCGAGAATACCATAATACGTAATATCCAAAAGTTCATACAAGAGCATACCTACTAGGTCCTCTAGGGAGACGGGGTAATATAAACATGTCCATCACCCATCAAAGGAAACAGGCATCGGGGTCGCCGTCAAAAGTCGGACTAGAATACCAGGAGCTCCTAAGACGAACTGCTGGAGTCATCAGTCTCCTCTGCCTCCTCCATGGGCACGTACTCCGAGAAGGTCTTTGAGAAAACTTCTATAGTGTTCTTCATGGTCTCGTCAGCGGACGGCTCCACCAGGTCATCCTCTGTAGCCTCGACCACTATGACCTCCTCAGTATCCTCTAAGGTCAGGGTCCTCTCAGGTCCGTTCCTCGAACCGGCAACTGACCCCTTAGCCCGCTCTAAATCCCGGGTGGGATGACACCAACTAGCGACGACTCCCTAGGGCACCTCAGTGGGCTTCAGCGGCCCTATAGAAACATCCCCAACCTTCTGGATCCAGGATTCATACCTATGAGGCTTCCAGCTACTCCCACCCTCTTCTACCCATAAGACTGTACACTTTCTGACATAAATGGTTCCCTGCCTATTAGGGAACTCATCAAAATAGATAGACATCTCTTTGGGGTCTCTAAATTTGATAGGCCACATCCTCAGGACCTAGGATTTGTAAAAAGGAGGTTCCACAACGGGGTGAGATTTACATCTTAGTAAGGTGGATCCTAACCCTAGGTTAGGCCGGCAGTCCACTCAGGCAGTCATAAATACTAGCATTTCACACAAATAAACATGCGAGGCATTCAATTATCGATACAACATGCAGATGTCAAGCATGCAGTCATGGCATCATAACACATCTAGTTGATCATGTACAAATCGCCATGTCACATCACCACTTCCACCCTTCAGACTGCCTCATGCTCATGCCCGCTTTTAGAACGCCTCAGGCTCAGTCCACGTAAACGCACCAGGTTTCAATGTTACTCTAGGCCAATGTCGACATATCACAACTCCATCCCACATTTCAATGCATTAGGACTATGGCCTTCTCAACCACGCATTTCATACGCATCAGGGTGCCATATAACTCCAACCCCATGCCTCAGTGCCTCAGGATATTCCTCACACCACCCCGCGTCTTATACGCCTCAGGGTACTACCATGTCTCAGCCATGCCAAAGTTTCAATTCACTTCACACACATAATGCAATGTGCAACTCAAGCACAAATCATACACTTATGGCATGCAAGACGATCAATTGACATTCACACATAGTAGTCATTTCAAAACAGAAACATTGACGCACATTCAAATCCTTTATACCGTTATAAGACGCACAAAGAACAATCACATTAAAAACCCTTCAAGGATCGCCTAAAAATTCACCCGACTCGCCCAATTGAGTCAAATCTTTCTATCATAGGTTTAGGGTTCCCTTATCTCAAGCTTAATGTCACAAAATCCTTCTCCCAAGCACCTCAAGAACTCAGTCCAAGCAGCCCAAGAACAATTCAGCCGTGCAACCTATTGAAATTTCATTCAACCGTCAATTTCTCTTGCCCAATCACCAATCCATGGGCCATAAACCTTAATGACATGTCTCCCAACATCCTAGCATGTCTCATTGATGAATTTTAGACTCAAATCCAACCAGCAACAGCCCCCACAAAATCAGTATGCACAGAACTGAACCGGGCTATTTTCGGTTCTATGTATATCGCAATTATCCAGCCCTTAAACTATCTCAAATCCATCATTTATTCACTAACCTACATGCTAACATGTAGATATAAGGATTTGAAAAGCTCACCGAAGATTTGAGGCCGAGTCGTAAACGGAAACTCCTTGAATATCACCGGTTACCCTCAGTCCTCAAACCGGCAGTTTTGGCCCTTCAAACACAAGACCCATTTGGGATCAAAACTCTATCAAATTAACCCCAACTTTTTACCATAGATCACTCTATGAGTCCCCTAGATCTCCACAAAATTTGGTTGAAAAAATCCAAAGTTTCGGGGTCCTAAGAGGCCAGAAATGTAGCTTACCTCTGGTTGCGACGATTTCCGTTGACTTGCGGGAGATCGGCTGGCCGGAGCTCTTCGGTGGGTCAAACGACTTGCTTCCACTTCGAGGATGTCTATAAGAGGTCGAACAAGGTGTGGATGGTCGGCTCGGTGGCTAGAAGCCGTTAGAGAGGGTCGTCGACGGCAGCGAGCAAAATGGGCAGAACCGATCGGGCGAGCAGCAGTTCACGGCAAGATGAAGAAGAAGAAGAAGAAGAACGAAGTTTCGGCCAAATGGGGGGCTGATGACCGGCCATGTAATAGAGAGAGAGAGAGCTATATTCAACTTTCAAAAGTCAACAAGTTGAATGGTAGTTGGGAAAAGTAGGTATGTCCACTCAAAGCTTGATCTATGTCCAATGTGTCAATCAAGCTAATCCAATGGCCAAGATCTTCTCTCATTTTCGGCAGCCTTGGGGGTGAATTAAAGACCAAAATACCTTCGTCCAATTATATAAGTAAGGCTAGGGCTTGAGAGACAAAATGGTAATTTTACCCCCGACGTCCGGAACGTCGTTTTTCTCATTCCAATATTCTTTGATAAGGCGATGGCCAATCCAATCATGATGTTGGAATTCTTGATTCTCCATTTTCAATTTTCAAGACTCGTTTTTGATCGTTTTCTCTATCAGACGTGGTTCCAACCTATCCCGAACCGACAAGCTGCTTTTGCAAACGTTACACGTATCGATCCTGTGATTCATATCACATTTAGGGCTCGTTAATTCATGGCGAACTTGGTTGTCATGTAATTGTGAGGGTCTATCACTAGTTCCTTTGGTCTCGATCATCAACATTCGATTTAGGAAAATTTTGCAATTTATACATTGGTTAGGCGGCCTCACCCGCGCTCCAATCGTATAACACTAGCAATGCATTCCTTAATCGTTCTTAGATCTGCCTTTTGTGATTCTAAATGTCCCCTCGACAATCCTTATGGTCAAAGCGCCATTTCCCATTCGAGTTCCCTAGGTCCACGTACCTTGTCTCGCGTTAGCCTTTCCCTTTTGGTCAGTTTACTCAAATTGATCAGATTCGAGCGACATATGACTGAAACACATCGTTAGATACACTTCTCATTAATGAGTCTGAAAATGACTGGAAAATCAGAATGTCACAACTCTTTCCCCCTTACAAAAATTTCATCCCCGAAATTTACTTCAACCTTAATTATTCAAACAAATGGGGGTGTTGTCGCCTCATCGTTTCTTCGTTTTCCCACGTGGCGCCTTCGGTTCCATGGTGCTCCCACACAACTTTGACCAATGGAATTGTCTTATTCTTGAGAATTTGCTCCTTCCGATCTTCGATCCTGATCGGCTTCTCCACGTAGGATACCCGGTCGTCCACTTCTATGACCTCGTAGTTCAACACATGTGTCGGGTCTGGTTCATATCTTCGCATCATTGACACGTGGAAGACATTATGCACTTGGGATAGATTAGGCGGTAAGGCAAGTCTGTAGGCCAAGGTCCCAATCCGCTCCAGTATTTCAAATGAACCTACGTACCTTGGGCTTAGTTTTCCCTTCTTGCCAAATCGTGATAATCCCCTCATTGGTGACACCTTGAGAAAAACATGGTCAACTACTTGAAACTCCAAAGGCTTATGCCGCTTGTCCGCATAACTCTTCTTACGACTCTGTGCCGTCTTCAGTCTATCCCGAATTATCCTTACCACTTCCACAAATTAATCTACCAACTCTGGGCCTGTGATACTTCTTTTTCCAACCTTGTCCCACCAAATTGGGGTTCTGCAAGCCCTTCCATAAAGTGCTTCAAATGGTGCCATTTAGATGCTCTGTTGGTAGCTATTATTGTACGCAAACTCCACCAAATGCAGCTGATCTTCCCATCCACATTTAAATTCTATGACGCACACTCGCAACATGTCCTCGAGCGTCTGAATCGTGCTCTCCATCTATCTGTCCGTCTGTGGATGGTACGCCGTGCTAAATTGAAGCCGGGTTCCCATGGCTTCTTGAAGACTTTTTCAAAAGTTCCCTATGAACTTAGGGTCTCTATCTAAGGTAATTGTCATAGGTACTCCATGTAGCCTCACTATCTGCCTCATGTACAACTCGGCGTATCTATCCATTGTGAAGTCCTTTCGCACCGGGATGAAGTGTGCGGACTTAGTCAATCTGTCCACGACTACCCATATAGAGTCGTGACCTCTCTGGCTCCTCGGGAGTCCCATCACAAAGTCCATTATTATATGCTCCCATTTCCATTCCGGTATTTCTAGTGGCTGTAATAATCCCCCAGGCTTACAGTGTTGTGCTTTCACTTGCTGACATGTCAAACGCTTTGCCACATACTTCGCTACATTCACCTTCATCCCGTTCCACCAGTAGTGCTAGCGTAAATTTTGATACATCTTCGTACTTCCTGGGTGGATGCAATAATTGCTCCTGTGAGCCTCCGATAAAATCCTTTCCCTGAGTTCTTCGTCCTTTGGCAAGCATTGACGTCCTCGGAACCTCAAGATTCCGTCCTCTGACACTTGGAACTCTGGCTTTCTCTTTGTCATGTCCATCTCCAGAATTTTCTGAATTTCTGGATCCGTAAACTATAAGGTCTTTATTCCTTTCTGGACCTCAAGTTCTACCCTCAATGTAGCCATCAAACTGGACAACTGGCAGATTTCTAGTCCGAACTCAGAATCTCTCAAATCCTCGATCATCGACCAACCTTTTACCAATAGACAGGCAATGCTTAACTTCTGACTAAGTACATCTGCGACTCTGTTTGCCTTCCCAAGGTGGTACAATATATCACAATCATAATCCTTGAGCAGCTCCATCCACCAACGCTGCCTCATATTTAGTTCCTTTTGAGAAAATAGGTACTTCAAGCTTTGGTGGTTGATGTAAATCTGGAACTTCTCGCCACACAGATAATGTCTCCAGATTTTCAGAGCAAAAATGATCGCTGCTAACTCCACATCGTGAGTCGGGTAGTTCATTTCATGTGGTTTCAGTTGTCGGGACGCGCAGGTCGCTACTCTTCCATGCTGCATTAACATACAGCCCAGTCATTTCAGCGAGGCATCACTGTATATTTCATAGCCCCCTGGTCCTGATGGAATCGTCAACACTGGTGCAGTCATCAACCGATGTTTGAGTTATGGGAAACTCTTTTCGCACTTATCTGTTCATTCAAACCTTGTTTCCTTCTTTGTCAACCTCGTCAATGGGATGCCTATGGATGAAAACTTCTCCACAAAACGTTTGTAATACCCTGCCAATCCCAAGAAACTTCTGACTTCCGTGACCGTAGTAGGCCTAGGCCAATTTGTTACAGCTTCGATCTTTGTAGGATCCACTGCGATTCCTTCTCCCGACACCACATGACCAAGAAACACTACCTTATTCAGCCAGAACTCGCATTTGCTCAACTTAGCGTATAACGAGTGTTCTCTAAGGGTCTACATGACAATCCTCAGGTGTTCCTCGTGTTCTGCATCACTCCTCGAGTAAATCAGGATGTCGTCAATAAAGACTATGATGAATATGTCTAGGAATTCCTTAAACACTCGAAGCATCAAATCCATGAATGCGGCTGGAGCATTGGTCAATCCAAAAGGAATCACTGTGAACTCATAATGAACATACCTCGTCCTAAAAGCAGTCTTAGATATGTCTTCCTTCTTAATCCTCAACTGGTGATATCCGGTCCTCAGGTCAATCTTTGAGAATACCGTCGCTCCTTGTAACTGGTCAAATAGGTCGTCAATTCTCAGCAGTGGGTACTTGTTCTTTACTATTACTTGGATCAACTGCTTATAGTCGATGCATAAACGCAAAGACACATCCTTCTTCCTTACGAGCAACATTGGCGCTCCCCACGGCGAAGCACTCTGCCACACCCTGCACCCCAGGCACGAGCACGCGACTCCTTGCAAGCAAACCAAAATCTATCGTGGTCCCAAGATCCACAAATAAGTCGAGAGACACAACATAAATGAAGCACGCGGAAGCAATAATGAAATAACTCCTCCGTACAAAATATAAGTGGGACCTGGATAGCGTAAATACTGTCATACATAAAGCCCAACTGTCCAAACAGAAATATAACTGCTAAATCCACTAACAAGAGGGCGACGGGGCAAGCACACAAAATGATCCATCATCAGCATCCAAAAGAGACTGGCTCAGGGTCGCCACCAAAGGATCAAACTGACAAACTGGGAGCTCCTAAGAAGAACTGCTGGAGTCCCCGGTATCCTTGGCATCCTACATCGGCTCGTACTCCGAAAAGGTCTCAGAGCGAACCTCTATAGTATCCTTAGCGGTCTCCTCAGCAGATGGCTCTATGAGATCCTCCTCGATCGCCTCGACCATAATGACCTCCTCCTCCGTGTTCTCTATGGTCGGGGTCCTCTTCGATCCATTCCTTGACCCGACAACAGACCTCTCAGCCTGGTCTAAGTCTCGAGTAGGGTGGCACCGCCTAGGAACAACTCCCTCAGGCACTTCATGGGGCTTCAACGGCCCAGTCGACACATCCTCGACTTTCTTAAACTAGGCCTCATATCGGTGAGGCTTCCAGCTCGTACTACCCTCATCTACCCAGATAAAAGTGCACTTCCTTACATAGATAGTTCCCTGCCCGTCAGGGAACTCGTCAAAATAATCGGACATCTCCTTCGGATCTCGAAAACGAATAGGCCACATCATCAAGGCCTATGATTTGTAAAAATAAGGGTCCCCAAAGGGGTGAGATACACATCTTAGTAAGGTGGGTCCTAATCCTAGGTTAGGCAGACCGTCCACTCAGGCAGTCACATACCACAATCATTCATGCTCACAGACGAACAAGCAAGTACAATAAAAGATGACAATAAAAAAATGACAGGCATGCAGCTATGACATCATGCACACTCAGATGATTACGCACACCTATCCTGCCACTTCACTACATCGACCATCTCCCGCCTGCCTAATTCTCATGCCCGCGATTTGATCGCATCAGGCTCGGTCCGCATAAACGCATCAGACCGTCATTGACAACCTGCGTAAACCCATCAGGTTTCAATGATACTCCAGGCCAGTCTACACATCATATCTCCGTCCCTCGTAAATGCACCAGGACTGTACCCATCTCAACCCCGCGATTAGATCGCATCAGGGCGCCACCCAACCTCTACCCCGCGCATCATCTCCTCAGGGTATCCACCACATCACCCCACGTCTCATATGCATCAGGGTCTCGTCTCCTCTTCGCCATGCCACAATCACAATTCATGCACACTAGGCTAAGTACAATTCATGCATAACCAATGCATCCATGACATGCAAGACGATTCAATACACATTTACAAGTGACCAATTACTCAAGAGACAAGCATAAGCAAGCATTAGGGTCACCTATATCCTCATAGCATGCATAAGGACCATTCATGCCAAGCTTCCTAAGATACCATCTCAATTCCATCCGACTCGCCTAATCGAGCCCAATCTTCCCATCCTAAGTTTAGGATTCCCTTACCTTGAATTTGATGTCACAAATTTCTCCTTGCAAATGCCTCAAGGGTTCGGCCAAATATCCCAAGGATCCAATCCACTGCACAACCTATGGAATTTCAACCAATTCGTCAATTTCCTATGTCCAATTCACTAATCCACGAATCACAAACCTCCATAACTCAATCATCATCATCTTAGCATATCTAGATCACCAATTTGAGGCTCAAAATCAATAGCCATCAGCCTCCACATATTCGTTCTTGCACAGAACCGAACCGGTTATTTTCGATTCTATGCAAACGGAGCACAACCAGCCCTAAATCTCCACCAAATCCATCATTTAATCACTACCCTACCTCTTAACATGTCTATCTAAGGGTCTAAGGGTCTCACCGAGAGTTTGAGGTCAAGTCGTCGTCGGAATCCCATCAAGAGTCGCCGGATCCCCCAAGGTCGCAGACTGGCAAATTCTGTCCAAAGTTTACAAGACCCATTTGGGGTAAAAAATTCATCAAATCAAGCTCAAATTTTTAACACAGATAGATATACAAGTCCCCTAGATCTCCATAAAATTTGGTTGCAAGATTCCAACAATTCGATGTCCTAAGTGGTCAGAAACTCGGCATACCTCAGATTCGGTCAGTTTTCATCGGCTTCCGGGGAAATGCTTGGCCGGAGCTCCTCGGTGGTCCAATCGACGTGCTTCCACTTCGAGGAGGTTTGCAAGAGGTGGGGCTAGGCTCAGGTGGTCGGCTAGAGTCTAGGCATTGGCCGGAGTACGGCATAGACTGCGGCGAACATGAGGGTCAGAAGCTGTCGCCGGCAGCAGAGAAGAAGAAAGACGAAGAAGTTGTGGTCGTGGCTTTGTGGGGGGTGTATGGCCGATCAAGAGAGGAGAGAGAGAGAGAGAAAAGAGTCTATATACAAGGCTCAAGTCAAGGGGTTGAATGATAGGTGGCCAATAGTGGACATGACCACTCTTTAGTCCATCTTTTGACACATGTCCAAGTGTCATTAAAGCTTGATCCAATGGCCACAATTCATCCTCCTTTTTCGGCAGCCTTGGGATGGTTTAAAAGACCATAATGCCCTTCTTCATTTGCATGGACAAGGCTTAAGCTTGAGGGGCAAAAATGATAATTTTACCCTTGACGTCCAGAACGTCGTTTTTCTCGTTCCAATATTCTTTGATAGGGCGACGGCCAATCCGAATATAACGTGGGAATTCTTGATTCTCCATTTTCAATTTTCAAGACTCGTTTATGATTATTTTCTCTATCAGACGTGGTCCCAGCCTATCCCGAACCGACGGGCGGCTTTTGCAGACGTTATTTGTATTGATCATGTGATTCATACCACATTTAGGACTCGTCAATTCGTGGCGGCTTTGGTTGTCAGGTAATTTTGAGGGTCTATCACTAGTTCCTGTGGTCTCGATCGTCACTATCCGATTTAGAAAAATTTTGCAAATCATACGTTGGTTAAGCGGCATCACTCGTGCTCTAATCGCATAACACTAGCAAATGCATTCCTTTATCGTTCTTAGATCGGCCTTTCTATGGTTCTAAATATCTCCTCGACAATCCTTATGGCCAAAGCGTCATTTCTTATCCTAGTTTCCTAGGTCCACGTACCTTGTCTCGCGTTAGCCTTTCCCTTTTGGTCAGCCTACTTGAATTGATCAGATTCGAGCGAGATACGACTGAAATACATCTCTAGATTTACTTATCATTAATGAGTCTGAAATTAACTGGAAATCAACATATCACAACTCTTCCCCCTTACAGAAATTTCGTCCCTGAAATTTACATCAAACTTAATTACTCAAATAAATGGGAGTATTGTCGCCTCATCGTCTCTTCGTTTTCCCACGTGGCACCTTCCATTTCATGGTGCTCCCACACTACTTTGACCAATGGAATCTTCATATTCCTGAGGGTTTGCTCCTTTCGGTCCTCGATCCTTATCGTCCTCTCCACGTAAGACACCCGGTCGTCCACTTCTATAGTCTCATAGTCTAGCACATGTGTCGGATTTGGTTCATACTTTCGCAGCATTGACACGTGAAAAACATTATGCACCTGGGATAGATTAGGCGACAAGGCAAGCCTGCAGGCCAAGGTTCCAATCCGCTTCAGTATCTCGAATGGGCCTACATACCTTGGGCTCAGCTTCTCCTTCTTTTCAAATCGCGATAGTCCTCTCATAGTTAACACCTTGAGGAAGACGTGATCGCCCACATGAAACTCCAAGTGCTCGCGTCGCTTATTTGCGTAGCTCTTCTGATGACTCTGTGTCGTTCTCAGTCTATCTCGAATTATTTTCACTGCTTCCACCGATTGTTCTATCAGTTCTGGGCCTGTGATACTCCTTTCTCCAACTTCATCCCAAAAATCGGGGTTCTGCAGGCCCTACCATAGAGTGCTTCAAATGGTGCCATCTGGATACTCTGCTGGTAGCTATTATTATAAGTTAACTCTACCAAATGTAGCTGATCTTCCCACCCACCTTTAAAATCAATGACGTATGCACGCAGCATGTCCTCAAGTGTCTGTATCGTCCTTTCCGACTGTCCGTCCGTTTGTAGGTGGCACGCCGTACTGAACTGCAGTCGGGTTCCCATGGCTTCTTGAAGGCTCTTCCAAAAGTTCGCCGTGAACTTGGGATCTCGATCAGACGTAATCGTCACAGGCACTCCATGTAACCTTACAACTTGTCTCATGTACAACCTTGCATACCTATCCATAGCGAAGTCCTTTCGCACCGGGATGAAATGTGCGGACTTGGTCAACCTGTCCACGACTATCCATATAGAGTCGTGACCTCTCTGGCTCCTTGGGAGTCCCATCACAAAATCCATAGTTATATGCTCCCACTTCCATTACAGAATCTCCAGTAGCTATAATAGTCCTCCAGGCTTACAGTGCTGTGCTTTCACTTACTAGCATGTCAAGCACTTTGCCACATACTTTGCTACATCTACTTTCATCCGGTTCCACCAGTAGTGCTGACGCAAGTTCTGATACATCTTCGTATTTCCCTGGTGGATACTATAATTGCTCCTGTGAGCCTCTGACAAAATCTTTTCCCTAAGTCCTTCATCTTTGGTACACACAGTCGTCCTCGAAACTTCAAAATTTCGTCCTCTGACACCTAAAACTCGGGCTTTCTCTTCGTCACGTCCATCTCTAAAATTTTCTGAATTTTCGGATCTGTAGACTGTAGGGTCTTTATTCCCTCCTGGACCTCAGGTTCCACCCTCAATGTAGCCATTAAGCTAGACAATTGGCAGACTTTTAGTCTGAACTCAAAGTCTCTTAAATCTTCAATCATCGACCAACTTTTCACTAGCAAACATGCGATGCTCGACTTCCAACTAAGTGCACCTGCAACTTTGTGTGTTTTCCTAGGGTGATATAGTATATCACAATCATAATCCTTAAGCAGCTCCATCCATCGATACTGCCTCATATTCAGCTCTTTTTGGGAAAACAAGTACTTTAAGCTTTGATGGTCGGTGTAATCTGAAACTTTTCGCCACATAGGTAATGTCTCCAAATCTTCAGAGCAAATATACGCTAACTCCAGGTCATGAGTTGGTTAGTTCATTTCATGTGGCCTCAACTGTCTGGATGCGTAGGCCACCACTCTTCCATGTTGCATCAATACACAGCCCAGTCCTTTCAGCGAGGCATCGTTGTATATCTCGTAACCTCCCGGTCTTGATGGAATTGTCAGCACTGGTGTGGTTGTCAATCTATGTTTGAGTTCCTAGAAACTCTTCTCGCACTTGTCTATCCATTCAAACCTCGTTTCTTTCTTCGTTAACCGCGTCAATGGGATGGCTATGGATGAGAACTTCTTCACAAAATGCCTGTAGTATCCCGCCAGTCCCACGAAACTTCTGACTTCAGTAACCGTAGTAGGTCTAGGCCAATTCGTTACAGCCTCGATCTTCGCAGGATCCACTGCGATTCCTTCACCAGATACCACATGACCAAGAAATGCTACCTTGCTCAGCCAGAACTCACATTTACTGAACTTTGCGTAGAGCGAGTGTTCTCTCGGGGTCTGTAGAACAATCCTCAAGTGCTCCTCGTGTTCTACATCACTCCTCGAGTAAATCAAGATGTCGTCAATAAAGACTATGACGAATCTGTCTAGGAATTCCTTAAATACTCAGTGCATCAGGTCCATAAAAGCAGCTGGAGCGTTGGTCAATCCAAACAGCATTACCGTAAACTCATAATGACCATACCTCATTCTAAAGCCAGTCTTAGGTATGTCTTCCTTCTTGATCCTCAGTTGGTGATACCCTGTTCTTAGGTCAATCTTCAAAAATATCGCCGCTCCTTGCAACTGATCAAATAGATCGTCAATTCTCAACAGTGGATATTTGTTCTTCATTGTCACTTGGTTCAGTTGCCGATAGTTGATGCATAGACGCAAAGACCCATCTTTTTTCCTTACGAATAGCATCGGTGCTCCCCACGGTGAAGCACTCGGTTGGATAAATCCTTTGTCCAACAGTTCCTGCATCTGCACCTTTAACTCTTTCAGTTCTGGCAGGGACATCCTGTAAGGTGCCTTCGAGATCGGCTCCGTTCCAGGAGCTAACTCGATCACGAATTCTATCTCTCGCTCCGGTGGCAATCCTGGCAACTCCAAAGGAAACACATCAGGAAATTCACGTACTATCGGGATATTCTCCAACTTTGGCTCTTCGGTAGTTGTGTCCATTACTGCCACTAAGTATGCTTGACACCCTTCAAACATCGACTTTGTCACTTCGAGGGATGAGACTAAGGGAATCGAGACTCCTCCTCGACTTCCCACCAATTCAAAGCTAAGGCGGCCTCTCGGATAAAACCGGATTATCCTACTACCACAATCCACTACTGCCCCCTGCTTACCCAACCAATCCATTCCTATGATTACGTCAAAATCATACATGGGCAATACAGCTAGGTCAATACTCTCCTTACTCCTTTCAATCACGATCTCACAACCCGCACAGCCCAATGAAACAAATATATTATCCTTTAACAGAGTGGCAACATGTAGAATTATATCCAACGGTTTCAATTTCATACCCACCAAATCAGCAAACTGTGCAGACACAAATGAAGCGTGTCACCAGGATCAAACAATGCATATGCATCTTGGTCGCACAAATAAACCGTACCTGTGACCACACCTGGTGCTTTCTCCTTCTCTCTGTGGGCTACTGCATATACTCTTCCCTGTGCCGATGGTCGATTCTACTCGATTTGGGGAGTAGCAGTCGATGTTCCAGCCTGCGGTCTCTGTCCTTGAGATCGATTTGTCGGAGCTTGGTTTAGGCACGTCCTCATTTGGTGGCCCAGCTGACCACACTTAAAATAAGCCCCAGTCCTTACCGGGCATGGCCCATTTTCATGCCTCCTGCCACAAAGGCGGCAGCTCCAGTTAGTGGGATTCGGCGGCTTCACGATATTCTTCCTTACGGGCGGCACAAAACGTTTGTTGCTCGCCATCGGTCTCCTGTCCATCCAGCGGTTATCTCTGAATGGCGTAGACCGCGATCCAGTTGCGGTGTTCCTCTCTTTCAAGTCCCTTTCAATCATTTGGCCCCGCTCATAGATCTCCTTATAAGTCTTCAGATTCAAGGCAATCATCTGACTACGGAGCTCGGGCCTCAATCCATCCCGAAACCTCCTTGCTTTCTCCTGAGGATCTTCTACAGATCGAGGTGCGTGCCTCGACAACCTTGAGAACTCGGCCTCATACTGATCTATCGTCAGCTAGTTCTGACGTAGCTGTAGAAATCCCACCTGCTTCCTTTCCCTGGCCGTCTCTGAGAAATACTTGTCATTGAACGCCGTCTTAAAGGCATCCCAATTCATGGTCGTTCCTTCAGGAAAAACTCCATTCTTGGTGGCAGCCCACCAATCATTCGTTGTACCCTCCAGCTAGTACACTGCTAGCAGCACTTTCTCTTCGTCCATGCACCTCAACACACCAAAAGCTTTCTCTAACTTCTCAATCCATCTGGGAGCTAGCTCAGGATCTCTAGTCCCATCGAATTGAGTCGGCTTCAACTTCATGAACTGCTTCACTAGTTGGCCCATCTGTCTGGCCACGACGATTTCTTCTTGTGCATTCACCACTTCATTGCCCTGGTCATGTTCATTCTGGTTTCCATTGCCATCGTTGTTGCCGTTGTTGGCGTTGACGGCAGCTATGGCAGCTCCCACTGCTTGGGGTGATGGCACCGTCCCGATCCTGGGTCTACCTATTAATCAAGTCACAAATTCTCTCTAGCGCCCTCAGCACGCCATCCATTCTTGGGTCCTCAGCTACAGGCGGTCTCGAGCTAGAGGCTCCGCCTTTGGATCTTCTGGATCTTCTAGACGGGTTGCTCATCCTTATCTTTTTCTACTGAACCTGGTCCACCACAAGTTTAGCAAGAAGTTAGTAACTCATTCATTCATCCAAGTCCAGAGCTACTAACTAATCCTTAATAGAAACAACCACAACATAGTAGCACTCCATACAACAAGTCCTAGAGACATTTCAACCAATGGTCCATGGCCGTTTCTCAATTCCGTTTACTCCAACTGTTCACTAAAACAGGCCATACCCATTCACTTATCAAGCCAAAATCCAGAAATGGCCTTCAACATTAAGCGGGGAACTTAATTCTCATGCATTACCACAACCCTGCCAAGGTCAAACACCAACCTTAAGTACCAAGTCACATGCTATGTACCCCATGCCTTACCTTAGCCAGTCTCCTAGGCTCTCGCTGTCCATCCAAGTTTCAACTTAATCCTCCTTATCACTCCAGTTCTCAATCAATTTTGGATCGAGCTAACCTTGTTTTGATACCAAATCGGACAGGGATGTCACGTCCCGCGCTCCGGCCACGAGCACGTGACTCCCTGCAAGCAAACCAAATATCTCTCGTGGTCCTAAGATCCACAAATAAGTCGAGAGACACAATATAAATCAAGCACGCAGAAGCACTAATGAAATAACTCCTCCGTACAAAATATAAGTAGGACCTAGATAGCGTAAATACTGTCATACATAAAGCCCAACTGTCCATACAAAAATATAACTACTAAATCCGCCAACAAGAGGGCGACGGGATAAGCACACAAAATGATCCATCATCAGCATCCAAAAGAAACAGGGTCAGGGTCGCCACCAAAGGATCAAATTGACAAACTGGGAGCTCCTAAGAAGAACTGCTGGAGTCCCCGGTATCCTCGACATCCTCCGTCAGCTCGTACTCCAAAAAGATCTCAAAGCGAACCTCTATAGTATCCTCAGCGATCTCCTCAGCAAATAGCTCCATGAGATCCTCCTCGGTCGCCTCGACCACAATGACCTCCTCCTTTGTGTTCTCTACGGTCGGGGTCTTCTCCGGTCCATTCCTTACTCAGCAACAGACCCCTCAGCCTGGTCTAAGTCACGAGTAGGGTGGCACCAGCTAGGAACAACTCCCTCAAGCACCTCATGGGGCTTCAGCGACCCAGTCAACACATCCCCGACTTTCCTAAACCAGAATTCATACCGGTGAGGCTTCCAGCTCGTACTACCCTCGTCTACCCAGACAACATTGCACTTCCTTACATAGATAGTTCCCTGCTCGTTAGGAAACTCGTCAAAATAAGTGGACATCTCCTTTGAGTCTCCAAAACGAATAGGCCTAAGATTTGTAAAAATAAGGGTCCCCAAAGGGGTGAGATACACATCTCAGTAAGGTGGGTTCTAACCCTAGGCTAGGCCGACCGTCCACTCAAGCAGTCACATACCCCAATCATTTAAGCTCACGGACGAACAAGCAAGTACAATAAAAGATAACAATACACAAATGACAGGCATGCACCTATGACATCATGCACACTCAGATGATTACGCACACCCGTCCCGCCACTTCACCACATCGACCATCTCCCGCCTGCCTCATTCTCATGCCAGCAATTAGATCGCATCAAGCTCAGTCCGCGTAAAAGCATCAGACTGTCATTGACAACCCGCGTAAACACATCAAGTTTCAATGATACTCCAGGCTAGTCTACACCTCATATTTCCGTCCCGCATAAACGTATCAAGATCGTGGCCATCTCAACCCCGCGATTAGATCGCATGAAGGCACCACCCAACCTCTACCCCGCGCCTCAGCGCCTCAGGGTATCCACCACGTCACCCCGCGTCTCATACGCATCAGGGTCTCGTCTCGTCTCCGCCATGCCACAATCACAATTCATGCACACTAGGCTAAGTGCAATTCATGCATAACCAATGCATCCATGACATGCAAGACGATTCAATACACATTTACAAGTGACCAATTACTCAAGAGACAAGCATAAGCAAGCATTAGGGTCACCTATACCCTCATAGCATTTATAAGGACAATTCATGCCAAGCTTCCTGAGATACCATCTCAATTCCATTCGACTCACCCAATCGAGTCCAATCTTCCTATTCTAAGTTTAGGATTCTCTTACCTTGAATTTGATGTCACAAATTTCTCCTCGTAAATGCCCCAAGTCGACCAAATATCCCAAGGATCGAATCCATCGCACAACCTATGGAATTTCAACCAATTCGTCAATTTCCTATGTCCAATTCACCAATCCATGAATCACAAACCTCCATAACTCAATCCTCATCATCTTAGCATATCTAGATCACCAATTTGAGGCTCAAAACCAATAGCCATCAGCCTCCATAGATTCATTCTTGCACAGAACCAAACTGACTATTTTCGGTTCTGTGCAAACGAAGCACAACCAGCCCTAAATCTCCACCAAATCCATCATTTAATCACTACCCTACCTCTTAACATGCCTATCTAAGAGTCTAAGGATCTCACCGAGAGTTTGAGGTCGAGTCGTCGCCGAAATCCCGTCAAGAGTCGCCGGATCCCCCAAGGTTGTAGACCGGCAGATTCTGTCCAAAGTTTACAAGACCCATTTGGGGTCAAAACTTCATCAAATCAGATTCTACTTTTTACCATAGATGTATATACAAGTCCTCTAGATCTCCATAAAATTTGATCACAAGATTCCAACATTTCGATGTCCTAAGGGGTCAGAAACTCGGCCTATCTCAGATTGGGTCAGTTTTCGTCGGCTTCCGGGGAAATGCTTGGCCGGAGCTCCTCGGTGGTCCAATCGACGTGCTTCCACTTCGAGGAGGTGGGCAAGAGGTGGGGCTAGGCTCAGGTGGTCGGCCGGAGTCCAGGCGGTGGCCGGAAGGCGGCGTCGACGGCGGTGAACAGGAGGGTCAAATACTGTCGTAAGTGGCAGAGAAGAAGAAAGATGAAGAAGCTATGGTCGTGGGTTTGTGGGGGGTGTATGGTCAGTCAAGAGAGGAGAGAGAGAGAAAAGAGAGTCTATATACAAGGCTCAAGTCAAGGGGTTGAATGGTAGGTGGCCAATAGTGGACATGATCACTCTTTAGTCCATCCTTTGACACATGTCAAAGTGTCATTCAAGCTTGATCCAATGGCCACAATTCATCCTCCTTTTTCGGCAGCCTTGGGGTGGTTTAAAAGACCAAAATGCCCTTCTTCATTTGCATGGGCACGGTTTAAGCTTGAGGGGCAAAAATGGTAATTTTACCCCCGACGTCCAGAACGTCGTTTTTCTCGTTCCAATATTATTCGATAGGGCGACGGCCAATCCGAATATAATGTTGGAATTATTGATTATCCATTTTCAATTTTCAAGACTCGTTTATGATTGTTTTCTCTATCAGACGTGGTTCCAGCTTATCCCGAACCGACGGGCGGCTTTTGCAGACGTTACGCGTATCGACCCTGTGATTCATATCACATTTAGGACTCGTCAATTCGTGGCGGCTTTGGTTTTCATATAATTGTGAGGTCTATCACTAGTTCCTATGGTCTCCATCGTAACTGTCCGATTTAGGAAAGTTTTGCAAATCATATGTTGGTTAAGCGGCATCACCCGCGCTCCAATCGTATAACACTAGCAAATGCATTCCTTAATCGTTCTTAGATAGGCCTTTTTATGGTTCTAAATATCCCATCGACAATCCTTATGGCCAAAACGCCATTTCTTATCCGAGTTTCCTAGGTCCACGTACCTTGTTTCGCATCAGCCTTTCCCTTTTGGTCAGCCTACTCGAATTAATCAAATTCGAGCGAGATACGACTGAATTACATCTCTAGATTTACTTCTCATTAATGAGTCTGAAATTGACTGGAAATCAGAATGTCACACACTCGGTCGGATAAATCCTTTATCTAATAGTTCTTGCATCTGCAACTTTAACTCTTTAGTTCTGATAGGGACATCCTATAAGGTGCCTTGGAGATCGGCTCCGTTCCAGGAGCTAACTCAATCACAAATTCTATCTCTCACTCCGGTGGCAATCCTGGCAACTCTTGGGGAAAAATGTCAAGGAACTCACGCACTACCGAAATACTCTCTAGTTTTGGTTCCTCGGCAATCGTGTCCACCACTGCAACTAAATACGCCTGACACCCTTCAGACATCAACTTTGTCACTTCAAGAGATGAGACTAAAGGAATCGAGATCCCTCCTCAACTTCCCACAAATTCAAAACTAGGGTGACCTTCTAGGTAGAAACGAATTATTCTACTACCGCAATCTACCACTGCCCCTTGTTTACCCAATCAACATATCCCTATGATCACATCAAAATCATACATGGGTAATACAGCTAGATCAATACTCTTCTTACTCCCTCCAATCACAATTTCACAGTCAGCACAGCTCAATGAAACCAATATATTATCCTTTAATGGAGTGGCAACATACAGAATTATACTCAACGGTCTTAACTTCATACCCACCAAATTAGCAAACTAAGCAGACACAAATGAATGCGTGGCATCAGGGTCAAACAATACATATGCAGCTTAGTCACACAAGTAAACCGTACCTGTGACAACGCCTAACGCTTCCTTCGCCTCTCTGCGAGCTACTGCATATACCCTACACTGAGCTGGGGGTCGATTCTGCTCGATCTAGAGAGTGGCAGCCAATGGTCCAACCTGCGGTCTCTGTCCTTGAAGTTGACTCACCAGAGCTTGGTTTGGACACGTCCTCATCTAGTGGCCCACACTTAAAACAGGCTCCAGTCCTTATCGGGCATGGCCCATTTCCATGCCTCCTGCCACAGAGACAGCAGCTCCAGTTCGTGGGGTTCGGCGGCTTCACTATGTTTTTCCTTACTGGAGATACAAAAAGCCTATTGCCCGCCATCGGTCTCTTGCCCATCTGGCGGCTGTCTTGGAATGAAGTAAACCGCGATCCAGATGCAGCATTCCTCTCCTTTAAATCCCTCTCGATCATCTGGCCCCTCTCATAAATTTCCTTATAGGTCCTCAAGTTCAAGGCTATCATCTGACTGTGGAGTTCAGGTCTCAATCCATCCCGAAATCTCTCTGTCTTCTCCTGGGGATCCTCTAGAGATCGAGGTGCGTACTTTGATAGTCTGGAGAACTCGGCCTCATGCTAATCTACCGTCAGCTGATTCTGACGTAGCTGTAGAAATTCTACTTGCCTCATTTCTCTATTCGTCTCCAAAAAGTATTTGTCGTTGAACGCCGTCTTACAGGCATCCTAGATCATGGCCGTTCCTTCAAGGAAAACTCCATTCTTAGTGGTAGCCCACCAATCGTTCGCAGTCCCTTCTAGCTGGTACACCGCCAACAGTACTTTCTCTTCGTCTGTGCACTTCAGCACTTCAAAGGCTTTTTCTAACTTCTTAATCCACCTGGGTGCTAGATCGAGGTCTCCAGTCCCGTCGAGCTGGATCGGCTTCAGTTTTATGAATTGCTCCACCAGTTGACCCATCTGTCTGGCCACGACAATCTCCTCCTAGGCATTCACTGCCTCATTACTCTGGCCATGTTCACTCTGGTTTCCATTTCTCCCGTTGTTGCCATTGTTGGCATTGACGGCAGCTATGGCGGCTCCTACCTCCTGGGCTATGGCAGCATCCCAATATTGGATCTGCTTGTCAATGAGGTCGCCAATCCTCTCTAGCGCCCTCAGTACGCCATCCATCCTCGGGTTTTCTACTACAGGCGGCCTCGAGCTAGAGGCTCCGCCTCTAAGACTTCCAAATCTCCTAGATGGATTACTCATCCTTAGATTCTTCTACTGAGCCTGGTCCACCACAAGTTCATCAAGTTGTTAGTACTCACTCATTTATCCAAGTCCAGAGCTGCCAACTATGCTTCAACAGAAACAACGATAACACAACAGTCCTCCATACAACAAATTCCAAAGACATTTCAACAAGTAGCCCAAGGCCATTCCTCAGTTCCGTTAACTCCAACGGTTCACCACAACAAGCCATACTCATTCACTTAACAAGCCAAAATCCAGAAACGACTTTCAACACTGAGTAGGGAACTTAATCCTTATGCATTTCCATAACCCTGCCAAGGCCAAAGGCCAACCATAAGTACCAACTCACATGCTAAGCATCTCATGTCTTATCCTAACCAGTCTCCTAAGGTCTCGCTACCCGTCCTTGTCCCAACTTAATCCTCCTTATTACTCCAGCCCTCAATCAACTTTGGATCGAGCTAACCTTACTCTGATACCAAGCGAACGGGGATGTCACGCCCCGCACTCTGGGCCCGAGCACGCGACTCCCTGCAAGCAAACCAAGATATCTCTCTATGTCCCAAGATCCACACATAAGTCGAGAGACTTGTTATATATAAACACGAGGAAGTGACAATGTAATAACTCCTCCGTGCAAATATAAAGTGGACTTGAATAGCGAGAATACCATAATACATAATATCCGAAAGTTCATACAATAGCATAGCAACTAGATCCTCTAGGGAGATAGGGTAATACAAAGAGGTCCATCACCCATCAAAGGAAACAGGCATCAGGGTTGCCGTCAAAAGTCGGACTAGAATACTAGGAGCTCCTAAGACGAACTGCTGGAGTCATCAGTCTCCTCTGCCTCCTCCGTGGGCATGTACTCCGAGGTTTCTGAACAAACCTCTACGGTGTCCTCCATGGTCTGTCAGCGGACGACTCCACCAGGTCATCCTATATAGCCTCGACCACTATGACCTCCTCAGTATCCTCCAAGGTCGGGGTCCTCTCAAGTCAGTTCCTCAAACCAGCAACTACCCATCAGCATGCTCTAAATCTCGGGTGGGATGACACCAACTAGGGACGACTCCCTAGGGCACTTCAGTGGGCTTCAGCGGCCCTGTAGAAACATCTCTAACCTTCCAGGACCAGCCCTTATACCTATGAGGCTTCCAGCTACTCCTACTCTCGTCTACCCACACTATAGTACACTTTCTAACATAAATGGTTCCCTGCCCATCAAGGAACTCATCAAAATATACAGACATCTTTTTGGGGTCTCCAAATTTGATAGGCCACATCCTCTGGACCTAAGATCTGTAAAAAGGGGGTCCCACAACGGGGTGAGATTTACATCTTAGTAAAGTGGATCCTAACCCTAGGTTAGGCCAACAGTCTACTCAGGCAGTCATAAAAACTAGCATTTCACACAAATAAACATGCGAGGCATTCAATTATCGATACAACACGCAGATGTCAGGCATGCAGTCATGGCATCATAACACATCCAAATGATCATGCACAAATCGCCATGCCACATCACCACTTCCACCCTTCAGACTGCCTCAATCTCATGCCCGTGTTTAGAACGCCTCAGGCTCAGTCCGCGTAAACGCATCAGACTGTCATTGACAACCCGCGTAAACACATCAGGTTTCAATGTTACTCCAGGCCAGTGTCGACATATCACAACTCAGTCCCGCGTTTCAACGCATCAGGACTATGGCCTTTTCAACCCCGCGTCTCATACTCATCAAGGTGCCATACAACTCCAACCCCGCGCCTCAGCGTCTTAAGGTATTCCTCACACCACCCCGCGTCTCATACGCCTCAGGGTACTACCATGTCTCAGCCATGCCAAAGTTTCAATTCACTTCACACACATAATGCAATGTGCAACTCAAGCACAAATCATACACTTATGGCATGCAAGACGATCAATTGACATTCACACATGGTAGTCATTTCAAAACACAAACATTGACACACATTCAAATCCTCTATACCGTCCTAAGACGCACAAAGAACAATCACATCAAAAACCCTTCAAGGATCACCCAAAAATTCACCCGACTCGCCCAATTGAGTCCAATTTTCCTATCATAGGTTTAGGGTTCCCTTACCTCAAGCTTAATGTCACAAAATCCTTGTCCCAAGCACCTCAAGAACTCGGTCCAAGTAGCCCAAGAACAATTCGGTCGTGCAACCTATTGAAATTTCATTCAACCGTTAATTTCTCTTGCCCAATCACCAATCCATGGACCAAAAACCTTAATGACATGTCTCCCAATATCCTAGCATGTCTCATTGATAAATTTAGACTCAAATCTAACCATCAACAGCCCCCACAAAATCGATATGCATAGAACTGAATCGGGCTATTTTCGATTCTGTGTATATCGCAATTATCTAGCCCTTAAACTACCTCAAATCCATCATTTATTCACTAACCTACTTGCTAACATGTAGATCTAATGGTTTGGGAAGCTCACCGAAGATTTGAGGCCGAGTCGTCGTCGAAAACTCCTTGAATATCATCGGTTTCCCTTAGTCCTCAAACTGCCAGTTTTGGCCCTTCAAACACAAGACCCATTTGGGGTCAAAACTCCATCAAATTAACCTCAACTTTTTACCACAGATCACTCTATGAGTCCCCTAGTTCTCCACAAAATTTAGTTGAAAAAATCCAAAGTTTCGGGGTCCTAAGAGCCCAGAAATGTAGCTTACCTCTGGTTTCCGTCGACTCACGGGAGATCGGCTGGCCGGACCTCTTCGGTGGGTCAAACGACTTGCTTCCACTTCAAGGATGTCGGCAAGAGGTTGAGCAAGGTGTGTATGGTTGGCACGATGCTAGAAGTCACTAGAGAAGGTGTCGGCAGCAGCGAGCAGAAGGGGCAAAATCGATCGGGCGAGTAGTAGTTCATGGTAGGATGAAGAAGAAGAAGAAGGAGGAAGTTTCGGCCAAATGGGGGGCTAATGACCAGCCATGTAAGAGAGAGAGAGAGCTATATTCAACTTTCAAAAGTCAACAAGTTGAATGGTAGTTGGGAAAAGTAGGTATGTCCACTCAAAGCTTGATCTATTGACACATGTCCAATGTGTCAATCAAGCTAATCCAATGGCCAAGATCTTCTCTCATTTTCGACGGTCTTGGGGGTGAATTAAAGACCAAAATGCCCTCGTCCAATTATATAAGTAAGGCTAGGGCTTGAGGGGCAAAATGATAATTTTACCCCTGACGTTTGGAAAGTCGTTTTTCTCATTCCAATATTTTTCGATAAGGCGATGGCCAATCCAATCATGACGTTGGAATTCTTGATTCTCCATTTTCAATTTTCAAGACTCGTTTTCGATCGATTTCTCTATTAGACGTGGTTTCAGCCTATCCCAAATCGACGGGTGGCTTTTGCAGACGTTACGCGTATCGACCCTGTGATTCATATCACATTTAGGGTTCATCAATTCATGGCGACTTTGGTTGTCATGTAATTGTGTGGGTCTATCACTAGTTCTTATGCTCTTGGTCGTCAACGTTCGATTTAGGAAAATTTTGTAAATTATACGTTGGTTAGGTGGCATCACCCGCGCTCTAATCGTATAACGCTAGCAATGCATTCCTTAATCGTTCTTAGATCGGCTTTTTGTGATTCTAAATGTCCCCTCGACAATCCTTATGGTCAAAGCGTCATTTCCCATTCAAGTTCCCTAGGTCCACGTACCTTGTCTCGCGTTAGCCTTTCCCTTTTCGTCAGTCTACTCAAATTGATCAAATTCGAGCGAGATATGACTGAAACACATCGCTAGATACACTTCTAATTAATGAGTTTGAAAATGACTGAGAAATCATAATGTCACAATACCTGTACATGAAGGAATAAGTGTTAGTTCTTATTTGACTTCATTTGAAAGTTTAGGAAAGCGATACTCCCTTTGAGGTTTCGTCCTTCCAAAGCTTGAAGAAACGGTTCTTTTTTGGCATTTTACCCTAGTAGGGCCTATCTTGACATTTGTCATCTTTGGGCTTGATAACCTGCTCCAATATTCTCTCTTAGTGGCATATGAGAATTTTGCCCCCGGCTTAATTTCTCGACAAGAAAAGAGGGGTTTGCTCCCAATGAATTTTCTTTGTTGATTCTGGTCACCAATCTCAACTACTAGATTCTTTGATCATTTTCATCTGTCTTTCGGTAGCTTAATAGTCTTGAAATTTGTCGCATGGTATCTTGGTGATTCTGTCAATCACAATTGCCCTCGAAGTTCTTGGTATTTTCCTATCAAGGGTTCATGTCTAAATGGCGTATAAAATGGACCATTGGAGTCGATACTAGTTACCTTTCGTCCATTGGGTTTCGACATTTTCCTTTCATTTAGATTCTTCTGCCTTGACCTGTCAACATCTTTCAAAGAAGAATATGGACATAAATGATGCATGCATGATATGCATGATGTAAGTGATCTAAACTGATTCGTGTTTGCAACAAAAAAGATATTCGTGCCTTTCACTTCATTTAGAGAAAGTATCTCTCTACCGGGTATGTCAATATGCAAAGTTTGAATTCTTTCTTCTTGAATGCTCTTTCCAAAGAGATTCCGAATTGATGAAATCTTTTTTTCAAATTTTCTCGAGAGTTTTGTTCACGAATTGAGCCATCAGAATGCTCTTGAAATCATTTATTCTATATGCATGTGTGAGACGCCATTGAAGGAGTACTCCTTGTTCTGTCATTTGAAGTCATTGCTTCTTGGGTGTCTTGACTCTATTCATCCCCTGAGAGGAAATATATATGAAATATTACTTACATATTTAATTGCAAATCATTTAGGAACGATATGTCCCTTTTTATCAAGACAGATGACTCGGTATCATTCTCCTTCTTAGTTGGAAGTGTTGCTGCTATGGCCAAATGCCTTTTGTATTCAATAGATGGACTCAATTCCATTATGTTTTATGGGTGATAACCACCATTTCAGGGACTTGCCCCACGTATCATCATAGTAAATCTGATGTCTTCGGCTTCGACATGTTTTCAGACAGAGAAATGATTTGCTCTCGGCTCCCAACAATTGAGTAATCCATCTTGAGTTAGCTGGTCATATGTAGCTCCATCGTATCACGTTAATACATTCCCTATTGGTTGAGTCAATCACTTCCATCTCGAGGATTTTGGCGTTTCACGCCTTTCAGTCTACTCTGACATTTGTCTTAAACTTTCTTTGTACATGAAAAAGAAATATGTCGGTCATTCGTGTGGAATGAAATCAGAATAATGGATAATTTACTCCCTTTCGTGACATCAAGTGATGGAACTCCATCGTGATTATCCAAAAATCTCAGCAATTGATGTCCCACAATATTGGACACTACTTGATTTCTGTCACTCCTCTTTTAAGGCTGGGTGATCTTGTGATATTCTGAATTTCCTTCCATTTTGAGGCTGTTGAATGAGAATGTACCTTTCGATGAATTTCAATTTTGTCTCGCTCAGATCTTATCGATCTTAAGTAAATTGACTAAAAGGAAAAGGCTAACACATAACAAGGTACGTGGACCTAGGAAACTCGAAATAGGAAATGACGCTTTGACCATAAGGATTGCCGAGGGAACATTTAGAACCAATAAGGCCGATCAGATAACGATTAAGGAATACAATGCTAGTGTTATACGATTGGGTCGCGGGTGATGCCGCTTAACCAATGTATAATTTACAAATCTTCCTAAATCGAACTATGACAATCGAAGCCATCGAAACTAGCAATAAACCCTCTCAATTACATGACAACCAAGGTTGTCACAACTTGAGTTATCCTTAGTGTGATGAGAATCACAGAGTTGATACACATAATGTTTGTAAAAGCCGCCTGTTAGTTCTAGACAAACTAGAGTTACGATCGATGAATGAATGATCATGAAATGGAAGCTCAAAAGTGGCAATTGGAAATAGAGAATTCCAATTCTAAATAAGAATTTGACGACATCTGGTTAAATGGTAATTTTGAATTAAAAAAGTGAAGTTTGAACTGAAAATGCAAAATTACCATTTTGCCCTTCGACCATATATCTTGCCTTAAGAAATCAAGAAGGACAAAATGGTCAATCCCTCTCATCCATGGCAGCCGAAAATTCAGGCACAAGGAGTCAAAGTATGAGTCAAAGCTTAAGTTGTATTATTGGTGAGTGTCACATGTCAACCATTGAAGCCCCCAAGCATTAATTGCCCTCACCAAATCAAGTCTTGTCAAATTAATCTCAATTATGTGTATGTGACATTCATATGGAAGCCCCTTCAGCCATGTATAGTCATCCTACCAATTTCTCTTGCATTTTCTCTCCATTTTGGCTTCCACTGAAAACTGCCCAGAAGATAGGTTTCGGCCTCCCTGTTTGGCCTACTCGAGCATCCCTTTCCGCTGCCGCCTGGTCGAGCTCCGACCACCAGAAGTTAGATTGATGTATTCTTAACAAGTTCCGAGTGGTAGTTCGAGGTTTCGTTGAACGGTTTTTCCCGATCAACCCATAAACCAAAATCGGACGAAAATCGTGCGAGCTGAGGTAAGGTTTTCGTTCTACCTCTTAGAGACTCCGATTGGCCTCATATATTTTAGAAGACATTTATAACATCCATAAATGAGGTTTGATGGTCTTTTACTGTAAGTTGGTTGATGTTAAAATAGGTTTTTATGGCTGAACATTAATGATGAATTATGGACAGATTCTGACCTTGAGGAAGCCAGGCTATTCCAAGGTCCTTGGAGTGTGGTTTCGCTTCAAATCTCTTGATAAGCCTTCTAAACTTATAAATGAAGGTCTTGGTACATTATTTGTGTAAAGAGTTAGGCTTGGGATTGAAGTATGGCTCGATTGAGCGGTTGAAATCTGTTTTGAGGATGACTACATGCTGGTCAGTTCTATTTAGGGGCTAAATGAGGAAATTTTGGACTTCAATTTACTTATAATGTCTTATATGATTTCATGTGAGGTGTCAATAGGAAGTTTGAGAAGTGGATTGAGGTTTGGAAATGATTTATGGTAAAATTGGTGCACGAAACTCTAAATTGTGTCTTGTCTTGTGTATGGCTGAGTAAACCGAACACATTAAGGGTTCGGGGGGAAACATTGTCGTGTGTTCATTTGTTAAAAAAGGTGTCTTGAATTGCCAATGGCGTGGCTAGGGAAAGATTGACTTAATGGAAGTGAGCATTCCATGGTTCGTGACTCAAGATTAGTTAATCTTTTTAGGTTGACGAAGAATTCGTGAGGATTCTATATTTGTGATCTTGAGGAGAGTCACATTGAGTGACATTGTGTTAATTGATTAGGTAAGTATTTTCTAAACCTTTATCTAAATGCTAGGACATTGCTAGGTGGGTTATTTAATGAAATGATTGACTTGCGAACTTTTTATGAATTGAATTGCGTGTGTTATGATGGCATTGTGATCTCAATGAGAAAGGTGTTGAGGATACCGATTGGTCTGTGACCCCGGTGGTATCGGAGGATGGTAAAATTAAATGAGAATGAGAATGTCGATTGGTCTAATGACCCTAGTGGCATTGAGTGCTTGTAAGCCTGGAAGTACCGATTGACCCGTAGCCCTAGTGGTACGTGAACATCGTTTAGTCTGTGACCCCGGAGATGTCGGGTGGCAAGAGTGGAATAGGAGTTTGTGGGTGGATGAAAAGTAGAGGCAGTGGTGTATCGAGTGCATGTGCTTGTGTATTGGGACCCTAGAATTGAGCATGATTATTGGTAATGATTATCCGTGCCTGATAATTGATATTGTTGTTGTGTGATGCCTTGTGCCATTGCGTTAATTGTTATTTTGCATTCGAGTGGCATACGCGTGTTTGGTCTGGTAGTACTGGTATTGAAGTATAGGGTTAGGTTTCACTTTTTGAAATGTCGATCTCACCCCGTAGTAGGACAAACTTTTCAGACCCCAAACCTTAGCCATGTTGCCAATCTGCCTAGGCGATCCAAAGGAGATGACCGCCCTTTTTGATGAGTTCCCGTATCAAAAAGGTATCACATATGTCAAGAAACGCATAACTGTCTGGATAGATGAAGGAAAGCTAGAACTACAGCCCCACCGTTTTGAGGCATGGTTTCGTCAAGTGGAAGACAATAGCTTAATGGGACCTCTACTGCCTAAAGATGTTCCCTTGGAAGTGATTCCTACTTGGTGTCATCCGTTCTGACCGGGTATTGAAGTGGATAACCCAACATCCGTGGGAGGTTCAAGGAACATACCTAAAGTGCCGAAGTCTCCACTGTCTTTTGCGGAGTATAAGAATTATGTAGAGATTTTTTTTATGCGATCGAGACCACTGACGAAGAAGACAAAGCAGAAGCTGAAGAAGAAGAGGAAACCGAGGAAGACACTGAAGAACCTTCAGAGAATGTACCATTCGAGACTTTTTCGGATTACAATCCAGATGATGAGGGAGATGATGGAAAGGACGACTCTAGCTATTCTTCTGAGAAATCCGATTAAAGGGATTAGGTGATTAAGGAACCATTTTGGTGTTAGGCTTTAGGAAAGGTATAGTAGTAACCTTTAAACCATAGGCCTTAATTCCTTTTTCCTACCCAAGTGTGCGGTTTTATATTTTTGTCTTTTCCCTTCCGCTGTATGTATTGGATGTTTCTGGAATGTATAAATGGGTGTGCTTTTGAATTCTTTCAAAACTCCCCTTTCTTTTTATCTTTATTGTTAAGTGATGTATCTCGTCTTCCATGTGTGCACTTCATATCATACTAGGTCGTGTGAGGTTCCTAGATAATTATTGGCGTGAAGTGGATGTAATGAGCTCCAAGGGACACGAGGCATTACAGATCTTTTGTCACTGTCGCTCTATCGATGCTATTCAATCTCGTGATGCTCCCCAAGCATCCTACTACTCGAGATCCCCAAGTGCAAATTTATCTCTATTTGTGTACGTTTACACCTTGTAGTATTGCTCCGCGAATAAGCATTCAATTTTTTTCATCCCTACATATAGAAGAGGAGATGATCATTTCATATCTTGAGAGGATTGAAATGAGGAACGGTATACATCCTTTTGTAGTTGAGTGATCATCAATCTCAAGGTGAGAAACTTGAGTACTTGTGCTTCTTGAGATGCGCTTCAATTGTCGATCGTGCCATGTCACATTCAACTCACACTTCGTGGGTCTAAACTTGAGTCAATGAATGTTAACCTTACATAATCCTTTCATTTCACCTACATGACAAGAGGAATGGATAAGTTAATTGTAGCACAAAAAGCTCTTATTGAAACGATTACAGATTTACTATCCCCAGAGTAAATTTCTCAACTCCCATCATTTTGAGCATTAGAGATGAAGGAACGTTCCTCAACTATCCCATTCATTTTTTTCAATCACCAGCAAGTGTGAGTAACCATATCAATCCACAAACAAATCAATTTAATTTGGAACGAATACATCCTTTTCGAGTTAGAGAGAATTGATTCCAAATTAGGTTGCCCCTTCTCCATTAGTCTGTTTAGGGCTTATCTCAATTGACACTTATTGTCTTTGCCAACCGAGTGGGTGACATCTGATAAAGACGTATTTCTTTTCATCTCTTAGGGAAAACAAGTTTCACTTCATTGGCCTTCAACCATTTTGACCTATTGACAAAAGAAACAAAAGAACGAGTCAAGCATAATACTCGAAGTTGTTATTGAAACGATTACAGATTTACCATCGTTCCATCACATCTCGCATGTGATTAAATGAAGGAATCTTTAATAAATGTCTGTCATGTATAACCAATAAAAAAGGAGACAAACTTAGCATTTTACATAGCAAAGACATCTCTCAATGAGTCGCCTCTCATAATGAAAACAAGGCGACAAACATATCCCATAATAGCTATTTTCGGGTTTCGGATGTCCGTCAAGATTTCAATATAAGAGGAGACATCATTAAAAGATCGATTCATGATCATCCATCGTATACCCATTTAACTCTAAAGGTTTTATACGCAAATATGGGTAATAAACTTGAAAGATTGCTTTGTAACATTTTTGGTGTAAAAGCATGTGATTCTTGTTTAAGAAAACACTACACAAAATGTGATTGGAAACAGGGTTTACTCTACGCCCCAAAATCTTAAATCAAAAGAATCTTAGACATCAAAAAGGACATCTTAATCCACGATTGAAAATTTGGATGAACTACATATACCGTAGGCACGGCTTATGGGTGTCTTAACTTTGTATCCAAAATTCATTACCAAACATTTTGATTTGTAAATTCAAACAACCATGGCATTTGATTGATTCCCACGAACTTCTAATCATGAAATTTCACCAGAAAATGAACAAGTAGAGGGAGAAATCATACTTATAGTGATTGGCAAGATTTTGTTTTGGTTTTAAGTATACCAACCATCCACAAACATGCGCATAAGAAAAGTGGGGTATACTCTAAAAATCGAAAATCAAGTAAGGAACTTATGGCTCAGGCTCCCACAATCCAAATATGGCAGATTCTTCCCCAAGAGTACCCACCCAAGAGGGCTAGATATTACCAATTTAGATTGTGGGTGGGAACGAACACGAAAATCTCAAGTGCCATCAAACACGAGATCCCTTTGTACCATTTCCCTATTTAAGGTAACTTAGAGGTGGTTGCAGTCGGGGTTTGACCGCTAGTGTGTGAGATGTGTTGTGATCATCTCAATGCAAGGTCATGCACAATAGTTTGTATCTAACACCGCTTCAATATGTGCATAAAATAAACATACATTCTCAACTCCAACCTGCAAGAAAGATGTCAGCAAACACTATACCCCTTATTTCTCCAATTTGCAAAAATATCTAACACAATGGTTATGATACGTATCTCACCTTCGAGAGCATCTGTAGAAAATAAAGTTAGATAAACCAATCAACTTTTTAATCAGCTCAAGTCCTCTAAAATTCTTAACCAGAGATTCTGGTTTGGAATAAGTCCCTAGTGGAGTAGTGTCACGCCCCGAACCCGTCGAGCACGTAAGCATCCCTGCAGGCAAACCATACAATCTCTCGCAGTACCAAGATCAACTATCAGGTCGAGAGATATTATAAATTAAGCATAGAGAAGCGATACTCGCATAACCCCGTACTATATAAAATAAGTGGGACCTGGATAGTATATAACATTCATACATCATGACATACCGTTAATACAGGCATCGACCACTCCTTCAGCTAACAACAGGGGCGACAAGGTAAGCATACAAAAAGAATATCTACTAAGCCAGTAGGAACCGGGTCGGGTCATCATCAAAAGATCAGGCCACCAACTAGAGGTTCCTAGGAGGAGCCGTTGGAGTCCCCCGTATCCTCTGCGACCTCGGTCGGCTCATACTCAGAAAACGTCTTGGACGGGACCTCGACGGAATCCTCCATGGTCACCTCCAGTAACTGCTCAGCAAGGTCCCCCTCGGACGCCTCCAGGACTATGACCTCCTCCTCCTCCCACTGTTCGGTGAACTCTAAGGTCGGTGTCCTCTCTGGTCGGTTCCTAGACCCTACTACTGACCCCTCTAGTAACTCCTACTCTGCTACAGTCTGGCATCAATCGGGTATAACATCCTGAGGTATCTCGTGGGGCTTCAGTGGCCCATTCTGTGTATCCCCTTCCTTCTTAAACCACGCCTCGAACCTATGAGGCTTTCACTCTGGCTTACCCTCGTCAACCCATACAACAGTATATTTCCTCACATAAATGTTCCCCCGCTTATCTTGGAACTCGTCAAAATATGTCGTCATCTCTTTTGGGTCCCCAAAACGTATAGGCCACATATCTAAGGCCTAGGATCTGTAAAAAGAAAGGTTCCCCAAAAGGGTTGAGATACACATCTCAGTAAAAGAAACCTAATCCTAGGTCAGGTCGATAGTCCACTCAGGTAGTCGTATCTCTCAACAACGTCACACTCATAACTAGACAGGCATATCAGACACAATTCAATGAAACAACAACATACAAACGACAGACATACAATGAAGACCTCATACCACACTCAGATGCACATGCACTCTCAGCCCGCCACTTCTCACATCCACCAATCACCGCCTGTCTCAATCTCTAGCCCGCGATCATGTCGTCTCAGGCTCAATCCGCGTAAATGCATTAGACCGTCATCGGTGACCCGCGTAAACGCATCAGGTCCCGATGAATCTCCAGGAAAATCTCATTATCTCATGCTTCGTCCCGCGAATAGTTCGTATCAGGACCGTGGCTATCTCAACCCCGCGACTTCGTCGTATCAGGGCACCACACAACAATAGCTTCACCCCGCGATCTTGTCGCATCAAGGTATCAACTCCCGCCCTGTGTCTCATACGCCTCAGGGCCTCGTCATATCATGCTCATGCCATGTTATTTCAATTCAATTCACATACAACGATAGGTGCCACTCATACACAATGTGAACTCTCATGGCATGCAAAGCAAGTCACGTAATACTCAGACATGGCAAACGACTCATGCATAGATCAAGTCCCACACAAACATCCCTTAAAACTTATGATATAATGAATACTATCCCCTTAAAAAGTTTCTCATGAATCGATTCAATCAAATTTCGACTTACCTAATTGAGTCCAATCCCCCTAGCCTAAGTTTAGGAATCCCTTACCTTTGAGCTTGACAACACAAATTACTCCTTGTGATTGCCTGAAGGTCTCGGCCAAATCAATCCAAGGCCAATTCACCGCGCAACCTAGAATTTCAACCAATTCCGTCAATTTTCGTACCCAATTCCTCAATCCATCAATCCCAATCACCCATAACTCAACCCTCATCATCTCATCACATCTCAAACATCAATTTGCAACCCAAAATAACTACCCATAGTCCTCAGCAGATTCGGTTTGGCTAGGCACCGAACCGGTCCTATTCGGTTTTGTGCAAGCCGAGGCCAACCGGTCCTAAATCTACTCCAAATCCAACATTTAAATGCTATCCTACTCCTTAACATGTCTACCTAAGGATTTGGGAGGCTCGCCGTGGGTTTCGAGTCGGTTGGTCGGCGAAAACTCATCTGAAGTTGCCAGATCGCCCAAGGTCAGTTCGCCGGCAAATTCTGGGCAAAATTCACAAGGCTGGTTCGTGGTTAAAACCTTATCAAATTAAGCTCCAATTTTTATCACAGCATCCTACACATCTCTACTAGAACTCCACAAAATTTGAGCCCAAGATTCTAAGATTTTGACCAGCAAAAGTGCTAAGAATCATACCTACCTCAGGTTGAGTCCTAATCTATCGGCTCTCGGGAGAATCCCTGCTCGAGACTCCTCGGTGCTCCAAATGCTATGATTCTTATTTGAGGATGTCGGCAAGACGTAAATCTATGTTGGTGTGATCGATCGGTGGTCGAATGGTGGCTGGAGGGTGGCGTCGTGGCCAGCGAACAGGAAGTTCCAGTCTGGTCGAGCGACGAGCAGAAACAAGGAAGAAGAAAATGGTTTGAATGTTAGGTGAGCCAAAAAGTTGATATGGCTATAACCCTTGATCTTGTGACACTTGGCATTGTCTTTTCCAAAGAAGATCCAATGGCCCTCATTTAATCCTCCTTTTTCGGCAGCCATGGGAGGTGTATAGACCAATTTGCCCTGCTTTCATTATAAGGGTAAAGTTCTAAACTTGGGAGGGCAAAACGGTCATTTTACCCCAAACGTTCAGAACTTCATTTTTTTCTCGTTCTAGAAATCTTCGATAGGGCGACGGCCAATTCAAATAATATTGGAATTCTTGATTTTCCATTTCAAACTTTTCAGGACTCGTTTCTGATAGTTTTCTCTATCAGTCGTGATTCCAGCCTATCCAGAACTAACAGACGGCTTTTGCAGATATTACGCGTATCGACCCTACGATTCATATCATGTTTAGGGCTCGTCAATTCATGGCGACTTTGGTTGTCATGTAATTGTGAGGGTTTATCACTAGTCCTTATGATCTCGATCGTCACTGTTCGATTTAGGATAACTTTGCAAATCATACGCTAGTTAAGCGGCATCACTCGCTCTCCAATCGTACGACACTCGCAAGGAAATCCTTAATCGTTTTTAGATTGGCCTCTTCGTGGTTCTAAATATCCCTTCGACAATCCTTATGGCCAAAGCACCATTTACTATCCGAGTCGCCTAGGTCCACGTACCTCGTCTCGCGTCAGCCTTTTCTCTTCGGTCAGTCTACTCAAAGTGATCAGATTTGAGTAGAATATAATTGAAACACATCGCTTGATACATATAAACTTCTCATTACAGAGTCTGAAATTGACTGGAAATTAGAATGTCACAAGTAGCCAGTCTGTCGTGACTCGAATCTCGAGATCCTTTTGAGATCATGGCGAGTTAATGGACCGTCCCATCTTATCGGACGCGGGTCTCTCCCAAGGCCCGTTACCAAAGTCGCAACAACGGTATACGTGGTCCATCTTCAGTATGGTCTGGTGACATGTGATACGTGTGCATGCCAAGGAGTCGCCACCAATCATTTTGTGGAGGGTACGATTGGAAACCCTATCAAATAGTTTAGATGACTCTATTCAATTCTGCGAAAATCAGAGAAATAAGAACGGGAACTTTGTTACGCCAACTGTCAGAGTTGACGTCCTTTCGGCACCTAAGTTGACTGATTTATCTATCCTAAGATTTCATGCAGATGAGTGACATGCGAATCCTACATGTAAGAGTTCATGCAGATAGGAATGACTATCCTAGCAAACATAGTCAATAAAATGAGTGCACAAATTAAGGATCCAAAACATGCGGATAAATCACATGAAAGCAACGTGGCATCCATAGTAAGGCCCTATTAGCCTAGATAAATATCAATCAAGGCTCAGGAGTATTTTTGACATAATTTTCCCTTGAGGAGCAAAATCGTAATTTTGAAGAATTTTGGGACTATTTACCCTAAAAGGATAAATTCATCATTTCATATGAAATATGGACTCAAAAGATGGTGGAAATAGGATTGATCATCAAACCAATCCATTTCCTATTTTTCAGGAATTTTCAAAAAAAAATCAGAATTTTAGAAGCGATTTACCCTTTGAGGGGTAAAATCGTCATTACAAAAAGAGACAAGAAGTAAAAATTCTAAACAGAAGGATTGGTCGACCTCTTAACCTAAATCCTAATTTTGAAAAATTTTCACGGCTTGATCAGGATAAGAAAAGCGATTTAACCTCGAAAGGGTAAAATCTTCATTTCCAGAAAAAAGATGAGATTGGAGGACCCGAGCATAAGAATTGGTCACCTTACTGACGCTAGTTCTTACCTTGACATTCTCGACCTATCTCACATACCAAACATAGACAATTTACCCCTAAAGGGTAATATCGTCAATTCTCAAAAGAACGGATGAGGAATCCCAAAAATAGAATTGACCAGTTGTATATGGTCATTCCTCAATTTTTGAGAATTTCTGACATGTCTAGGAATTTTTCATAATTTTTCTAATTTTTTAGAATTTTCTAGGATTTTCTAACATTTGTTTAGAATTTTTTACCTTTTTTCTGATTTGTTTATTTTTTAAAATGATTTTCTAAATTTTTTTATTAAAAAATGGTTTGGACTGGGCTGTTCCGACCCACCCGGTTTGGAACCCAGCCCAGACCCGGAACCGCGCTACCTCAGCCTCAAAACGACATCGTTTCGTACTTTCTTGTTTTTTTATTATTCGAATTTAATTCGACGATCCTTATTGAACCACATGGCTACTTCACGGCCGCTAGATTAGTTGACTAAAATCTACTGCTCAAATCAAAAGCCAACTATCCCTCTGCCGTCAAATCTGATTACTTAAACTTACGACCACGATTAAAATACGAGATTCGATCTGGACCGTCTGTCCTCACTTACCTAAACGATGTCGCTCTACTCTTAACCTAAACGGCACCGTTTCAAACTGTTTTGATTTTTCGATTAAAAATTATTTTCGAATATTCCTAATTTCTAATCGGACGACCACTAAAAATAGGACTTGGTTAATCTAAGTCGTCCAATCAAAACTGACTCAATCTAACAGACTAACAGTCGAGCTGACTCGACATCCACGTGGACCAATCGCATTCTACCATCTAGATCTTTGACTCATTGACTCTGCCACGTCAACTTCATCTTGAACCTCCCAACTGTGATTAAACGAACGACTGAGACTTCTCCGGCGCCGATGAACGACCAAACCTATACTGATTAACACGAGACCGGTGCCATTCGACTCGCACTAGCCACTAGTTTAACATATCTGAGAATAGCAGTATTTCATCTATTGAATCACATGCAGCATGCAAAATGCCAAGTACGACCATGGAAGTTCAATCAAGTAACAGAGAGCATGTTGAGCCAATTCCTTCAGACAATCGCATCTATATGAGTTTAGAACACTTACCTACAGGTCCAATTGACCTGGTTTAGGCTAGCTTGAGCTAGGAAAGTTTTGGCAAGGTCGGCAAGGGCGACATGGTTCAAAAGTAAGATTCGACTCGATTTCAATGTAATCAAAGCATACAGCAGTGCTTAGTGATGTCACAGATACGAAATGCACACATCAATCGTAAGAATTGAGACAGGGTAAGGACTTCACCATTGAAGGGCAGAAGTCGAGCTTAGAGAATCGACTTACCGTTTTTCAAGATTATAGGCAACGTGAACTGGTGCGATCAACCCCAAGGAGCTCAAGCAATCCTCTTGACATGGAATGGTAGTTCGATTCTGCCTGAATCGTCGTCGGAGATCACTTGCAGGCCGAACTTCAACTCTCGATGGCAGGGGCTAGAAAGCGAGTTCTCCCTCTTGATTTCTCTCTATCAATTCTGTTCTCTCTCTGCAACAAAATGAACCGATTCTTTCTTCAAGAATGAGTCTGTTCTTGTTATATTCTCTCTCAAAAATTTTGGCCGTCCGGGAGAGGGTGGGTTGGTGATCTTCGCACGTGCAATCAAGTGCAAAATTATTACCGATGACCGACGATCGACGAGAACATAATGGCAAACTCAGTTAGGCCCTATGGTGATCAAATTTGGCATGAATTTAGTCTGTATTCGATCCTGTATTTGCACTAAAAATGGCCGAAGCTTACATGGCCATCGCCGGCGCTGTTCTGGTGGACCCATGTGTCACGCCCCGAACCCGACGAGCGCGCGAACATCCCACCAAGCCATTAACTTAATCAAAAACTCCAGGATCCAACGGCCAATATTCTAAGCACTGAAAGAAACACGCATGCAGAAGCGATGCCAACTCCAATCATATTAATACAACAACACCCGATGACTTAGGATACAAGGGTACATCAAGTGACATTAACCAATTACTAAAGATCAATTCCTAATTCACCAATCGGAAGGACAATCCCTAATATCACAAAATGTAAATCCATGACTGGTAACTCTTCGGAATACGGTTGATCAACTATCCCTTCAAATGCCAATCCTTGGCAAGTTCGCGCTTCCTTCGATTATAACCTGAAAAATTAAGCCCCCACTGGGGTGAGATATAAATCTCAGTAAGGTGGGTCCTAACTCTAGGTTAGGCCGACCATCCACTCAGGCAATCATCTACGCCGATATTTCAAACTCATAATCATACAGGCATATCAAGCGCAAATCGATAAAACAACAACATGCAGATGACAAGCATGTAATGATGAACTCATGTCACACTCAGATGATCATGCACATTCGGCCTGCCACTTCACCACATCCACCAATCTCTGCCGGCCTCAATCTCTAGCCCACGATTAAATCGCATTAGGCTCGATCCGCGTAAATGCATCAAACCGTCATCGGCAACCCTCGTAAACGCATCAGGTTGCAATGAATCTCCAGGCCAATATCACCATCTCATAACTCCATCCCGCGAATAGTTCGCATTAGGACCGTGGCCAATTCAACCCCACGATCTCGTCGCATCAGGGCGCCACATGACATCAACTCCACCCCACGATCTCGTCGCATTAGGGTATACATCTCCTGTCCCGCGTCTCATACGCCTCACGACCTCTCCGTCCCGCGAGTAATTTGCACCAGGACCGTGGCTATCTCAACCCCGCGATTTCAGCGCATCAGGGCGCCACATAATATCAACTCCACCTCACGATCTCGTCGCATCAGGGTATCCATCTCCCGCCCCACGTCTCTTACGCCTCAAGGCCTCGCCATGTCGTGTTCATGCCATGATTCGCTATTCAATACACAAACAAAGCAACAAGTGCATCTCATGCACAATTTGAAAATCCATGGCATGTAAGATAATTAATGACATCTGACTTGGCACACAGTTTAAACACAACAATATCACACACGACTTTCTATAACCACTTAAAGCATTTTAAAAGCTACCCCTTTGGAATATCCTCCTAAATCGATCAAATTAAACCTTGACTCACCCAATCGAGTCTAATCTTCCTAGCATAAGGTTAAGAATTCCCTTACCTTGAATAAGACAACACAATTTCTCTTCTTGAGCACTCAAGGTTTCGGCCCCCAATGGTCTAAAACCGTGCTCACCGCGTAATCTAATAAAATCCAACCAATCCGTTAATTTCCATGTCCAAATCAACCACCCATGAATCACTACCCTCCATGACATAATTCCTCATCATCTTAACATGCCTTAATCCCCCTCACAGATTCGGTTTGCACAAAATCGAACCAGGCTATGTTCGGTTCTGTGTAAACCGAGTGTGTCCATGCCTAAATCTCCTCCAAATTCATTATTTAACCCTCATACTACCTCTTAACATGTCTATCTAAGGGTCAGGGGTCTCACCGAAGATTTGAAGTCGATTGGCCGCCAGAAACTCGTCGAACCTCGCCGGATTCCTCAAGTCAGTTTTCCCAGCAGATTCTGTCCATGATTTACAAGACCGGTTCATGGTCAAAACTTCATCAAATTGAACCTTAAGTTTTATCTCAGATTCATCTACATGTCTACTAAGTCTCCACAAAATTTGACCTCAATACTCCAACAATTCGGCCTTCAAAAGGGTCAGAAACCGGACCTACCTCAGGTTGGGTCAGTTTCCATCGACTTCCAGAAAAATGCTTGGCTGGAGCTTCTCGGTGGTCCAAATGCCTCGCTTCCACTTCGAGGACATCAGCAAGACATAGATCTAAGCTTTTGTGGGGGCCGGCGTCTTGGAGGTGGCCGGAAGTGGTCGCCAACGGCACCGAACAGAGAGACCAGAACTTGTCGCCGGCGGCAGAATGAAGAGGGAGAAGAAGATGGAGGTTTTCGGTGGTGAGGGGTTTATGGCCGGTCAAAATGAAGAGGAGAGAGAGTGCAATTGCTATATATTCAAGGCTTGGTCAAAGGGGTTGAATGGTAAGTTTGTAATAGTTGACTTGACCATCCAATGCTTGATCTTGTGACACTTGTCCCCTTGTCAATCAGGCTTGATCCAATGGCTCTCATTCACTCATTTTTTCGGCAACTATGGGGAGGGTTTAATGTCCAAAATGCCCTTCTTCAAATACATAGGCAAAGCTTTAAGCTTGAGGGATAAAAGGGTAATTTTACCCCTGACATTCATAACGTCATTTTTCTCGCTCCTATAATCTTCGATAGGGCGACAGCCAATCCGAATAACGTTGAAATTCTTGATTTTCTATTTTCAATTTTCAAGACTTGTTTCTGCTAGATGAGTCTAAAAATGACTGGAAATCAGAATGTCACAACTCTTCCCTCCTTACAGAAATTTCGTCCTCGAAAATTACAACCTTCTAATCATCCAGTTTCATAGGGTACCGACGTCTCTTCACTTCCTCACTTTACAAAGTAGCTCTTTTCATTACTTGACGTTTCCATAATGTCTTTACCAGTAATAGTTTTCATCCTTCAGCACTCGTTTTTCTTTTTGTCTTCAATCTATGCTCACATTCCTTTGTTCCCAATCGATATTCATAATGTTTGTCGGTGATATACCCTCATTCCAATCGCCTTTTCAATTTATTTAATGGTCCGAGGGTATATACGTTATACTGAAATCCCGCTTTTCAAATTCCTTGACGGAAGGCCTTTCCAAACGTCGTATTAAACTCAAGATCTTTACCTATCCGCCGTTACTAAACAGTCGTAAACATGCACTCTTTGGTGCCCATTCCGTTTGGCGTATCACTTCCTTCGAATGTCCTTTCGTACCATTTATAATTCAGGGGCTTTACCAACTTGTCCTTTATTATCCAAATTGAATCATAGCCTTCTTGACTCCTTAACAAGTTCATGATTACCTCCGGAGTAATCCACTCTCAATTCAATCTTAAAATTTCAACGATTGTGGTAATCCATCAACTTTCAACGTCATGCCCCCTTTTCTTGTCAGCATGCCTAATGCTTGACCTCATGTTAGACTAATCCTACTTTCAGTCTATTCATCGATAGCATTGATGCGAGTCTGGCACACCTTTGTGCCATCCTAAAAGACACTATAATTCTTCCTTTGAATCTCGATGAGGTCATCTCTTGAGCTTCCCTTCAATATTGGACCCATACTTCCGTCCATAAGCCTCAAGGGTTCCATCCATTTCTATAATCCCTCCAGTATCAGTGTTTAATCATGGCACACCTCAATTTCCTTCTAGCCTTCAGGCTAGGTGTTTTCAGTAGTCATCACGCTAGTTCATAGGCGAACTTCCAATTTAGAAGTTGAATCTCTTATTTCTTGAGGGAAGATCTGTCCCTCCGTCACCGATTATACAAGGCTCAATTCTTAACTGTAAGCATCCGCTAAACAATTCACCCTTCCTTAGCAATATAAACATCGCTATAACAACACTTGGGTGATCTCTTCGTTCCACATGCCTCGCCTTCTATTCTCTTCAGGCAGTCCATACTCTCAACCTTTTTTAGTTCACATAACTTCAAGATCCTTCCTTGCACAAGCAACGCTCCTATATCCACAATTAATTTCATCCTTTAATATTGCCTCTCGTTCAATTCCTCTCGGAAAACTACTGCTTGATATCTTTTAGAGTAGATATAAACTTGAAATCTTCTTCCACCCAAGTAAGATTTTTCCAAACCTTGTTGCAAGAATATTCGCAAACCAATTCCAATCATGCTCTAAGCATGCCAATTCATATGGCATTATTGTCACGATGTACAAGCATATCCAATCCAAATCGCCTTGTTATGCCTCAAGTTTCATTCTGTGTCATGTCACTACGACCTTCATAAGCTTTTCAATTTTCAACACGAAAGGCTATTAACTGTGTAGCCATCAGCTTAACTTAAGTCTCCAGCAACTCTTTTCACGTTCAGTCACCCATTCGTGTCACGACTCGTCCTTAGTCTATTTCACCAATGGAGCAACTCTTGTAGGGGATCTTTTCACGATCCGTCTATTGCAATTTATCAATCTCAGTAAATCTCAACTTCTTGCAACTCACATCGACCCTAGTCGATTTGTCACTTATTCCAATCCTCAAAGGATTTACCACTTATTCCAATGTGTGAATCTTACTTCATCAGGCCCACAACTTGCGCTCTTCACATTTAACTGCAATAGACATTTCCTTAGAGCCCATATGACACTCTCAAAAACTGTTCATGTTTCTCATGGCTCCTTACATGAGTTCAACCGTTGTCTCTCGAGATGGTAATGACCAACTCAATCATTCCCTGGGTACATAGTTCGGCGATTATCAACTTCCTTCCACCAAGTGTCAAATCTCCCAACTATTTTTCGCACTTTTCACTTGAGAGCTCAGACCTTGGCTCTCTGTTGTCACGGATCTCCTCTAGGACCGCATGACATTTTACTTATTCTTGTCGCTCTTTTCTTGAGAAGCATTAGTGGTTTAGCCCCTGAGTTCCATACTCACTAAGGCGACCTTATCCCAATTTTCGTTCGTTCCACTGAACGTCAACTTCATCCTGGAATTCAACATTGTCTATAACACCATCTCTCGGATTTCACTTCCAAGGGTCATTCAAGTTCTGCGTCCTCTTTCTCGGTACAGACGCTCAATCATAATACTAAGACAATTTAGAATTTTTCTTCCTCTTACAATAGGGTCTTTTATCCTAAGAAAGAAACTACATAACCGTGGCATTTTCTCACTTCAAATTCACCTTGCCCTTCCCATTCCATAAGACGGCAACCTTGGAGTCTGCGCCGACGGCGATACCTTTACTCTAGGATTCAAATGCCATCATGCTTTCACATTCTCTTTTCCATAGTCATCTCCAGTGACAATATCTGTTCGTCCTTGAGTCTTCACCAGTTCACTTGTCGAATGCTCAATTCGATCACCTCAAATCACTTTGCAAGTATTCTCTAGGCGCTCTTTTCATTTACTACACCATTCATTAGAATCATAACCTGTCAGGACTACCAAGTCTGTTCACTTTTCTTTTCGTCAATGATCAATTCATGGTCCAATCACCCTTTAAGAACAATTCCCTATTCTTTAGGGGACAACTACTCATGATTTCCTTTCTCATGATTCCAATTAAATCAATCGGTCCCAAGAAATCATTAACTTCAGGCAATCTAGCATGCTAATTCTTCTTCGACCTCATTCATAACAGAAAAGACTTACTACTCACTTTCCACTATGTGTCTTACGCCCAGGTAATCAGCCATTTCCCGTAGGCACGTTCTATACTCATAATGAACATCTCTTTGCTCGTAACCCATGAGTAGGAGGTCTCTTATTCATAAGTCTTTCGATCATTCTCCTCTTTTGCTGTGTCCCATTACCATTTCTCAAAGTCAGGAATAATAACCAGCCATAAGGTTCTCAAGTTCCAATCCACTCAGGGACTTACTCATCTCATTCAAGGGTCTTTGACCACCTTTACCATATGCCTAAGCGACCTTGAGAACTCTGTCTCATACTGACCGATCATCCTATGATCCTTGCAACAGTATCAGGATCCAAACAATCCTTGCTCTCAAGCAATCTCAGGATGATACTTTTCATCGAACAACTCAACAGAGGTAGTCTAAGCAGATCTCATGCCTTCGAGGAAATCCTTTCTCTAGTAGCCTTTCACCAATCCTCAATAGCCTCTTAGGGCTAGTACTGTCAGGGTCACTTTCCTCCTTTAGTACATCCAAAATTTTCAAGGTCTTCTCACAAAACTCTCAATTTAAAAAAGAAGGCGGTTTCAAGTTTCATCTTTCCATCATGCTCAGTCATTCTCATTCTTATTCACAGTTCCACAAGCTTTTCAGAACTCTCATGGTTCTTCCCATGCATTCACTTTTCTCATGAATGAAATAACTCAGAGTCACCTTTCTCGTGACTTCTATTACTTAACTCGTCAACACGAGCATTTATCACCACAGTGACTTAGACAATCTTAGCAGTTCCTCCTCAAGCTTGCTTAATCAATAAGTTTTCTCATTTCCGTTTAAAGTTCTCATGACTCATTCAGTTCTTGGGTCTCGTACGATTAACCGATCAAGCCATATTTTCTTTTGGTACTCATACTCCAATCGTCCATCTTTACTTAATTCTCATGATCCTTATCAATTCTCGGATCTTCCATATCATGTATACTCAACCCCAAAGTTCTTCTACGACCACTCCTTGGTCGCTCAACCTCATTAAGTTCTCAGGCTACTCGAACCACAATGATTCCCTCCAAGAATAAAAAAACTTAAGTCATCTACTCAAGTCTATCAGTCTCAGGCTGCTCATCTCAATATTTTTCACCATCAACTAACCTTCTAATAGTTCTTAGGCAATTCTCAATTAATTGCCAATTATTCAAGGATCCCAAATCATCTTTGGTCAGCAATCCTTCCTCAAGCTAGCCTCAACGAGGCAACTTCTCAACTAACAGCCATTACTAGGCTAGCCTCAACTGGGCAACTATCAAACAAGAACTCAAGGCAGCAACTCATTGAGTCAATAGCTCACACTCTAGGCCTAAAGGCATCTGCCACTCTAGCATAGTCATAACAGACTATCTCATCTCAACATGCCTCGGTTCCACGGGTACAAACCCATACGTCGTCTAACCTCTTAGTTATACCTTGGCCAAGTCAATCACATAAGGCTAATAATCAAACATGCCTAACAGGCCCATCACAACCATCACTTTTCTTTCTCCAAGGGCATACGCTGTCAAACACGAAGCTTTTAACCATACCACTCATAGGCGCCATTACACAGGTCATGCCACTTTCAATCATTGTTGATGAGAATCAATCTCGTGCTATACATCTCTTATCCACAATTGGACTCAACCTGATACCTAGACTTCCCTTTCAAGTTATGACTTGGGTCATTCCCGCCACTTGCCATCTTAGAAGCCTGCTAGGAGCCGCTCCTTGTCTGGACCTCTCTGTCCCGGCGATCACTCCCCTCCCTCATCAGACTAGGCCGTTGCAGGTTGTCCCAAGTCATACATCTACAGAGAAAGCCCCGCTCCACATGTCCCATACCATATTTCATTACAGTTTATAGGCATCCCATTAACTTGTCCCATACCAAGCGACGGTTTATTAAGTCCAACAGCGATAAGTCACTGCATGCACCCTCATCAACTTTCGTTTCAAGCCATAAACATAAGCACAACATGACTGTCCTCATCACTTGTCCTGTCAAAATCGCCTTCAGATCAATTCCTATCCATTCAAGAGTTCTAATTCCACCAATGACCGCCATATCTCACAGATCACTTGCCTATATTCCATTATATATCTCAAGTCCAGTCAACATTCAAATCAAATCCCTATGCATCCGATCACAATTGATCTTCAATTCAGATACTCCTTGTATTTATCTCAACTCATATCATCCAATGTTGTCAATAACAATCGATAACTAAAACCATCAAGATATCACGTAGTTCAAGCCTGAATCCACCAATACTAGTTGTCTCTTTATAACTCGTGCTTCTCGAGTTGGGGTCATTGACAAATCAAGATCACAATCATACACTTCAATTGACCCTTCTTTCATAATTTATTCTCTAGCAACCTTAAATCCAAGCTCATGACTCCTCATTCCTAAGCAATTTTCTACTATCCTCAAGCACAATTACTACCTCAAAATCCATGCTTATGACTCTCCAATCCCAGCCTTCTTCCACTTAAACTTTAATCACCAAATTACCTGAGATCATCCATTAAAGTCAACTCTAGGACCATTAAAGTGTACACAAGTTCAAGCCTACAATCCTCAAGATTCAATGATCCTTGCTTAATCCTATAGGCCTCAATATCTAATTGTCCCCAAGTCATCACTCCTTATCACTCCAAACCCCAATCACATTGGATCGAGCTGACCTTGCTCTGATACCAAACAAGCGGGGATGTCATGCCCCGAACCCGACGAGCGCGCGAACATCCCACCAAGCCTTTAACTTAATCAAAAACTCCAGATCCAACGGCCAATATTCTAAGCACTGAAAGAAACACGCATGCAGAAGCGATGTCAACTCCAATCATATTAATACAACAACACCCGATGACTTAGGACACAAGGGTACATCAAGTGACATTAACCAATTACTAAAAGATCAATTCCTAATTCACCAATCGGAAGGACAATCCCTAATTTCACAAAATGTAAATCCATGATTGGTAACTCTTCTGAATACGGTTGATCAACTATCCCTTCAAATGCCAATCCTTGGCAAGTTCGCGCTTCCTTCGATTGGAACTTGAAAAATTAAGCCCCCACTGGGGTGAGATATAAATCTCAGTAAGGTGTGTCCTAACTCTAGGTTAGGCCGACCGTCCACTCAGGCAGTCATCTATCCCGATATTTCAAACTCTTAATCATACAGGCATATCAAGTGCAAATCGATAAAACAACAACATGCAGATGACATGCATGTAATGATGACCTCATATCACACTCAGATGATCATGCACATTCGGCCCGCCACTTCACCACATCCACCAATCTCCGCCGGCCTCAATCTCTAGCCCACGATTAAATCGCATTAGCCTCGATCCGCGTAAATGTATCAAACCGTCATCGGCAACCCGCATAAACGCATCAGGTTTCAATAAATCTCCAGGCCAATATCACCATCTCATAACTCCGTCTCGTGAATAGTTCGCATCAGGACCATGGCTAACTCAACCCCGCGATCTCGTCGCATCAAGGAACCACACGACATCAACTCCACCCCGTGATCTCGTCGCATCAGGGTATACATCTCCTACCCCGCGTCTCATACGCCTCAAGGCCTCTCCGTCCCGCGAGTAATTCGCATTAGGACCGTGGCTATCTCAATCCCGTGATTTCAGCACATCAGGGTGCCACACAATATCAACTCCACCCCACGATATCGTCGCATTAGGATATACATCTCCCGTCCTGCGTCTCATTCGCCTCAAGGCCTCGCCATGTTGTGCTCATGCCATGATTCGCTATTCAATGCACAAACAAAGCAACAAATGCATTTCATGCACAATTTGAAAATCCATGGCATGTAAGACAATCAATGACATTCGACATGGCACACAATTTAAAAACCACAATATCACACATGACTTTCTATAACCACTTAGGGCATTTTAAAAGCTACCCCTTTGGAATATCCTCCTAAATCGATCAAATTAAATCTTGACTCACCCAATCGAGTCCAATCTTCCTAGCATAAGGTTAGGAATTTCCTTACCTTGAATTTGACAACACATATTCTCTTCTTGAGCCCTCAAGGTTTCGGCCCCCGATGGTCCAAGACCGTGCTCGCCGCATAACCTAATAAAATCCAACCAATTCATCAATTTTCATGTCCGAATCAACCACCCATGAATCCCTACCCTCCATGACATAATTCCTCATCATCTTAACATGCCTTAATCACCAATTTGTGACTCGAATCATCCATCATCAGCCTCCTCACAGATTCGGTTTGCACAAAACCAAACCGGGCTATGTTCGATTCTTTGTAAACCGAATGTGTCCATGCCTAAATCTCCTCCAAATTCATCATTTAACCCTCATCCTACCTCTTAACATGTCCATCTAAGGGTTTAAGGGTCTCACCGAAGATTTGAAGTCGATTGGTCGCCGGAAACTCGTCGAACCTCGCCGGATTCCTCAAGTCAGTTTTCCCGGCAAATTCTGTCCATAATTTACAAGATCGGTTCATGGTCAAACCTTCATCAAATTGAACCTCAATTTTTATCACAGATTCATCTGCATGTCTACTAGGTCTCTACAAATTTTGACCTCAATACTCCAACAATTCAGCCTTCAAAAGGGTCAGAAATCGGACCTACCTCAGGTTGGGTCAGTTTTCATCGACTTCCGAGAAAATGCTTGGCCAGAGCTCCTCGGTGGGTCAGGTTAGGTTGGTGTGGTCGACCGGCTCCTGGTGGTGGCCAGAAGTGGTCGTCGACGGTGCCGAACGGAGAGACCAGAACTTGTCGTCGGCGGCAGAATGAGGAGGGAGAAGAAGATTGAGATTTTCATGGTGAGGGGTTTATGGCCGGTCAAAATGAAGAGGAGAGAGAATGAAATTGTTATATATCCAAGGCTTGGTCAAAGGGGTTGAATGGTAGGTTTGTAATAGTTGACTTGACCATCCAATGCTTGATCTTGTGACACTTGTCCCCTTATCAATCAAGCTTGATCCAATGACTCTCATTCACTCATTTTTTCGACAACTATGGGGAGGATTTAATGTCTAAAATGTCCTTCTTCAAATGCATGGGCAAAGCTTTAAGCTTGATAGGGCGACGGCCAATCCGAATAACGTTGGAATTCTTGATTTTCTACTTTCAATTTTTAAGACTTGTTTCTGCTTAATGAGTCTGAAAATGACTGAAAATCAGAATGTCATACAGTGTCGGACCAGTCTCGATCGACGGAGCATACCTTGAGGATCAAAACCCCTCGATCAATTTTATCGATCATGGTTAACTAGAAGGCCAATTTCCCGATCAAAGCTCACCTGTCCCTTTTCATTTGGCGCGGGAAACCTGAAGTTGAAGATGACACTGTAGCAGACCGATTCGACCGGTCTGACCGGACGGACTGAACGGTCCAAACCGGTTCCAACTTGCAATTTTCAAAATTAATCAAAATCCATGGGGAATTTTCGCAATTAAACCTCAGAATCGAACTTAGGGCATGAATATTTTTCTAAAAATGTGATTTTGCCCAAAAGTTCATGTCAATGTCTATAAAAGCCCCAAATTTATCATTAATTGTAATTCGAAAAATTATGAAATTGAAGGCTCAACAGTCAAATTGGACCAAACCACATATGCCAATCGACTCAGAATGATGAAAAACATTGGACAATGGCTTCAATTGGTAAATGTAGCCTTTTAATTGAAAGTAATTTTAATTATACCCAAATTCAAGGACTAAATTGCAATAAATTATGTAATTTTGCCCAATTCATGCAATTAACCAATTTGTGCAAATAATTAGGCTAAATTGCAATGAAGGATAATCAGATTGAATGTCAAGATCTTAAAAATGCCAAAATTACAAATTAAAAGACTCAACTGACATTTTTTTTACCAAATTCAATCTTACATGTAACAAAGAAACACATAAAATTGAACTTGAATTTAGACTTTTTATGAGGGCAACAAGACAAAGGAATTAAAATAAAAATATTGACTATTTTTTCATATTTTTGTGACCTCAAGTGCTATTGTTCCTGAATTTTCCGGTATTTTCCCATTTTCTAAAAATACCAAAAAATATGAAAAATACTAAAAATTATTTTTTGTTCAAAAATTATTCCTTGGGCTTGGCCAAGGCCACCAAAGTATATTTTGTAATTTTTCAATTTTTTTATGAATTGTTTAATGAATTTTTCAAAAATAAATTGGAAAAGACTAATCAGGTGTCAACAATAAGATGAAAAATTATGTTGAAAACCATTTTGATCATAAAATTCTACAAAGTATTGATTTTCAAATTCCCCTCCATGATCTGTTTTGATGCTTGAAATTGAGTAATCCTTTTTATTTTGAAATTTCATAGAAAAGGTTTCAAAATATGAGAATGCATTGCTCTTATGTGTAAGAAAATATACCTAAGTATGTCTCGTATAATCATCCACAATAACTAAGTAATATTTTTTACCACTAATACTCTAAGTTCAAGTGGGTCCAAAGACATCTATATGTAATAGCTGCAGAGCATAGTTAGTAGAAACTTTATTTATGGGCTTGTAAGAATTTTTTACTTGTTTGCCAAGTGTGCAAGCTTCACAGTGCTTAGTTCTTTCAAATTTAGCATATGTGAGTCCTCTTACTAGCTTCTTTTTGGAGAACTTTGAGATTTGATTGAGGCTTATATGTTCCAGCTTTGTTTATGGACTTGTAAGAATTTCTTTCTTGTTTTCCAAGTCTGCAAGCTTCACAATGCTTAGTTATTTCAAATTTGGCATTTTGGAGTCCTTTCACTAGCTTCTTTTTGGAGAACTTTCAAATTTGCTTGAGGCTTATGTGTCCCAGCTTCCTATGCTAAAATTTTGGATCATCTTTGACAAATAGAAGACATTTCTCTTCCTCGGATGATGTATCCAGAAAGTACGTGCTACCATGTTTTCGTCCAGTGAACGTAAACTCATTGTCCTGGCTTGTACCCGAGCACTTATTTTCTGTGAAAGATACTTTATATCCAATATCGCACAATTGGCTAATGCTAATGAGATTGAAATTCAAACCCTTAACTAATGAAACATCTTAGATAAGTAAGTTGCCAGTTTTCACGATTCCTTTGCTAATGATTGTTCTTTCGTTGTTGCCATTAAAGGAAACACATCATCCATCAAACATTTCAAGATTGATGAATATTGATGATTCGCATGTCATGTATCTAGAACATCCACTATCGAGGTACCATTTATTTCTCCTTTTCATTGGTACCTGTAATCATTAATAAAACTCAAGTTTTCTTTGGCACCCAAATCTATTTGGGTCCTTTGGAGTTAGCAACATTTGCATATCTAATAATATTTTGAGTTGGCCTTTTGATTCTAGAGCAATAACTTATAGAATGTCTTGGATCACCACAGTTCGAGCATGCGGAAAAAATCTGTCCTTCAAATTTTACAAACTGTTTCTTAAAATGATCTTTGTAAAAATGCTTAGGAGGCTTTTTCCTAAATGTTTCCTTTACTTCGAAAAAATGATTATTCACATTGCTTTCCTTTTGAAAATCTAGTCCTGATTTATTATAATATGGAACTTGTATAGAAAGTATATGTTGTAAAATTTTAGTCCAGGATGAGTACTTTTTATGGATATCCAAAGTTTCTTTTCTCAAAATGACGTTTTCTTTTTCCACAAAATCTTTTTCCTTTTCCAAAGAATTGCTTTCATCTTTGAAGAAATCTCTTTCTTTTTTCAAGACGATGTTGCCCTTTTCAAGGATTTCGAACTTAGATTTCCATTGAGTATTTCCTTTGGAAATTAAAACAGACTTCTCACTCATTTGAGAAAATTCATTTTCAAGAAAACTGATTTCATCCTTTTGAGATACGTCTCTTTATTTGAAAATAGCTACTTTCTTTTTCAACTCAGAAAGTCTCGTAAGAGTAGTTTTACATTCTAAACATAACTTATCCATATAAGCAAATACCTCTGAGGAAATTTAAAATTTGTTATATCAAGATCATCATCTAAGTCTGCCATGAGACACATATTGGCGTATTTATCATCACTTTCACATTCAGTGTTGCTCCAAGTCTCTACTTTCAAGACCTTCTTGAATTTATCATCCTTCCCCTTTTTCTTTAATAGAGGATAGTTTAGTTTAATATGGCCACTCTTCTTGCATTCATAGCAAGTGATCTCTTGATTTTCATTTCTGCCTTCAGATGATCTCTTCTGGTAGTGTCATTTGAAATCTCTTTTGTCTTCGAAATTCCTTCCTTTTTTGCCATTCTTCTAAATCTTCTCACCATGAGTGCTAATTCCTCATTGTCTTCATCTTCTGAATCTGAAACATCAGAATCAGTATTAGGTTTCAAAGCAGTGGATTTATTACCTTTTGTCGTGATTTCCTCATTGTTTCTTTCCTCCTCATAGGATTGAAGATTTCCAATGAACTCGTCCATTAACAAAAGTGATCTATTTGAGTCTTTCAAATGTATATTTTCATATTGTCCCATTCCTTTGTGAGAGCTCTTAGCAGCTTGTTTACTCTCATTGGTTCGAAAACTTGTCGCCCATGATATGTGAGACAATTCACTATTTCAATGAACCTGTCAAACATTTCTTTAACTGTCTTTTTGGGCTTCATTTTGAATGCTTCATGCTAGCCAAGAAAAAAATTGACATTGGTCTCCTTAACTCTGTCCATTCATTCATATGTGACGTAGAGCTTGACTCAAATCTCTTTTGATGAGGAACAGTCTACAATACGTTTATATTCATTAAGAGGTAAAGCATTATAAAATGAACAAATAGGCTTTGCATCGAGAGCATCTCTCTTTGCTATTTCAGTGGTTGATAGAATGACGGTTGGCATTGAATTATCATCCCATGTATTTGATCCACTTGTGGCGCTTGTAGTAGGATTCACTGCTTGTTGTACAACATCCCAAATCTAGGGATCTTGGCATTTAATGTACGCCTCGAATTTGTTCTATCAATCACTGTACTCTTTGCCATCAAAGTATGGCGGCCTATTGTTGCTTTCACATTCGATTCAAGTAGGAGAAAAATTTCTAGTCATAAAGATCGCTAGCTCGAAAATAAAAATACTTCACGAAATATGAGCACAAGGCTATGATACCAATTGTTGTGGCGAGCATCATCACTTAGAATGGACGAATATGTGAATATAATGTAAATTTTGATATTTTAATGCGAAATTCAAATTGCACAAACTTTAAGCTCAACCCTTGAATGATCAATATGAGCTTTGTCACTATATGCGATCAGTGTGTGTAGATCAACTATCATGGAATATACAATAAAATTAAAGTAAGAGATAGAAAAGATTGCACATAAGGTTTATAATGGTTCGGCTTTGATCAAGCCTGCATCGACTTATTCGACTATCAGCCAATCGGTTGGATTTCATTAGTAAACTGCTCAAAGGTTACAGCTTAGTAATCTCCTTTAATACGTAGGACTTCATACCTAATGCTCAACACTCTTGTGTACACCTCCTCACAATTACAATAAATGGATCAAAAAGAATATATGAAATGAAGTTATCTCAATCTTGGAATTATCAACAATTTTCCCTCTTAATGTCGATCTCTTTTCTTTTCGATTTTGAGATGTCTTTTATACTCCTTCGCCTCCAATCTAACCATTGCAAAGCCTCCAAAGGATTGTTGTCCAAAATATCCCATTTGGACAAGACAATATCCAAAAGAATCTCATAGTTGTTGAGGATCACCAAAGGAAAGTCTTCCTTGTTTGGATCAAATTGCCCATATAATTATGATCTTGGGTTTCCATGGATGGATTCCTTTATTAGGAAATTTGCATTTGTCTCCTTTGATCCACGTCCTTAATTGATCTCTATCCTCGAGAATCCTTAAGAACAATCTAGCCCGATTGTATCCATTGTAATGATCAATTAAGATCATTTTGAACATCTCTTGAAGTTCTGGTTACTGCACATAAATGCTCCTCTCATAGCTTGAGCATCATTCCAACATATGTGCTATCCTCTCTCAACGTCTGAGCTCCGTACAACATTTGAGTCCCTAAGAAGTCACATATGAATTAATTTCTTTTGACAAATTCAATCCTGTGCATCCCGTACCAAAGGACAATATGTAAAACAAGCATTTCATGGCATTATCCTAAAATTAAGAGTACATGGACTATTTTGTCAACTCAAAATCATATAGGGAATTTTATCAACAACATGGACAACCTACTAGAGCCAAAGACATATATCCGCGAAAAAGAAAAAACATTCAGTTATCCAATGCTCCTCTTGCAGAGGAAAGCAATCCTTGTGAAATTAGTGCAGCTACCCCCAAATAACACGATGAGGATTTGGTTGATGTTAATATAGAGGTTGCAGTAAATTATATGAATACAAGAGTGAGATATGAAAGAATTATAACTGTCGCCAACCACTCCTTTGCTTCCTCAGTAGTGCTCACTATCTCAAAAGATAATGTGGATCCAGAACCAAAATCCATTCTTGAATATTATAAGTGTTCAGAATGAAATAAATGGAATGAGGCAATTAAGGTAAAACTAGACTCACTTAATAAATGTTGTATTTTTTTACCTGTTCTCCAAACACCCAAAGATGTTATCCCTGTTAGATATAAATGGGTGTTTGTAAGAAAACACAATGAAAAGAATGAGATTGTAAGATATAAAGCGAGACTAGTGGCCCAAGGATTTTCGTAGAGACACGGTATAGACTTTGTTGTCATGCATTCTTCCGTAATGGACAATATTACGTTCCGCTATTTGATCAGTATGACAGTAATTATGAATCTAGATACGCGTCTAATGAATATTGTGACTGTATATTTATATGGGTCACTTGACACTGTTATAATATATATATGTGCATGTGCGCGCGCACGTGTGTGTAATTCCTAGAAGGATTTCCAATTCCCAAGATGGGAAAGAACGAAAGCCGCAACATGTACAATATTAAGTTGCAAAGATCATTATATGGTCTTAAATAATCCGATCGCATGTGGTGCAACCGGTTAAGTGATTATCTCCTAAAGCAGGAATATGTAAATAATGTAATATATCTTTGTGTATTCATAAAAAGGTCATCAAATGGCTTTGCCATCATATCCGTATATGTTGATAACCTGAATATAATTGAAACACTAAAAGAGTTTGAAGAAGCTCGTTCCTGCCTAAAAAATGAATTTGAAATGAAAAACTTAGGTCAAACCAAGTACTAACTTGCCCTGATGATCGAGCACCTCCCAAAAGGAGTTTTATTGCATAAGTCTAATTATACAAAGAGTATATTGGAGACATTTTATATGGATAAATCTCATCCTAAAGACTCATTTAGACTTAAAGAGGAAAACGATGATAGGTGAGGACCTAAAGTTTCTTGTCTTAGCGCCATAGGAGCAGTGTTATATCTTGTAAATTGCACTAGGCCTAATATTGTATTTGCAGTAAATGTTCTAGCTAGACATAGTGCCAATCCAAACCGAAAATATTGGAATGACGTTAAACATATCCTATGTTATCTGGAACTGTTTATCTCAGTTTATTTTACCAGAGAAACAAAGATTTAACAATGGTGGGATATTTATATGCTAGATATATGTCTGATCCTCATAATGCCAAGTCACATATTAGCTATGCGCTCCTCTGTGGAGGCACAACAATTTCATGCGAAGTCACATATTAGTTACCCGTATGAACTCCATGAAAATGGTGAAATAAATATCCATCAAATTTGCTATAGTGTTAATCTTGCAGATTTGTTCACTAAATCCCTACCTACTTCCACATGTGAAAAACTTATATATGGAGTAGGAATGTGTCGGCTTGGACGATGTCTTCAATCAGAGGGAACAAATTGACCAGGTTTATAGTTGTACTCTTTTCCAGTTTGTGGGTTTTTTTCCAAAGGTTTTTAATGAGGCAACTTACGTGCAATGACTATTAAAATGAGGGGGGTATTGTACTCTTTTTCCCTTTGTCAATTTTTTTGACTCGCTGGATTTTTCTTGGCAAGGTTTCTAATGAGGCAATTTAAACAGCGTATAATAAAACGTGAACATCGAAGGGAGTGTTTTAAATAGATTAATAAATAAGTGGATGTTTCATCTTCCATCATTTACTCTTCCAATATATGTCATATATATTGATGTACATTGATATGGATTGATGTTTCACCTTTCACATTTCATGAACGATTTAATCTTGAGCCTATAAATAGAGGCTTTTGTAAATTGTTCAGATACCAAAAATGAGTTCAAGATTTGCTCCCATTTGCTCCCATTTCTCTCTTACCTCTTCTCTCATTATATTTCTAGTTGATTTCACATAATTGATTTGAAGGATCGCCATTTACTTTTATAACGATCCTCACCATTATTCTCTTTTTCTTCGTCAATACAGAGAAGAAAAAGGCAAAACGCGATCAAAGAGAACCACCGACAGTCTCAGGAGCAACACTTTTCTTCCTACTTCAGGGCCAAAAGCAACAAATTTAACGTCAAAATCTCCAAATTTTCAGTTTCAACGGAGCAATCAATTGCGTCCAATAACGCCCCTATGGGCCACCCAGCAGAACGCCCATGGCCATCGCCTCAAGCACCACCACGACACACGTCCATCAAACGTCCCTTTCCCCAATAAATTCGTCCCTCAGCCACCCCATATCTCCAATCACGCTCCTTCTGATCCATCCTCCACCCGAAAGGGCGGCGGCATGGGGTCTTTGCCGTACGCCCACGTCGACTCCACCCTTCGGAGTCTCGCTGGCCAAGCAGACGGGTTCGGCCGCTCCGCCGTGGGCGGCCTCCACGGCCCTCTCTACCGCGTCACTACTTTGGCTGGTCAGTCTCATGCCTACTCTCGAACTTCGGTGCTCTAGATGAATCGAATGTCGCTTGTTTTTCTGTTCTTTTCTTTTTTTTTTTGTGTTATATTTTACCGTCAAATGATTATCATGGTCTCTTGTCCGTCATTGGTAATTTCTGGTGAAGGGGGTTTCTCGGAGTGACAAAAAATTGGTATTCAGAGCGGCTGGAGTGGAAAATATGTTGAAACAGAACTTGGGAATTTTTTGTGAGGATAAGAAAGGGCCTGGTTCTCATTGTGTAAACATGTGCTATATGGTAACATCCTTATTGTCCACTAGTACTTTGCGAGTTGATCCATTCTACGCCTGATGCATGAATGTACCTCTGGTGAAGGCGATAATACTGGAAAGTTCGGTCTCTTTACATTTAACATTTCTGTCCTCCCTTCTAAATTAATCCAATGTTGACGCTTTTGGCTTATAAGCCAGATGTTAAGGTCCTGTGATGTCCAAGTTTGAGTTTAGCCATGGGAAAAAGGCATCATAGGAACTATTATGTTGCATTATGTCCATAATCCCCTTTGCTATGCCCCTGTGCTGCACGCCTGTTTCTCTACACGATAATTTAATTGTTGCATCGGTTATTGCAGACGATGGTCCAGGATCGCTTCGTGATGGGTGCCGCAAAAAAGAACCCCTTTGGATAGTTTTCGAAGTGTCGGGCACCATTCATCTCTTGTCTTACTTAAATGTGTCTTCCTATAAGACCATTGATGGCCGTGGCCAACGGATAAAAATCACCGGGAAAGGTTTGAGGTTGAAGGAATCTGAACATGTTATCATTTGCAATCTTGAGTTTGAAGGCGGTAGAGGACAGGATGTCGATGGCATTCAAATAAAGCCCAATTCAAAACATATATGGATTGACCGTTGCGGCCTCCGTGATTATGACGATGGCCTTATAGATATCACAAGGCAGAGCACAGATATCACCATTTCTAGGTGAATAACTTTCTCCATGTTCGACAAGTTTTTTTCTTTTATAATTAATCTCATCTCAATGTATTTGATTATTTGTATTCAGATGTCACTTTTCAGCTCATGACAAGACAATGCTCATTGGAGCTGATCCCTCCCACGTTGAGGACAGATGTATTAGGGTGACCATTCACCATTGCTTTTTCGATGGGACTCGACAACGGCATCCCCGAGTGAGGTTTGCGAAAGTACATCTGTACAACAATTATACCAGAAATTGGGGCATATATGCTGTTTGTGCTAGTGTAGAATCACAGGTGATAATAATAGCCCATGGAATCTCTATTTCATGCTTATTTAAACACATTCCTTGTCTTAGTGGTATTGGTAACATGGTTTATTCCCATAACTAACAATGTCTTGTTCATAATTTCTCTTCATTTTCAACCAGATATTCTCCCAATGCAATATCTATGAAGCTGGACAGAAGAAGCTGGCATTCAAATATATCACAGAAAAGGCAAGTGCTTATACTTTCCTTTTCACTGTAAAGTGAAGTGCAACTAGTAGTCAATTGTTGGGGTGTTTGTACTGTAAGTGTTAGAAATTTCTTGCTTGTGTATACCCATAATTCTTCTCTTGGGAATGCTGGAGAATGGTGATACGTCAGTATGAATGGTTTGCGAATAGTTGTCCCATCCTGGAGATCATTTCTCCTTTCTTTTCATGTAAAGCCACTATCTCCAGAGCAGGAGCAAAATGGCCGTTTGTTGTACAGAGTCGGCAGTTGTAACTGTAAACCTTGTTTTACTTTGTGCTAGTTCATCAATAAGTTTCTGGAACTCATTAACCTGCTACATTTGGCATTAGTAAGTATTTCCGCTAGATAAATGTGGAGGGGAAAAGGTTGAGGTAGTTAGGAAATTAGGTTAAGTAAAATTATGTTGACTATGAGAGTTAGTTTATTGTTTGCTCAAACTTCTCCATTCATCCCTTTTTTTTAGCTGAAAAAGTTGTTGCTTTAAGCATACCTAACACAGCTAAGCGAACAGTATATCACAAATGCAAAGGATATAAAGGTTGATAACTGAAATGAGAGTTTTCTGCGTATTGGACTGAAGATTTATTATAGTAGGAGTAGATTCATAGTTCAGGCATCATGCTTGTGCGGCATACATTTATAGTGTAATTGAAGAGGTAGAAGCAGGAAGGGGAGGTAGTCTAGTACAATGGCAATCTCGAGCTTACTGAGCTTCAGTACATTGAATTAGGACAAGGTTCTAAGTCTTAACTTCACACAGCTCGTAGTGATCAATGCATTGTTTAGCTATGGTAAAGCTATGCACCCTATGCTGCAAAGAGTCCATTCAAGGGTTCTCTGCCACCATTGCTGTTACAGCATCTGCTCTACTCATTGCCTCCAGGGGAAGGGGGGAGGGAGAGAGATTGGTGGCCATGTGGGCGAACTGGTGATGGTGGTTGGAGCGAGCCGGAAAGTGACTGGCAATGGTGGGCAATGCTAGGGACACTAGAATTTGGTATTAGGGCTCAAGACTGATTTCAGATAAGGGTTCTTTGGGTGTTTTGAAGAGGGTATATAAGTCATTACGGCAACTTAGGATTTGAGATGCAAAGTGGGGTTCTAGAAATAGGGGGATATAAATTGTTTCTAAGATGAAAATGAGGTTTTCTGTTTTCCTAATACAAAGTAACAAATGAGATTTTGGAGAATGGATCTCATGGAGAGAGATAAATTCAGAGATAAATTCTCTACAAACCCATTCAAAGGGATTAAAACAAAAAAGATAAAGAACATTGTTGGAACATCTGTATAGAAATCAGGATGAGTACATTTTAAAAGATATGCCAGGAGACTTGGCATCAGATATGGCTTAGGTCTTTTCACTTGTCCTGTCTTTGAGTGAAAGGACTAAAATCCCTCGCATAAAAAAGAATAGATTAAACTCATGGCTTCCCTAGATGGCTTCGAAAGAATATATTTCTCGGGGAATTCTATCATAATTACATTTTGCAGAAAAAGTGATGATGTTCTACGGTTTTTGAAGAGTCTTCCTACTGCCTCATGACAAATATGTCGCTTACTTGTGTATCGCTTGCAATTAGCATTCCATGTCCTAGTAGCATAAGGGACCTAGTTCCGGTCTTTCATCTGTTACTAATTTAGGACTTGACATCATTACTGAATTATCTACTAATTTTGGCTACTGATAAGAGATCATATCGTATGCTTGTGACTAGCTATATATCTGAGACTGGTGATCTCACTTTTCTATAGGCTGCTGACAAGGAAGATGCAGGCAGTGGTCACATAAGATCTGAAGGGGACTTGTTCATAGTGGGAACTCAATCAGGTCTGATGACTGATAAAGTCGAGCAGTGCATGTTTCATCCTAGCGAATACTATCCCACGTGGACGGTGGAACCTCCCACAGATTCACTCAAGCAGGTTCTACAACATTGCACAGGATGGCAAAGTGTGCCTCTGCCGGTTGATCAAGGAGTCGCTTCGTAGCGTAGCGCAAATTTGGTACCTCACTGTGTTTTCTAAGTATATGTGGTCCCTTTTTCACACCATTGTATAATTCAGGTCTAAATTGCAGGCAGAACTTTATTCTCGCATATACTTGTAGTTGTGGCATTGATCGAGTAGATGTAAGCCTTGAATTGCTGTTTCATTTCGGATCCACCAATCGATGTACTTCGGTTTAGTGGAGTAAATTGAAGGGTTTCATGCAAGTAACATCAGCGTCATGGACAAATGAAGGGTCGTTGTGTATACGATCAATTGTCTCGTGCGTTTTCTTCTTTCTTTCTTTCATTTTTTCTCTCTTCTTTTTGGACAGAATGCAAGAGCAATAAAACATATATTGACCGGCATTGGAAAGTATTGAACATCACTACTTTGGTGCAATGGCAATTGCTTAGATACCCATGCCTCAAAAGTCCACCTGACATTAGTAGTGTCCTTGACTGAAGGCATCTAGAAGGGCTACAAGATGAGTCTTCTGAAGTTAGGTTATTTAAATTTAGAAAATTTGTTTGAGCGGCTATAAACTTTCACCAGAGTCGATTTAATATTCGTTATTCAAACATGGCAAGTTTCAAAATATGCATGCAATCGCAAATTTAATCGAATCCGGGCAAATTATTCTTCGGGCAAGTGATTGCAACCTTGTATCTCCCGCACCATTTAAAATAGAAGCTGGTGTTATTTGACTTGCTGATGTATGAAAACTTGAAAAAGGGAAACTTTGATATGGAGTTGATTTCAAATGTCGATGTCCAATTTTTCAAACACCGACCAGAGGTTTGATGACAAAAAATGTGAGATCCCATGTCCACATCAATTGCTTTTAACTAACGGCTTGCAAGAAAGCTTGCTTTTCTTGTACCCCGGCTCTTCAATGCAGCATAATAACAAATTAAACATCAACATAAAGTTGCTTTCACGGTAGATCATCCAAATCGAGTGAATCTCATGTATTACAAACACAAAATGACTAGGTAGTGTCTAGACCTGTGTCTATGAATCGGGTGCGGTCACACTTAACTTGTTGATCCATATTAGACTCGCACGATCAATGGTAATGATTATTCCAATCGATATATGTTGAATCTGAGGCAGGCAAGTTTTCACATAATGAGTGTGTCGATGTGGGTGTAAACATGATGCATCATCTTCCTAGGTTAGGCTTCGTCGCATGATCCCAAGTCATTGGAGTTTTAGTCCTTTATTGGCAATATATAGAGCTATTGTTGTCATTTAATCGCCATTTTAAATATTTCTAGGACCAAAGATATCCTGAAAATTTGGGGCAAAAACAAGTACCTAATATGAGTTTCAGTGAGGTGTGTTTCACTGTTTTCCTCTTTTGCATCTGAACTGGTCAATAGTGCAAGGGAAAATCTGCGGGACAAGTAAAACTTTGGCAATATGAAATGAGCTTTCACGTAGTCAGTAGGCGCAGTTCCCGGGGGAACCAGGCCATTCCACGTAAGGATAAAATTCTTGTATGGATACAAATCTATTGAAGAGTTTTTTTTTTAAAAAAAATAATATTAAAAAAATAAATATTTACAAAATTAATCTTTAAAAAAATATTTACTATTTTATGTCTCCCCAACCATTGTTAAGCAATAGTGAAAGGGAAAATCAGCAGGCCAAGTAAAACTTTGGCAATATGAAATGAGAGGTGGGACCGTGCCCCTTTCACGTAGTCGATAGGCGTGGATCCCTAAGGAAACCAGGCCATTCCACATAAGGATAAAATTCTTGTATGGATACAAATCTATTAGAGAGTTTTTTTTTTCAAAAATAATATTTTAAAAATAAATATTTACAAAATTAATCTTAAAAAAAGTATTTACTATTTTAGGTCTCCCCGGCAATTGAATTGTCGGGGAGACCTACGGGCCCCCATCCCTCTCCCATGGAGTGGGAGAGGGAAGGGGGCCGTGAGTGGGACCCCCCCCCCCCACGGCAATTCAATTGCCGTGGGAGAGGACCTCTCTGCTCTTACCTTTTATTTAATATAAAAATAAAAAATATTTATAATATTAGATTAAAAATAAATTACTTAAAATTTTGGGTTTTGCACCTTTAATTTGTTGCTTTGCTCGACAGTTGAACTATTGCCCTAACAAAAGCTATCCTCAAAAGGTTACAACCTAAAATGTTATCCATGACAACCTAGACTACTCAATGGAACTGCTCGTCTCGTCATCGTCTTCAGCTTTGTCTTCATCTGGATCATAGTCGGAGAAAGTCTTGATCTCACCTCCACGGTATCGTCCTCCATATCATCCTCTAAGGCTGATATCTCAATCACTTCAATCTCCTCTTCCACGGTCAGGGTCTTTTTGGGACATTTCTCGATACTACAATTGAAGCTTCAACTTTGACTTCGATCTCAGGACGAGTGGGATGACACCAACTTGATACAACTCCTAAAGGGACGTCGGAGGGCTACAACGGACCAAAAGTACTACTATCCCCAACACGACGAAACCATGTCTTGAAACAATGCGGCTGCCAATCCTCTCTTCCCTTGTCGACCCACACAGTTGTGCGTTTCCTAACATACACAAGTCCCTTACCATCTGGAAACTCATCAAAATAGGCGGTCATCTCTTTTGAATCGCCCAGTCGTATTGGCAACATGCTTTACGGCTTGGTGTCTGAAAAACACGCCCCACTACAAGGTAAGATTTACATCTCAGCAAGTGAATCCTAAACCTATACTAAACCGCTAGTTCCCCCAAACTATGCAATGAAGCAATATGCAAAAATTCACCAAGACAATTTGCTCATGCCAATCAAACATCGAACATCTCAATGCAATTGGCACAAATAAGAATCACGATCAAGCATACTCAAGGCTACGAGACCAGGATTAATGTACTAGCTCAAAATGAACTCATAACTTCAGAAACTTATCACAATGGCATCGCATTCTCTCATCGCCAAGGGCTCTTTAGCCGCGATGTATACCCCAAGAGCTTAATAGCTAATTTCGTCGCGCGAGGGCTCACTAGCCAATTTCAAAATACAAGGGCTCACTATCCGTATTCAACAAATAAGGACTAGCCATTCTCTTTACATAAGGGCTCGATAGCAATTTTCATTGTACAAGGGCTTAATAGTCATTTTCTTGACATAAGCGCTCAAAAGCAATTTTCTTCACATAAGGGCTCTCTAGCCATCAAACACATAAAGACTCTCTAGCCGTTTTCGAACACATGTACCAATCAAGATTTAATTATTATACAACCATACAAGTCTCATAACAACCAAGATCACACTATGTCATTTTCATCATAGATTTCCCCAATCAACCAATTCATCAACCAAATTCACCCAGTAGTGTTCTAGCATCCTAGTAAAGGTTTAAGACTCACTTACCCTTTGATTCAATGACAAATTTCAAACCAAACAACTCTCCAAGGCCAGCTAGCTCACGGCCAAACAAGGCACACACACGGTTCTAGGAAAAAAAATTATATTTTCCACGTCAAAACTCAATCATTCCTCAATTCTATTGCGCCAATACTTCAATAACACTTCGATTAACATTCTAATATGCCTTAACGATGATTTTAGGACACAACGACACTTTCACGAACCCTCAAAGTATTCGATTTGCATGGTAACGATACAGGGCATATTCGATTCTGCACTCTAACACCCTAATCAGTCCATAAATCATTCTAAGCTTCAATTCTCTACCAAACCAACTTGCTAAAACATCAATCAACAAGTCTAGAAGGCTCACCAACAATTTCGAAGCAAGAAAACCCTTCCAGGTCTTTCAATTAGTTCGGTTTCCTTAGGTGGACAGGCATCAAGAATCTGTTACGAAGAAATCACCTCAAATTAGCCATGGAAACTCCTCAAAACTCAAATACACCCGCAACTCTAGCTCAGCCAACTCAAGTATAACATGTCTAGAAGATCCCACAGCAAGTTTGAAACCAATCGAAGCCTCTAAGTGGAAGAACGAAGGCTTTACTTTAGCTTGGTCAGAATCTGTCCACTTTCAGGTTTGGGGCTAGATGGGACAAACGGGTCCACCAATGGGAGATCAACCACTAGGGATGTATAGAGGAGAGGTTGAGGTGATGTTGGTGGTCGACGCGAGACGAGGCGACCATTGGAGGCGGCGGTCATGAGTGGCGAAGGCGGTGGTCAGGGCTGGTCGAGTAGGGACAGTTTTGTTGAGGAAGAAAACGCAAAATGGAGGAGGAAGAAAGGGGTCTTCGGCTAAAGCAAGAATGGGGAAGTTTTCCACAATCATTAAGCTTGGTCAATGGAGGAGAATGGTAGTTAGGAGTGGGAAATTAATGCCAAACACCCAAAGATTGACACTTGTCTTAACCCTCATAACATCTTTGCATTCATTGACTTCCTTTGACCTTGATTTTCGGCAGCCTTGGGGGATCCAAATGACCAAAATATCTGTAATTAATCATTAAGACAAGAGTAAGGCTCGAGAGGTAAAATGGTAATTTTTTGCACTTTCCGTCTGAAATTTCTCTTTTCCAATTTTAAATTACCATCGACGAAGCAACGTCAAATTCAATTTCGAATGTTGGAATTCTTCCTTATCCTTTTCCAGTTTCGAGATTCCATTTCGTGATCGATTTTTTGTCAATCGTAAATTCCATTTATTTCGAATTAACGGGCGGCTTTTGCAGGCGTTACGCGTATCAACTCTGTGATTCTCATCACACTAAGGACGACTGAAGTTACGATGACTTTGATTGTCATGTAATTGTGAGGGTTCATTGTTAGTCCCAACGGTCTTGATCATCATAGTTCGACTTAGGAAAATTTTACGAATTATACATTGGTCAAATGGCATCACCCGCGCTCCAGTCGTATAATGCTAGTAATGAATTCCTTAATCGTTCTTAAATCAGCCTTTATTGGTTCTAAATGTTCCCTCGACATCCTGAAGACTCTTCCAAAAATTCACTGTAAACTTAGGATCCCTATCTGATGTGATCGTGATTGGAACTCCATGCAACCGTATGATCTAACGCATATACAATTCAACGTACTTATCCATCGCGAAATCCTTTCGCACGGGTATGAAATGTGCAGACTTGATCAATCTGTCCATGACTACCCAAATCGAATTGTGACCTCTCTGACTCCTCGGTAAACCCATCACAAAATCCGTGATTATGTACTCCCATTTCCACTCAGGGATTTTCAAAGGTTGTAACAACCCATCAGGTTTGCAATGTTGAGGTTTCACTTACTAACAAGTCAGACACTTTGCTACATATTTAGCCGCATCCCCCTTCATTCCATTCCACCAATAGTGTTGATGCAAATTCGGATACATTTTCATGCTACCTGGATGGATACTATAATTACTCCTAAGAGCTTCAGATAAAATCCTTTCCTTAAGTTCCTCATCACCAGGCACACATAAACATCTGCAAACTTCAGAATTCTATTTTCTGACACTTGAAACTTAAGTTTCCTTTCGTTACATCCATTTCGAGGATCTTCTAAATTTCAAGGTCCATAGACTGCAAAGCCTTTACTCGCTCTCGGATTTCAGGTTCAGTTCTTAAGGTTGCCACTAGACTTGATAGTTGGCAAACTTCCAGATTAAACTAGGAGTCCCTCAGTCCCTCAAGTAAGGACCATCCCTTAAACAACAAGCACGCGATGCTAGATTTCCGACTAAGTGTATCCGCGACTCTATTTGCCTTTCCAGGGTGATATAAAATGTTGTAATCATAATCCTTAAGTAATTCTATCCATCGACGCTGTCTCATGTTCAATACTTTCTGCGAAAAAAAAATACTTCAAACTCTGATGATCTGTGTAAATCTGAAAACGTTCACCACACAAGTAATGCCTCCATATCTTTAGGGCGAAAATAATTGCAGCTAGCTCTAAATCATGTGTCGGATAGTTTATCTCACGAGGTCTCAATTGTCGCAAGGCATAAGCGACGACTTTTCCATGTTGCATTAATACACACCCTAATCCCTTTAGCGAAGCATCGTTATACATCTCATAACCTCCAAGTCTAGAAGGGATAGTCAACACTGGTGCGGTCATCAAGCGGTGCTTAAGTTCTTAGAAACTTCTTTCACACTTATCTATCCACTCGAACTTCGTGTCCTTCTTATTTAACCTCGTCAACGGAATGGCTATGGATGAAAACTTTTCCACAAAATGCCTATAGTAACTTGCCAGTCTTAGAAAACTCCGAACTTTAGTAACTGTCGTAGGTCTTGGTCAATTTATCACCGCTTCAATATTTAAAGGGTTTACTGAGATCCCTTCTCTAGATATCACGTGACCAAGGAATGCCACTTCATTCAACCAAAATTCACATTTACTAAACTTGGCATAGAGCGAATGCTCCCTCAGAGTCTGTAGGACAATCCTCAGGTGTGTTTCATGCTCCTCATTACTCCTTAAATAAATAAAATTTTCGTCAATGAAAACAATGGCAAATCGATCCAAATACTCCTTACATACTCGATGCATCAGGTCCATGAATGCAGCAGGGGCATTAGTCAATCCAAAAGACATAACTGTAAACTCATAATGCTCATACCTCGTTCTAAAGGTAGTATTCGGGATGTCCTCTTTCTTGATTCTCAACTGGTGATAACCAGTCCTAAGATCTATCTTAGAAAACACAGGCTTGTTGCAATTGGTTGAACAAATCATCAATTCTCGGCAACGGATACTTATTCTTAATGGTTACCTGATTCAAATGTCTACAATCGATATACAAGCGTAAGGATCCATCCTTTTTCCTCATAAACAACACCGGCTCTCTGCACGACTATGCGCTCAGTCTAATGAACCCTTTGTCTAGCAACTCCTGCATTTATACCTTTAACTCTTTCGACTCCGACAAGGACATTCTATAAGGTGCCTTCAAGATCGTCTCTGTCCCAAGAGCTACCTCAATCATGAACTCGATTTCTCTCTTGGGTGGCAATCTTGGCAATTCCTTAGGAAAGACATCAGGATATTCACGCACCACCGCTATACTATCCAACTTCGGTTCCTCAACCGTTACATCAATCACAACAGTTAGATAAGCTTAACACCCTTCACTCAACAGCTTTGTCGCTTTAGGCGACGAGACTAAAGGAATCGAGATTCCTTCTCGACTTCCAACAAATTCAAAGGTAGGGAGACCATTCGGATAAAAACGAATTATCCCGCTACCACAATCCACTATAGCCCTTTGTTTTCCCAACCAATTCATCCCAATAATCACATCAAAATCATACATAGGCAGCACAGCCAAATCAATCTTTTCCTCGCTACCACCAATGACTAATTTACAATCCGTACAACCTAGCGAGACTAACACATTATTCTTTAACAGCATAGTAATTTGCAACATCACATTCGGTGGTTTCAACTCTACACCCACCAAATCAGCGAACTAAATAGACATAATGTTACGCCCCGACCCCGGCGGGCACGCCAACATCTCACACTGCCGTCAAGACAAATAAGATAAGCTAGGATCCAACGGCTAATCTCGTCAGGTGGGTGATATGATAAGCACATGCGAAAGCGAAAATAAAACCCTAGACATAAAAACAAACATAAGGTGACATAGGATTTAGAGCAAACACACATCGTCTTACAAATAAAAGGGTGTAGTACAACAAAAGACAAAAGGGTTCAGAGGAAGGCACTATAGGACCACAAAAGAAACTCCCAAAAATAAATCCATAACTAGCAGACTCGTCTTCATCTTCCTCCTCTTCCTCAGCATCTTCTTTGGTAGCATCGTCAAGGCTTTGGGTCTGAAAATGTTGATCCCATGACGGGGTGAGATAACAATTTCAGTAAGTTAACCCTAACCCTAAGCTAGACTATTGGTACCTCCAGGCTTTTTTGAATATATGCAAGTTTTGGAAAACACTTTTCACACGTGACATTCAAGCAATTGGCATAACAAGGCAATTCAGGCTCATCAGGCAATCAGGCTCATGTCTTTCACATTTTCACTTTTCAATCCACATTTCTCAAGCCATACAGGCATAATAGACGTTCCAAGCACTCCAGGCATTCCAGGCACTCTAGCCAATTTATGCATTTCAATCACATAGACTCGGAAACACATCACGATCATGTTTTATTTTTTTATCTTCATTATGCTCATCAAGGGCCGCCCTCCTTGGGCCGCGAGATGATTCAGTCAATCACATGATTCTTGACGTCTTATCGAGATGATTCAGTCATCATGACTCTCGCTGCGAGATGATTCGGTCTCTATAGCGACTCTCGACACTTCGCGCCATCGAGATGATTCAGTTGACTATAGGACTCTCGCGTCTGGACCTATAGATGATTCGATCACTACCTGACTCTCGATTCTTACAACCTTCGAGATGATTCGATCAAGGTAGGACTCTCTAGCCGCACGACCTCGTCAGGTCAATCGGGATCAAACACCTACGGCGCAATACATTGGCCATAAAACATACTTGTGAACCTTCTCATTAATCTCATTTTCACATTCTCAAGCAGATTCATTCCATCACCATTCCAGGCGCATCATTCAAGCACATTAGGTTCATCAATTCAAGCATGCCATTCAGCCACTAACAACACATGTTATCCCACATCAAATAATTGAACCATCAAATGCACCAACAAGCATCGAATCACTCGATTGAACCAAATAAGTTGATGCACATAAAAAATTCACTCATGGTGCCTCATCATCAAGCATGCACAGCTTTAGTTCAACATTTTTAGGCATGCTAAAGAGTCATTTGATCAAGGTAAATCATCAAAAACCTCAATTCATCGAAACTGCCCAATTCAAGAACCCACGACCAGGTTCAGTCTCACGAAAATTGTAATTTTCTTACTCACTTTTGGGAAACAAATTTCAAAGTCTTAAACGTCAAGATCTTATGGACGTGTGGGCAAAAACGGGGCTCAATTTGGATATCAGATGACTTAGAACGACTCGTTTTAAAAACGGTGCGCGCTGAAAAGGGGATTTAGGCGGGTTCAGGTCTCTCACGTGTTTCTCATCATAGCAGCCACTTAAACCCTTTTAATTCCTTTAAAAATCCACCCTTTAGTAATCCAACATCCTAACTAAGGGTTAGAAGTATTCTTACCAAGCTAGTTTAAGCAACAAACTCCTTCAAGAGCCGCAACAATCCTCGGTTCCTAATCTATCCGGTGCATAATAGATTCTAATCATAGGGAATACCATGCAAATCGGCCATCAAAACTCCAATCTAACTTACCTATCATTTACTAACATGTACTATCATGTCTTAAGATGTCTTACCAATAAATTTTGGGGCAAGATGACACTTCTACGGCCTTCAAAAGTGCTCGATTTCCAGACCCGTTGAAGAGGACAAATTCTGTCCAAGAGAAGTTCATGGACATACAAACACCAAAATCCATCCAAACCTCAACCAAACTTCAAACTCAAGCCACTAAATCTTAATACTATGTCTCAAGAAGGTCTCACCTCAATTTGGAAGCAAGAAAAGCTCTTTAAGCCGGCCTAAAGAAGCTCATGACCATATTGGACTCGATTCTGACCTAGGCGGGTTCCGGCAGCTCCACAGGTCGAACGGAGTAATGAATTAACGAACGGTCACTTGTAGGCAAGACATCAATGAGTGTTGTGGTGGTTGGAGTTGGGTCGAATGGAGGCCAAAAGCCGGTGCCGTGGCGAATGAACGGAGAGGATAAAATCTTGTCGACAAGCAAGAGGAAAAGAGAAGGAGAGAATGTGAAATTTGAGAGGGAGAGAGAAAGTGGCTAAGCAAAATTGAAGAGAGAGAGAGGTGTTCTTCTTTTTATTTCTTTGTTCCCGAGTCAAGGAGAGAGAGAATGGTAGGTGAGATTATGACTAGGATTTAATGCAATTATAGAGCTCTAATCTAGCCTAAATGGATAAGGCCTTCCCATTTAATGACACTTGTCCCATTCATATAAAAATCTAGAGCACAAATGACTAAACTATCCCCTAGAATTCAGCCACTAGAAGAAGAAGGAAATGACGACTTTGCCCTTGCTTATTCTTAAGAGAAAGAATGTCCTTGAGGGGCAAAATGGTAATTTTACACCTTCAGTCCAAATTTCACTTTTCCAAATCTTAATTACCCTCGATGAGGCGACGTCCAATTCCTTTTGAATTGTTGAAATTCTTCTTTGTCCGAGATCCAATTCATGGTCCGTTTTTCGTCAATCGTAATTTCAGCCTATATCAAATTGACGGATAGCTTTTGGCAGACGTTCACTCGCATCGACTTAGTGATTCTCATCACACTTAGGATGACTCAAGTCACAATGACTTTGGTTGTCATGTAATTGCGAGGGTTTATTACTAGCTCCGACGGTCACGATCGTAAGAAATCGATTTAGGAAAGATTTGCAAATCATATCTCGGTTAAGCGGAATCATCCGTGCTCCAATTGTATAACTCTAGCAATGAATTCCTTAATCTTTCCTAGATCAGCCCTTATTGGCTCTAAATATTTCCTCAACAATCCTTATGGTCAAAGTACTGTTCCTTATTCGAGTTCCTAGGTCCACGTACTTGTCATGCGTTAGCCCTTCCCTTCTGGTCAGTTTACTCGAATTGATCAGGTCCGAATGAGATAAAACTGAAATACGTCGATAGATATCTTCTCATTCATACATCTCGAAATGGTCGAAAATTCAGAATGTCGTAACTCTTCCCCCTACCAAAAATTCGTTCTCGAAATTTGCAATAACTTACATCTACTCAAACAAATGGGGGTACTAGCGCCTCATCGCTTCTTCACTTTCCCAGGTAGTGCCATCCGTCTCATGGTGTTCCCAGATCACCTTGACGAGTGGAATTGTCTTGTTCCTCAAAACTTGCTCCTCTGATCTTCGATTCGCACTGGCTTTTCTACGTACGATATCTTGTCGTCCACTTCAATGACTTCATAATCTAGTACATGAGTCGGGTCCGATTCATATTTCCTCAGCATCGACACATGGAACACATTATGAACTTGCGACAAGCTTGGCGGCAAGGCAAGACGATAAGCTAAAGTTCCAATCCTTTCCAATATCTCAAATGGACTACGTACCTTGGACTTAACTTCACTTTCTTTCTAAATCGGGATAATCCTTGCATAGGTGACACTTTGAGAAAGATGTGATCACCCACTTGGAACTCCAAAGACCTTCGTCGCTTATCTGCATGGCTTTTCTGGCGATTCTAGATTGTTTTAAGTCTTTCTCGTATAACCTTAACAGCCTCAACTAATTGCTCCACCAATTCTGGGTCTATTATACTCCTCTCGCCAACTTCATCCCAACAGATCGGAGTCTTGGACGCTCTACCATATAGCGCTTCAAATGGTGACATTCCGATGTTCTACTGATAACTATTAATGTACACACTAAATGCAACTTTTCTTCCCATCCACCTTTAAAATCAATGACACATGCTCGCAGCATATCCTCTAACGTCTGAATCGTCCTTTCAAACTGTCCATCGGTTTGTGGATGGTACACCGTACTAAACTGCAACTTTGTTCCCATGGTGTCTTGAAGACTCTTCCAAAAATTTGCAGTAAACTTGGGATCTCTATCTGACGTTATTGTCACAAGCACTCCATAAAGTCGTACTACATGTTGCATATATAAATCAGCGTATCTATCCATCGCGAAATCCTTTCACACATGTAAGAAATGAGCGGACTTGGTCAATCTGTCCACTATCACCCAAATCGAATCGTGACCTCTTTGACTCATCGACAGGCCCATGACAAAATCCATGATGATATGTGCCCACTTCCATCCGGGAATCTCCAAAGGTTGCAGCATACCACCGGTTGGCAATGCTGCGCTTTCACTTGCTGGCACGTCAGACACTTAGCCACATGCTTAGCCACGTTCACTTTCATCCCATTCCACCAATAATGCTGGCGTAAGTTCTGATACATCTTTGTACTACCCGGATGAATACTTTAATTACTTCTGTAAGCTTCAGACATAATCTTTTCCATAAGCTCCTCATCATTGAGTACGCACAATCGTCCTCGAAATTTCAAAATTCCATCTTCAGATACTTGGAAGTCAGATTTTCTCTTATCGGCATCCATTTTCAAGATCTTCTGTATATCAGGGTCCGTGGATTGCAATGCTTTAATTCTATCCTGTGTTTTCGGTTCGACTCTCAAGGTTGCCATCAAACTTGATAATTAGTAAACTTCCAACTTAAATTCTGAGTCTCTTAGTCTTTCAAGTACAGACCATCCTTTGGCCAATAGATGCGCAATGCTCGACTTTCGATTAAGGGCATCTACTACCCTATTTGCTTTCCCAGGGTGATACAGAATATCACAGTCGTAGTCCTTAAGCAACTTCATCCACCTACGTTGCCTCATATTCAATTCCTTCTGAGAAAACACATACTTTAGGCTCTGGTAATCCGTGTAGATTTGGAACTGCTCACCACACAGATAATGTCTCCAAATCTTTAATGCAAAAATAATCTCAGCTAATTCCAAATCGTGTGTCGAATAATTCATCTCTTGAGGTCTTAACTGACACAACGCATACGTCACTACTTTCCCATGTTGCATTAGGACGATCGTAGTCCTTTCAACGATATCACTATAAATCTTATATCCTCCACAACCAGTTGGAATTGTCAAAATTGGTGCAGTCGTCAACCTTCGCTTAAGTTCCTGAAAACTCCTTTCTCATTTATCCGTCCATTCAAATCTCATATCCTTCTTAGTTAACCTCATCAACAGAGTAGCTATGGAAGAGAACTTTTCCACAAACCGCCTATAATAATCTGCCAATCTCAGGAAACTTCGAACTTTAGTAACAATTGCGGGTCTAGGCCAATTCATAACTGCCTCGATATTCGAAGGATCCACGAAGATTCCTTCTCCAGATACTACATGACCAAGAAATACCACTTTGTTCAACCAGAACTCGCACTTGCTAAACATGGCATAGAGCGAGTGTTCCCTTAAGGTATGTAAGACAATCCGTAAATGTCACTCATGATCATTACTACACCTTGAGTAAATCAAAACATCATCGATAAAGACGATCACAAACTGATCCAAATATTCCTTGAATACTCGATGCATTAAGTCCATGAATGCGGCTGGGGCATTAGTCAATCCAAACGGCATGACGGTAAACTCATAATGTCCATATCTCGTCCAAAAAGCCATTTTCGGGATGTCTTCCTTCTTGATTCTCAATTGATGATAACATGTCCTTAAGTCAATCTTAGAGAATACAGACGCCCCTTGCAATTATCAAACAAGTCATCTATCCTTGGCAACGGATACTTGTTCTTAATAGTAACTTGATTCAGTTGCCTATAGTCAATGTATAAACGCATTGACCCATCCTTTTTCTTCACAAACGAAATAGGTGCTCCTTAATGTGATGCACTTGGATGAATAAATCCTTTATCCAATAACTCTTGTATCTGTACGTTTAATTCCTTTAACTCCGGTAAAGACATCCTATAAGGTGTTTTTGAAATCGGTTCCATCCCAGGGGCTAATTCAATCGAAAACTCCACTTCCCTTTTAGGTGGTAAACCAGGTAACTCTTGAGGAAATACATCAGGGAATTCACATACTACGGCTATTTCCTCCAACTTAGGCTCTTCAATCGTCGTATCCACCACAATGGCTAAATAGGCCTCCCACCATTCATTCAATAGCTTAGTCACCTCTAGTGATGAAACCAAATGAATCTAGGTTCCTCCTCGGCTTCCCACAAACTCGAAAGTAGGGCGATCGACAGGATGAAATCGAATTACCCTACTACCACAATCCATTACGGCCCCTTGCTTACTCAGCCAGTCTATTCCAACAATGACATCAAAATCAAACATGGGCAACACAGCCAAATCTACCCTTCGCTACCTCCAATAACTATCTTACAATTCCCACATCCTAACGAAACAAACACTTTATCCAACAAAGGCATTGTTACATGCAACATAACATCCAATGATTCCAATTCATTTCAGTCAAATTAGTAAACTGGACAGACACAAACGAATGCGATGCTCCTGGGTCAAACAAGGCATAAACAACATGATCATAGAGAGAGATCTTACCCATGACCACACCAAGCGTCTCCTCCGCCTATCTGCGAGCTACAACATACACTTTTCCTTAAGCTGGTGGCCTATTTTGGTTGACCTGCGAGGCTGCTCTAGCTTGTCGTCCTTGTTGAGCTCGTGGCGATTAATATTGTGAACCGGCATCTTGTAGTCTACACTTCCTTGCCTTGTGGCCCATCTTGCCATACTTACGCATCTATCTGTCAGCTTTGGACAGGGTCCATTCCCATGCCTTTGCCCACAGAGATGACAATTCCAGTTGTTCTGAAGAGCAGGCTTTGCGATATCCCTCTGAACTGGGGGAACAAATCGCCTGTTGTTCACCATAGGTCCTTTGCCCAATTTTCGATTGTCTCTAACGGGATTAAACCGTTGTCTAGAGGAAATGCCTCTATTCCTCATATCTCTTTCAATCATCTGACTCTTGCTATAGATCTCATTATAATCCCTCAAGTTCATCGAGATCATCTGGCTACAAATATTGGGCCTCAATCCATCTCGGAACCTTCTCGCCCGATCCCATGGATTTTCCACCATTCTAAGTGCGTACTTAGATAGCCTTGCAAATTCAGCTTCATACTAATCAACAGTCATATGATTCTGGCGAAGGTTCTGGAACTCAGCCAGCTTATGCTCCTGGGCAGCTTCAGAAAAATACTTCACATTGAAAGTCTCAGCAAACAATGCCCACGTTGGTTCAGTCCCTTCAAGGAAAACCATTCCCTTGGTGGCCTTCCACTAATCATCCACAATTCCTTGGAGCCGGTAAGTTGCTAGGGTCACCTTCTCAGCTGCATTGCATCCTAAAATTGTAAATGCTTTCTCTAGCTCCTCATCCATCTAGGAGCTAACTCAGGGTCTCCTCTGCCATCAAACTTTGATGGCTTTAGTTTCAGAAATTGTTCCATCAACTAACCCATTTGCCTATTCTCAGGACCTTGTACACTACCTCAGTTAATTCCTTGGTCATTATTCCCATTTGCCAAGTTCACAGCAGCTACTACAGCTTCAACAACTTGGGCAATGACATCAACTCTTTCCTCAGCCTGCCGGATAGCTACGGCAGCTCTTTCATGAGCTTCCCTTCCCAACAATTCTCCAATTTGCTCCAGCACTCTTAAGACTCCATCAACTCTTGGATCCTCAACCACTGGTGCTCTTAAGCTAGACGCTCCTCTAGTGTTTCTACCTCGATTACTCATCTCGCTAGCTTCCCCAATACCTGGACCACTATAATTTCATTCAAGAATTAGAGACCTAAGCCACTCGTTGAAGTCTAACAACTCCATGCTACTTATCACAACAACAATCATAGCTAGCCATTTATCGCAACTCAAACAATCAGAGGCACCACAACAGGGAGATTTCACTCAAACGTGAAGTCTAGACACGTATGCGCATTAGTAAAATCGCAACCAGCTTTCAAGCACATCAAATAGATAGCAACCAACCATGGCTAATTTTGAAATCACTAGCCAATGCCAATCACAAGCGTCAATTCATATGTCATGCAATCTGTGCCTAACTCTAGTGAATACCCCTAGAGTCTCACTACCCAACCATCCTATAGTCACTACTCCTTATCACTCCAGACATCGAACAGATTGGATTGAGCTGACCAAGCTCTGATACTAAATAAGCGAGAATGTCATGCCCCGACCCAGGCGAGCATGCCAACATCCCACACTGCCGTCAAGACAAATAAGATAACCTAGGATCCAACGGCTAACCTCGTCAGGTGCGTGAAATGATAAGCACATGCGGAAGCGAAAACAAAACCCCAGACATAAAAATAAACATACGGTGACAAATGATTTAGAACAGACACACATTATCTTACAAATAAAAGGGTATCATACAACAAAAGATAAAAGGTTTCAGAGAAAGGCACTATAGGACCACAAAAGAAACACCCAAAAAGAAATCCATAACTGGATAGACTCGTCATCATCTTCCTCATCTTCCTCAGCATCTTCTTTGGAGGCACCGTCAAGGCTTTGGGTTTGAAAATATTGGTACCACGACGGGGTAAGATAACAATCTCAGTAAGTTAACCCTAACCCTAAGTTAGACTATTGGTACCTCCAGGCTCGTTTGAAAATATGCATGTTTTGAAAAATACTTTTCACACATGGTATTCAAGCAATTGACATAACAAGGCAATTCAAGCATATCAGGCAATCAGGCTCATGTCTTTCACATTTTCACTTTTCAATCCGCATTTCTCAAGCCATACAGGCATAATAAACGTTCCATGCACTCCAGGCGTTTCAAGCATTCCAGCCAATTCATGCATTTCAATCACACAGGCTCGGAAACACATCGCGATCATGTTTCAGTCTTTTATCTTCATTACACCCATCAAAGGCCGCCCTCCTTGGGCCGCGAGATGATTCAGTCAATCACATGACTCTCAATGTCTTATCGAGATGATTCGATCATCATGACTCTCGCTGCGAGATGATTCGGTCTCTATAGCAACTCTCGACACTCCGCGCCATCGAGATGATTCAGTCGACTATAGGACTCTCGCGTCCGGACCTAGAAATGATTCGGTCACTACTTAACTCTCGATTCTTACAGCCTTCGAGATGATTCGATCAAGGTAGGACTCTCTAATCGCACGACCTCATCAAGTCAATCGGGATCAAACACCTGCGGCACAATGCATTGGTCATAAAACATACTTGTGAACCTTCTCATTAATCTCATTTTCACAATCTCAAGTAGATTCATTCCATCGCCATTCCAGGCACCTCATTCAAGCACATTAGGTTCATCAATTCAAGCATGCCATTCGGCCACTAACAGCACATGTCATCCCACATCAAGCAATTGAACCATCGAATGATCAACAAGCATCAAAGCACTCGATTGAACCAAATAAGTCAATGCACATAAAAAATTTATTCATGGCTCCTCATCAAGCATGTACAGTTTTAGTTCAACATTTTAGGCATGCTAAAGAGTCATTCGATCAAGGCAAATCATTCAAAACCTCAATTCATAAAAATTCCCAATTCAAGACCCCACGACCAGGTTCAGTCTCACGAAAACTGTAATTTTTCTACTTACTTTTTTTGTAAAAATAATTCTCCTAAAATTCGAGATCTTATGAATGTGTGGGAGAAAACGAGGCTCAATTTGGATATCGGATGACTTAAAATGACTCATTTTAAAAACGGTGCGCACTGAAAATGGGTTTTAGGCGGGTTCGGGTCTCTCACGTGTTTCTCACCATAGCAGCCCTTTAAACCCTTTTAATTCCATAAAAAATCTACCCTTTAGTAATCCAACATCCTAACTAAGGGTTAGAAGTCTTCTTACCAAAATAATTTAAGCACAAACTCCTCAAAGAACCGCAACAATTCTCGGTTCCTAATCTTTCCAGTGCAAGGCAGATTCTATTCATGGGGAATACCATGCAAACCGACCATCAAAACTCCAATCTAACTCACCTATAATTTACTAAAATGTAATATCATGTCTTAGGATTTCTTACCAATAAATATTAGGGCAAGGCGATGCTTCTACTGCCTTCAAATGTGCTCGGTTTCCAGACCCGTCGAAGAGGACAAATTCTGTCCAAGAGAAGTTCATGGACATTCAACCACCAAAATCCATTCAAACCTCAACCAAACTTCAAAATCAGGTCACTAACCTTAATACTATGTCTTAAGAAAGTCTCACCTCAATTTGGAAGTAAGACAAGCTATTTAAACTGGCTTAAAGAACCTCATGGCCAGATTGGACCAGATTCTGACCTAGGAGGGTTCCGGCGGCTCCACGGGTCAAACGGAGTAATGAATCAACGAACGGTCACTTGGAGGTTGTAGGCAAGACATCAAGGAGTGTTGTGGTGGTCGGAAGCTGGCGTCGTGGCGAACGAACAGGGAGGACAAAATCTTGTCGACGAGCAAGAGGAAGAGAGAAAGAGAAAACATGAGATTTGAGAGGGAGAGAGAAAGTGGCTGAGCAAAATTGAAGAGAGAAAGGTGTTCTTTTTTTTTCTTTGTCCCCATGTCAAGGAGAGAGAGAATGGTAGGTGAGATTATGACTAGGATTTAACGTAATTTTAGAGCTCTAATCTAGCCTAAATGGATAAGGCCTTCCCATTTAATGACATTTGTCCCATTCATATAAAAATCTAGAGCACAAATGACTAAACTACCCCTCTAGACCACTAGAAGAAGAAGGAAATGACTACTTTGCCCTTACTTATTCTTAAGAGAAAGAATGTCCTTGAGGGGCAAAATGGTAATTTTACATCTTCAGTCCAAATTTCACTTTCTCAAATCTTAATTACCCTTGATTAGGTGACGCCCAATTCCTTTTGAATTTTTGGAATTCTTCTTTGTCCGATATCCAATTTCGAGATCCAATTCATGGTCCGTTTTCCGTCAATTGTAATTTCAGCCTATCTCAAATTGACAGGCGTCTTTTGGCAGACGTTCAGGCACATTGACTCAGTGATTCTCATCATACTTAGGATGACTCAAGTCACGACGACTTTGTTTGTCATTGCGAGGATTTATCACTAGCTCCGATGGTCACGATCGTAAGAAATCGATTTAGGAAAGATTTGCAAATGATACGTCAGTTAAGCAAATCAACTGCGCTCCAATCGTACAACGCTAACAATGAATTCCTTAATATTTCCTAGATCGGCCCTTATTGGCTCTAAATATTTTCCCGACAATCCTTATGGTCAAAGTACCGTTCCTTATTCGAGTTCCTAGGTCTACGTACTTGTTATGCGTTAGCCTTTCCCTTTCTGGTCAATTAACTCGAATTGATCAGGTCCAAGCGAGGTAAAACTGAAATACGTCGATAGATATCTTCTCATTCATAATCTCAAAATGGTCAGAAATTCAGAATGTCATACATAAAGGAATGCGAAGCTCCAGGATCAAATAAAGCATAGACAGCTTGATCACATAAATAGATCATACCTTTGACCATGCTGGGCACTTCTTCCACCTCTCTACGTGCCATGGCATAAACTCTTTCTTAGGCTGGCGGCCGATTCCGATCATTCTGCGGAGTCACAGCCGGCTGTCCAGCCTCCGATCTTTGTCCCTAAGTTCGATTCCCTAGAGCCTGACTTGGACAATTCTTAATCTGGTGGCCCAGCTGACCACACTTAAAACATGCACTCGTCCTACTAGGGCAGGGCCTACTTCCATGCCTTCTGCCACAATGGTGACAGTTCCAATTTGATTGGTACGATGGCTTCCTAATATTCTTTCGAACAAGAGGAACAAAGCGTTTGTTACTTGCTTCAACTTCATACCAAGTTGTTGATTGTCCCTCGAAGAAGCGAACCACTATCCAAAAGCAGCAGCTCTTTCTTTCAAGTCCCTTTCAATCATCTGACTTCACTCGTAAATCTCTCTATACTTTCTCAGGTTCACCATTATTATCTGACTTCGGATTTCTAGTATCAAGCCATCCTGGAACCTCCGTGCCATCTCTAGCAGATCCTCAATTGACCTTGGCGCATACCTCGATAATCTTACGAACTCAGCCTCGTATTGATCTACAATCAGCTGATTCTATCGCAACTATTGGAACTCCACTTGTTTCCTTTCTTATGCCATTTTTGAAAAGTACTTATCATTAAAAGCGGCAATGAAGGCGACCCAAGTCAAAGCAGCAACTTTAGGAAACATGTGACATTCCAAATTTTGACCCCTCGGGTCTATTGACTTAAGATGGGGTCTTGAAATTGGAAATTGGATGATGAGAAATTCTAGCGTTCGAATTGAATTTGACATCGCCTTACTGATGGTAACTTAAAATTGGAAAAGTAAAATTTCGGATGGAAAGTGCAAAATTACTATTTTGCCCTCAAACTTTAACCTTACCTTAAGACGATAGAAGGGATATTTGGTCATTTCGTTCTGTATGGGCTGCTGAATATTGGTGGCGGAGGTGGTCAAAGTGAGTCAATGGAAGAGAAGATATTTTATAAGCAATGACAAGTGTCAAGCTTGGATTAGTTGGCATTAAACGAGCAACTTTTAACCTACCATTCAAGCTAGTTGACCAAGAGGGATTAAAGACTAAACCCTCTCTATACCTCTTATTTTGGTGGACACTTTCTCTCTCCTTCCTCCCTTCCTTTTCGTTTTCATCTTCTTGGTCGAGAAGACTAGTCGCTAATTCCTTGCCCTATCTCGACCACTTCACTATTTTGGCCATATCTTTGTCGTCCGACATCAGATTGAGACAAAACCATCGCCAATTGAAAGTTTATTATCTTGTGATTCTAGAAACATATTATATAAAAAATTTGGCCCATCCGTTTATCCTGTAGGTCTGTTTGAGTGGACAAAGATCAGGACGAGGTCAGATTATGACCGGTTTGGGAGAAAGATCTGTTTCGTGGGTTTCAAGACATCAAATGGCTTCAAAATTTGGTGAAGAGTTCTACACTCATAGTACTAGAGTTGGCTAAGCTATAAATGCAAGTTTAGTTGAGTTTTGATGGGTTTGCATGGCTGATTTGAGACATTTTTCTAAGGTAGAATCTGACATCATGAACATCGAGTGGAACCGAGTTGATCGGAAATCCTTAAGGTGTTATTTAGTTTCGAATTCTCCGGTGAGCTTAATAGACATGTAGGATAAGTTTTGGCGAGTTGATTTTGTAATGAATTGAAGTTTAGAGGTGGATTGGTGGGTTGTTAATCGTGATTCAAAGAGGACCGGTTCTGCCCTATGTAGTGATCGAATGAACCGAGCACTTTGAGGCTTAGGAAGGTGTCGCCTTGCTATTAAATGATCGTTAAGGCACCTTAAGTTGTTAATTAATAAGTTATCGAAGTATTGGCGCGATGAAATTGAGAAATGAATAAGTTTTGATGTGATTTTTCCTAGGCGCGACGTGGGTGCCCTGTTCGGCTATGGGCTTGCTGACCTAGGAGGGTCATTCGAGTTGAAATTGCTAGCTCACTTGAAGGTAATTAATCCTTAAACCTTCACTAGGACGCTAGGACACTATTGGATGACTTCGATTGGTGAATTGATCAATTAGTGGATAGATTATGGTTGGTTTGCTAATGGCCGAGGAGTTTAGTGCGGACTGAGCCAGGTGTGCTTGCTTTGATATGAAATTGTGATTCTCATGCTGTTTTGTTGATGTGTGCAATTGATTGACATGTAACCTCGAGTAGCTGTGTGGCATTTAAGCCTTGATTGATGATTGTGCGAAATCGATGCTTGAAAGGGCAAGGGAACGAATGAATTGATGAATTGCCATGAAGTGCAAGTTTATGCCTCATTCTATGTAACTTGGCCATGGATATGTCTCTTGACGAAAGATTTCATGATCGCTTGAATGCATCGTACTCGATGATGAGGTAGCTTGAAAGATGAGTTTGACTTGTAAGCCTTATGTGGTGAGAATCGTGTTATGAGAGGGCAAGTTTGATGAAATGAGACATGAGCCTAAGGGGCTATGACACCCTGATGCGTCAGGATATGGGATTGTAAGAAGAATTGTATCCTGATGCGTCAAAACGTGAGATAAGTCTTGTATGTGTCGACACGAGCCTGGTTTGGCATTTGAAACCTGAGGCGTTTTAACGCAGGCTTGTGAATTTTATGATCTGAGGCGTATTGACGCAGGCCGCACCTAAGGCGTATTGACGCGAGCATAGCTATTAAAAAGAGAATTGATATCCTGATCCGCCAGAATGCGGGATAGTCTTGATACGTGTCGACACAAGTATCGAAATGACCTTTGGAACTTGATGCGAAAGAACGCGGGTTGCCAATCGAGATCTTGATTAGCTTGATGTGTATTGATGTGGGCTTAGCCATTGAAATTGAATTTGTGATTAGCCTAATGCGTGTTGCTGCGGGCTTGGCCATTGGAATTGGAAGTTGTGACGAAATTGAGAATACACCATTGCTTATGAACTTAATGTTGCACTAGTACGAAGCTTGGTTATGATGATATAATTATCCTTGAATCGTAATTGCTTTGTGCCAGTTATATCGAGGTGCCTTGATGTGCTGTTTTACCTAAAGAATCCCTGCCTATTGTGTTTAAAATGTTGTATGGGGGGAATAACGGCCTAGTTTAGGCTTAGGGTAAGCTTGCTGATATTTATATCTCACCCCATCATGGGATTAACATTTTCAAGTCCCAGGCGATAGTAACCCGAGTGGGCCATGAATTTAATTGGAAGACGATATTGGAGGAATAGATTTTAACCTTTTGATTTGACCTTAGAAGTTGTATTTGCTGCTGGTGTTGGATTTGTTTTTTACTCTTGTTGAATAAAAAGTTGTACCTTTTTTGTCCTAAGTCATCTCGTTTGTATTTTTTTAAAAAATGGAGATGCTTGTCGCTTCTGCATGTTTATAGACTTTGGAGGTCTCTACGGTTGAGGGCCGAAGGAATCCTGCGAGACTATCGAAAGCAAGAATGGCCTGGTGGGATGTTTGCGTGCTTAACGGGTTTGGGGCTTGACATCCCCGTTTAAGTGGTATCAGAGCAAGGTTAGCTCGATCAAATTTGATTGAGATTTAGAGTGATAAGAAGCGATGACTTGAAGGCAATTAGATAGTGAGACCTTTAGGGTTAAGCATGGATTGCTGAATCTTGAGGATTATAGGCTTGAACTTGTGTGCACTCTAATGGTCCTAGGTAGATTTTAATTGGTGATCTCTAAGGTTATTTGTGGTTATAGTTCAAAGATCGACAATGGATTGGACAATAAGTCGAAATGAAAATGAATGATTAATAGGTTTCAATTGTGAATATGAGTTATAAAGAGACGACTGGTATTAGTGGATTTAGGCTTGAATTGTATTATATCTTGATGGTTGTAGTTATCGATTGCTATTGACAACCTTGGATGATATGAGATGAGGTGTATACAAGGAAGCGGACAAGGAATATTGGATTAAAGACCAGCTGTGATCGAATGCATATGGATTTGACTTGTTTAGGGAGTAGACTTGAGGTATATGGTTGAACATAGGTAATTAATCTATGAGATGTGATGGTCATTGATGGAATTAGAAATCTTCGATGGATAAGAATGGATCTGGAGATGATTGTGGTATGATGAATGGCGAGGACAATCAGGATGCACATGTGTTTGTGCCATTAAAATGAAAGTCGAGGAAGTTGTATGCATGAGCTTATTATTATTGGACTTAATAAACTGTCGTTTGATATGGGACAAGTTGATGGGATACCTACAAACCGTAATAAAGCATCTTGTGGGACGTGTGAAATAGGGCTTTCTCTGTAGATGCATGACTTGGGACAACCTGTAATGACCAAGTCTGATCAAGGCGGAGAGTGATCGCCGGGACAGAGAGGTCCGGACAAGGAGCGGCTCCTAACAGGCTTCTAAGATGGCGGTGAGGCATGAATGACCCAAGCTATAAATTAAAAAGGGAAAGTCTAGGTATCTGGTTAAGCCCAATTGTGGTTAAGAGATGTATGATACGAGATTGATTCTCGAAGTGAATTTTCGAAAGTGGCATGGCATTTGTAATGACACCTATAATTGGCATGATTGAAAGCTTCGTACTTGACAGTGGATGCCGCTTGAAAAGAAAATTGATGTTTGTGATTGGTCTGGTAGGCATGTTATGATTGGCGTTATGTGATCATTATGGCCAAAGTTTAATTGAGAGATTAGACAGCGTGTGGGGAGTTTATACCCCGTTGAATTGATGGCTATTGAGATTAAGATAGCCTATTGTGATTATACTAGAGTGGCAAATGCCTCTAGACTTAAAGTATGAGCGATTGACTTATTGAATTGCTACCTTGAGTGCTTATTTGATAGTTGTCTAGTTGAGGCTTGCCTAGTAATCGGCTGTTAATTGAGAAGTTGCCTCATTGAGGCTGGTTTGTTGTGTGGTTGCTACGTAAAGATGATTTGGAATCCTTGCATAATGAACAACTAGTTGAGAGTTATTTGGGACCACTGGATGGTTGATGGTGAAAGATAATGAGATGAGCAGCCTGGATTGCTAGACTTGAGTAGATGATTTAAGTCTTTGATTCCTGGAGAGAATCATAGTGGTTCAAGTGACATAAGAACCTAATAATGTTGAATGACCAAAGTATGGTCGTAGAAGAGCATTGGGCTCGAGTATACATGGTATGGAAAATCCGAGAACTGAGAAGGATCATGAGAATTGAGTAAAGTGAACAATTGGAATATGAGTACTAGAAGAGCGTATGGCTCTATTTTGTTAATCAAGTGGGACCCAAAAGCTGAATGGGTCGTGCGAACTTTAAATGGAAATGAGAAAATTTGTTGGGTAGGAAAGCTCGAGGAAGAGCTGCCATGATTGCCTAAGTCACTGTGGTGACAGATGCTAGTACCGATGAGTTAAAGTGATGAAAGTCACAAGAAAGGTGACTCTAAGATTACTCATTTTTAAAATGGGAACATGGAAAAGAACCACGAGAGTTCGAATAGCTTGTGAGATGGATCACGAGGTTGAGGTCGAATAAGGTTCGACGGAGAAAATGAGTTTGAACCTATCTTCTTATAAGTTGAGAGTTTTGTGAGAGAACCTTAGAAGTTTTAGGTACACTGAAAAAAGAAAGCGACTCTGACAGTTTTTAACCTTAAGAGTCTGTTGATAATGGGTGAAACGTCACCAAAGGAAGAGTTTTCCTTGAAGGCATGATATCTGTCTGGATCGCCTTCATTGAGTTGTTTAACGGAAGTACTTTCCTGGGATTGCTTAAGAGTAAGGGTTGTTGGATCCTAATAGTCTTGCAAGGATCTAAAGATGATCGACCAATATGAGGCGGAGTTCTCAAGGTCGTTTAAGTGTACTAAGGGTAGTCGAGGACCCTTTGAATGAGACATGAAGTCTCTGAGTGGATTGGAATCCGAAAGCCTTATGGCTAATTGTTATTCGTCATTTTGAGGAGCTAGAATGGATTTTAATAAGAGAAGTGAATGATTGGAAGAAATACGAGTAAAGAAAACGTTATTTGTGAAACACGAAAAGTGTCTCCAAGGAATGGTTGATTACCTGGGTGTAAAATCCATGGTGAAAAATAAGTAGTCTGTCCCTTCTGTTATGGAAGGAGTCGAGGAAAATTGGCATGCTAGTTTGCCTGAATTTAATGATTCCCTGGGATTGGTTGATTGAATTGGAACCATTAGAAATTGAATCATGAGTTGTTGTTCCCTAAAGAATAGGGCGTTGTTCTTAAAGGGCGATTGAACCATGAGATTGTTATTGAGGGAAGGAAAAGTGAATGGACTTGATAGCCTTGGTTGTTCATAATTTTAGTGAACGGTCGAGTAAGTGAAAAAAGCATTTAAAGTGTAGAGTGATTTGAGGTAATCGAATTGAGTATTCGACACGTGAATTGACGGAGACCAAAGACGAACGAATCTTGTCACTTACCATGACTGAGTCACTGGAAGAAGAATGTCAAGTATGGTGACATTTGAGAATCTTGGAGTAAAAACACCGATGTTGGCGCAAACTCCAAGACTGACGTCCTATGAAACGGGCAAGGCAAGGTGGATTCAAAGTGAGAGAATGCCACTAAAGTGTATCGCTTCCTTCGTAGGGTAAGAGACCCTAACAAATAAGGAAGAGGAACTTCTGATTATCTTGATCTTAAAACTGGACGTCTGGACTAACAAGAAGACACAAAGTTTGGGTGATTTTTGGAAGTTAAGTTCGAGAGACTACCCTGTAAACAATGTTGAATTCCGGGATGATGTCAATGTTCAGTTGAATGGATGAAATTGGGATAAGGTCACATTAGCGAGTTGTGGGGCCAAAGGCTAAAGCACTAATGCTTTTTGAGGAAAGAGTGATAAAAATGAACAAAATATTGTGTAGTCCAAGTGGGCACTCATGAGAGCATAGAGGCAAGATATGAGCTCTCAAGTAGATAGTTCGACGGACAGTTTAAAAGATTCGACACCTGGAAGAAAGAAACTGATAATAGTCGGATTGAACATCTGAGGAATAATTGGATTGACTATTACCGTCTTGAGAGGCGATGATTAGACTCATTTAAGGAGTCATGAGAAACATGAATAACCTTCAAGAGTATCCTTTGGACTTTAAGGAGATGCTCGTTATATGTTGAATATGAAGAATACGAGTCGTGGACCTGATGAGGTAAGATTCTCAGTCGTGAAATTTCTGAGAAATGCAATCCCTGTGGAGCCTTTAAAGATTGGAATAAGTGATGAATCGACTAGAGTTGATGTGAGTTGCTAGAAGTTGAAATTTCCTGAGATTGGTGAATTGTTACAGACGGATCATGGGAAGATTCCCCACAAGAGCTGTTTCATTGATGAAATGGACTAAGGACGAGATGTAACATGAATGGATGAATGAACGTGAAAAGAGTTTTCAAGAACTTAAGTTAAGTTGATGACTACGTTGTTAATGGCGTTTTCGATTGAAAAATGAAAAGTTTATGAAGGTTGTAATGATGCGACGCAAAATGAAACTTGAGGCATAATGAGGCAATCAGAAGTGGACATTGCATTACATCGTGATGATAAGGCCATATGAGTTGGAATGCTGAGTGCATAATCAGAGTTGGCTTACGAATATCCTCGCAACAAAGTTGGAAAATATTGTCTGGGTGAAAGAATGTTTTAAGGTTATACCTACCACAAGAATAGAATGTAGTAGTTTTCTAAGAGGAATTAAACAAGAGGTAACGTTGATGCGTGAAACTGCTTGTGAATATGAAAATGTAGCATGTTTAAAGAAATACCTCAAGTTATGTAAACTATAAGAGATTGAGAGCATTGACTATCTAAAGGGAATTGAAGGAAAGTCACGTGGAATAAGAGATTCAACTTCTAAATTGGAAGTTTATCAATTGACTAGTTTGAGGGCTATCTAAAGCGTCAAGTCTGGAAGTCAGAAAGAAATTGAGATGTTGCGATGAACGAACCCCGATATCTAAGGAATTATGGAGATAAATAGAGTATGGAGGAAATCTAGACTCTCGAGTATTTGGGAAAGAAACCTTGAAATTGATGATAGAAATCTTGAAGTCCCATGAACAAGTATACGAGTCCATTGTTAAATAAAAATTTAAAGAAATGACCTTATTGGAAAATTCGAAAGGAGAATTATGGTATACAGTGTAATGGCACAAAGGTGTGTCGAGATTTGCCTCAATACTATCGATGGAATGACTGAAAATTTGGTTAGTCGAACATGAGGTCAAGTATTGAACATGCCGACAAGAAAGAGGCATGACTTTAAAGGTCGATGGATTTCCATGACCATCGGGGATTTCCAAATGGAATAGAAAACGGATTTCTACGTAAGTAAGCGAGAATTTGCTTAAGGAGTCGATAAAGTTATTACTCGAGTTGGATAATGGAGGACAAGTTAATAAAGTCCTTGAACCCCTAATGGTACGAAAAAACGTTTGAAGGGAGTGATACGCCAAATGGTATAAGCATCAAAGAGTGCATTCTCTCGATGGGTTAGTGTTGATGGTGATAGGCAAAGAGCTTGAGTTTAATATGGTGCTCTGGAGAGGCCTTCAATCAAGAATGTCATGGAAGTGTGAAGTGATGAAATGAGCTACTTTGAAAAGTAAGGTAAAGATGAGGCATTGATACCCCCAAAAGACTGGATAGTTAGAAGGTTGCAAATTTCGAGAGCGAAATTTCTTTAAGCGGAAGAATTATGACATTCCGAATTTCGACCCTCGGGGCTATTGACTTAAGATGGGGTCTCGAAATTGGAAATTGGATGATGAGGAATTCTAACATTCGAATTAAATTTGACTTTGCCTTGTCCATGGTAACTTAAAATTGGAAAAGTGAAATTTTGGACGGAAAGTGCAAAATTACCTTTTTGCTCCTCAAGCCTTAACTTTACCTTAAGATGATAGAAGGGCAATTTGGTCATTTGGTTCTCTATGGACTGCCGAAAATTGGTGGGGGAGGTGGTCAAAGAGAGTCAATGGAAGAGAAGATATTTTATAAGCAATGACAAGTGTCAAGGTTGGATTAGTTGGCATTAAATGAGCAACTTTTAACCTACCATTCAAGCTTATTGACCAAGAGGGATTAAAGACTAAACCCTCTCTTTCTCTCTCATTTTGGTCGACACTTTCTCTCTCCTTCCTCTCTTCCTTTTCGTTTTCATCTTATTGGCCGAGAAGACCCGTCGCCAGCTCGCTGCCCTATCCCGACCGCTTTACTATTTCGTCCATATATTTGTCATCTAATATTGGATTGAGGGAAAACTGCCCCCATTTAAAAGCTTATTATCCTATGGTTCTAAGGATATATTATAAGCTCAATTTGGCCCAGCCTTTTGTCCCGTACGTCTGTTTGAGTGGGCAAAAATCAGGACGAGGTCAGATTTTGACCGGTTTGGGAGAAAGATTTGTTTCACGGGCTTCAAAACTTCAAATGATTCCAAATTTCGGTGAGGTCTTCTACAATCATAGTACTAGATTTGGCTAAGCTAGGAATGCAAGTTTAGTTGAATGTTGATGGGTTTCCATGGCTGATTTGAGGCGGTTTTGCTAAGGCAGAATCTGACAGCATGTACATCGAGTGAAACCGAGCTAATCGAAAGTCCTTGATGTGTTATTTCGATTTGAAATATTTAGTGAGCTTACTAGACATGTAGAATAAGGTTTTGGCAAGTTGATTTTATAATGAATTGAAGTTTATAGGTGGATTGGTGGGCTGTTAAACGTGATTCAGAGAGGATTGGTTCTGCCCTGTGTAGTGATCGAATGAACCGAGTACTTTGAGCCTTAGGGAAGGTGTCGCCTTGCTATTAAATGGTAGTTAAGGTACCTTAGGTTGTTAATTGATAAGTTATCGAAGTATTGACGCAATGAAATTGAGAAATGAGTAAGTTTCGATGTGATTTTTCCTAGGCGCAACGTGGGTACCCTGTTCGGCTGTGGGCTTACTGACCTAGGAGGGTCGTTTGAGTTGAAATTGCTAGCTTCTTGAAGGTAAGTAATCCTTAAACCTTTACTAGGACGCTAGGACACTGCTGGATGACTTCAATTGATGAATTGATCAATTGGTGGATCTATTGTGCTTGATTTGCTAATGGCCGAATGAGTTTAGTGTGGACTGAGCTAGGTGTGCTTGCTTTGATGTGAAATTGTGATTCTCATGGCTGTATTGTTGATGTGTGCAATCGGTTGGCATGTAACCTCGAGTAGCTGTGTGACATTTAAGCCTTGAGTGATGATTGTGCGAAATCGATGCTTGAAATGGCAAGGGAACAAATAGGTTGATGAATTGCCATGAAGTGCAAGTTTATGCCTTGTTCTATGTAACTTGGCCATGGATATGTCTCTTGATGAAAGATTTTACAATCACTTGAATACATCGTACTCAATCATGAGGCAGCTTGAAAGATGAGTTTGACTTGTAAGCCTTACGTGATGAGAACCATGTTATGAGATGGCAAGTTTGATGAAAATGAGGCATAAGCCTAAGGGCCTATGACACCCTGATGCATCAGGACGCGAGGTCACAAGAAGAATTGTATCTCGATGCATCAAAACGCGGGATAAGTCTTATATGTGTTGACACGAGCCTAGTTATGGCATTTGAAACCGGAGGCGTTTTAACGCGAGTTTGTCAATTTTGTGGTCTGAGGCGTATTGACGCGGGCCGAGCCTGAGGCGTATTGACGCGGGCATACCTATTGAAAAGAGAATTGTTATCCTGATGCGTCAGACCACGGGATAGTCTTGATACATGTCGACACATGTATCGAAATGGCCTTTGGAACATGATGCGTCAGAACACGGGTTGCCAATCGAGATCTTGATTAGCCTGATGCTTATTGACGCGGGTTTGGCCATTGAAATTGAAAGTTGTGATGAAATTGAGAATACACCCTCGCTTATGAACTTAATGTTGTGTTAGTACGAAACTTGATTGTGATGATATGATTGTCCTTGAATCATGATTGCTTTGTGCCAGTTATATCGAGGTTCCTTGATGTGATGTTTTACCTGAAGAATCCCTGCCTATTGTGTCTAAAATGTTATCTAAGGGGACTAACGATCTGGTTTAGGTTAGGGTGAGCTTTCTGAGATTCATATCTCACCCCATCGTGGGATTAACATTTTCAGGTCCTATGCAATGGTAACCCGAGCAGGCGATGAATTGTCATTGGAAGACGACCTTGGAGGATTAGATTTTAACCTTTTGATTTGACCTTAGAGATTGTATCTGTTGTTGGTGTGGGATTTGCGCTTAACTTTGGTTGAATAAAAAGTTGTACCTTCTTTGTCCTAAGTCATCTCGTTTGTATTTTTTTTTTAAAATGGAGATGTTTGTCACTTCTGCATGTTTATAGACTTTGGAGGTCTCTACAATTGAGGGCCGAAGGAATCCTGGGAGTCTATCGAAAATAAGAACGGTTTGGTGGGATATTCGCGTGCTTGACTGGTTCAGAGTGTAACAAAACACCCCATCTTTCATGGCACTCCACCAATCCTTAGCAATGCCCTCTAGCTGATACACCTCCAACAGTACCTTCTTCTCGTCGGTGTATTTCAGTACCCCAAAAGCTTTCTCGTGCTTTTCAATCCATCTTGGGGCTAGTTCAGGATGTCTAGTGCCATCAAACTGGGTTGGTTTCAGCTTTATAAACTGCTCAACTAACTGACCCATCTGTCTATTGGCATTTCCATCGCCTCGGGCATTACCAGTCTTAGAGCTTTGGTCATTATTTCCATTCGCCAAATTCACAGCAGCTACTGCAGCTTCAGCAGCCTGAGCTATTATCTCGACTCTATCCTCGGCCTGTCAAAGTGCTACTGCAGCCCTATCCTGAGCTTCCTTTCCTATCAATTCTCCAGTTTGTTCTAATGCTCTGAGGACTCCATCAACTCTTGGATCCTCAACCTCGAGCTAGAAGCTCCTTCTCTCGACCTTCCAAGTCTGTTGCTCATTCTTGCTCGTACTTAAACTATCCAAGTCACTATAATTCCACCACGGAATTAGAGACCTAAGTCATCTGCTGAAGTCTAGGGATTCTATGCTACTCCACAAGGCAGCAATCACAACACAACAACCAACCACTCAGGCATTCTCATGAGCACATTAATCGAGAATACATAGTCATACCTAAAGTCCAGACGCATATGTAACTTAGTATAATTAGAGGCAATTATTCACTCATCATGCCAGCATCCACAATCAATTCACAGTGCTAAGTATGAAGCTTGGTCATCATAGTTTCACCACAATCATGCCAATTCAAGATGTCAATCGTATACGCCAATTAGTATGCCATGCATTTCAAGCTCAACTCTAACGAATCTCCCAATGGTCTCACTACCCCATCATCCAATTCCACCACTCATTATCACTCTAATTCTCAATCTACTTGAATCGAGCTAACCTGGCTCTAATACCACTCAAACGGGGATGCCACACCTCGCGTTCCTTTTGTGAGCTCGTTACATCCGCCACGCCGTAATAATAATCCCAGGAACCATCGATATCGGACGGAATGAAATGAAACACGCAGGCGGAAGGAAAAATAACAACCCGGACTATAAATACAAAGGTGGTTCGGATAACCTAAAAACATATATACATAATATAACATAAACATCCAGTTTATGACCAAAGGTCGGAAAAGACATAAACCAAGCATGCATAAAGATAGGTCGGAGGAACTAACGGCTACCACCAAAAGACTACACCATCGCCCTAACAAAAGCTATCCTCAAAAGGTTACAACCTAAAAAGTTATCCATGGCAACCTAGACTACTCAGTGGAACTGCTCGTCTCATCGTCGTCTTCAGCTTCGTCTTCATTTGGATCATAGTCAGAGAAAGTCTCTGATCGTACCTCCATGGTATCGTCCTCCATATCATCGTCTGAGGCTAATATCTTGATCACTTCAATCTCCTCTTCCACAGTTGAGGTCTTTTCTGGGTCATTTCTCGATCCTACAATTGAAACTTCAACTTCGACCTCGATCTCAAGACGAGTGGAATGATACCAACTTAGTACAACTCCTAAAGGGACGTCGAAAAGCTGCAACGGACGAACAGTACTACAATCCCCAACGTGACGGAATCATGCCTCGAAACAATGCGGCTATCAATCCTCTCTTCCCTCGCCGACCCACGCAGTTGTGCGCTTCCGAACATACACAATTCCCTTACCATTTGAGAACTCGTCAAAATAAGAGGTCATCTCCTTTAGATCGTCTAGTCATATTGGCAACGTGCTTCATGGCTTGGGGTATGAAAAACACGCCCCACTGAGGGGTGAGATTTACATCTCAGCAAGTGAATCCTAAATCTAGACTAGACCGCTAGTCCCCCCAAACCATGCAATGAAGCAATATGCAAAAATTCACCAAGACAATTTGCTCATGGCAATCAAACACCGAATATCTCAGTGCAATTGGCACAAATAAAAATAACGATCAAGCATACTCAAGGCTACAAGACCAAGCTTAACATACTAGCACAAAATGAATTCATAACTTCATAAACTTATCACAATGGCATCGCATTTTCTCATCGCCAAGGGCTCTCTAGCCATGATGTATACCCCAAGGGCTCAATAGTCAATTTCGTCACGCGAAAGCTCACTAGCCATTCTCTTCACATAAGGGCTCTCTAGCCATTTTCGAACACAAATGCATATCAAGATTTAATTATTACACAACCATACAAGTCCTCATATCAACCAAGATCACACTATGCCATTTTCATCATAGAATTCACCAATCAACCAATTCATCAACCAAATTGACCAAGTAGTGTCCTAGCACCCTAGTAATGGTTTGAGACTCACGTATCCTTTGATCCAATGGGAAATTTCAAACCAAACGACTCTCCAAGGCTGGCTAACTCACTGCCAAATAGGGCACACGCACGGTCCTAGGAAAAGAATCCCATTTTCCACGTCAAAACTCAATCGTTCATCAATTCCATTGCAGCAATACTTCAATAACACTTCGATTAACATTCTAATATACCTTAAAAATGATTTTAGGACACAATGATACTTCCACGAACCCTCAAAGTGTTCGGTTTGCATGGTACCAAGACAGGGCAGATTCGGTTCTACTCCCTAACACATTAATCAGTCCATAAATCCTTCTAAACTTCAATTCTCTGCTAAACCAACTTGCTAAAACATCAATCAATAAGCCTAGAAGACTCACCAATAATTTCGAAGCAAGAAAACCCTTTTAGGTCTTCCAATTAGTTTAGTTTCCTTAGGTGGACAGGTGGCCAGAATCTGCTTCCAAGAAATCACCTCAAATCAGCCATAGAAACTCCTCAAAACTCAAATACACTTGCAACCCTAACTCAACCAACTCAAGTATAACATATCTAGAAGATCCTACAGTAAGTTTGAAACCAATCGAAGCCTCTAAGTAGAAGAACGATGGCTTTACCTCAGCTTGGTCAGAATCTGTCCACTTTCAGTTATGGGGCTGGACGTAACAAATGGTTCCACCAATGGATGATCAACCACCGGGGATGTGTAGAGGAGAGGTTGAGGCCGATGTTGGTGGTCGGCGCAAGGCAAAGTGATCGTTGGAGGCGGCGGTCGTGAGGGACGAAGGCAGCGGTCGGGGCTGGTCAAGCAGGGACAGTTTTGCTGAGGAAGAAAACGCAAAATAGAGGAGTAAGAAAGGGGTCTTCGGCTGAAGCAAGAATAAGGAAGTATTCCACAATGATTAAGCTTGGTTAATGTTGGAGAATGGAAGTTGGGAGTGGGAAATTAATGTCAAACACCTAAAGATTGACGTTTGTCTTAACCCTCATAACATAATTGAATCCATTGGCTTCCTTTGACCTTGATTTTCGGTAGCCTTGGGGGATCCAAATGACCAAAATGTCTTTAATTAATCTTTAAGACAAGAGTAAGGCTCGAGGGGCGAAATGATAAATTTGCATTTTTCATCCGAAATTTCATTTTTTCAATTTTAAATTACCATTGATGAGGCGACGTCAAATTTTAATTTCGAATGTTGGAATTATTCCTTATGTTTTTCCAATTTCGAGATTCCATTTTGTGATCAATTTTTCGTCAATCGTAAATTCTGTTTATCTCGAATTAACGGACAGCTTTTGCAGGTGTTACACCTATTGATTATGTGATTCTTATCACATTGAAGATTACTCAAGTTACAGTGACTTTGGTTGTCTTGTAATTGTGAGGGTTCATTGCTGGTCTCGACGGTCTCGAACATCATAGTTCGACTTAGGAAAATTTTACGAATTATATATTGGCCAAACGGCATCACCCGCGCTCCAATCATATAAAGCTAGCAATGAATTCCTTAATCGTTCTTAGATCGACCTTTATTGGTTCTAAATATTTCCTCGGCAATCCTTATGGTTGAAGTCCGTTTCCTTTTTCGAGTTTTCTAAGTCCACGTACCTTGTTATACGTTAGTCTTTCCCTTTTGGTCAGTTTACTCAAAATTGATCGTATCCGAGCAAACTAAAACTAAAATATATAGATAGATATTCTTCATTCAATAGTCTCAAAATGATAGGAAAATTCATAATGTCACAAAAAAAATATTGGCATTGAAGTAAGCATCGTACACAAATATTGACACTTTTATTGTCCTTCTGCAAAAAACAAATATTTACATAAATTAAAAAAATTAAAATGCTTTGCTTAACAGTTGAGCAAAGCAAATAAATTAAAGATGCAAGACCCAAAATTTTAAATAATTTATTTTTAATCTAATATTATAAATATTTTTTTTATATTATTATTAAAAAGATAAGGATGGGGGGTGGGGCCCCATGTGGGGGCTTGCACCCCCACTCCTCTCACGGCAATTGATCTGCCGTGGGAGGCGAAGGGCCCCACCTGCGGGCCCTCAAGTCTCTCTGGCAATTGGAGACCTAAAATAGTAATTTTTTTAGATTAATTTTGTAAATTTTTATTTTTTAAATATTATTTTTGAAAAAACTCTCTATTAGATCCAGCGTGCATCCTAGCCGTTCATTTTGTGAGTCTCACATGGATCACATTGTGGGCTCGTAAAATGAGCAGCCGAATGGATTTGAAACAGTGAAAGAACAGGTTGACCATTCTGTTAATTGCATCTTTATTATTGACATTGCGGAATATGGTACGTTGGTACAAGCACCGTTTATGGACTCCTCTAAGGAAAATTACCAAAAAAGTCATAAATCTATTACAGTTATGTCAATTCAGTTCTAAACTTTTTTTGTCGACTCAGTCTTAAAATTTTTACAATTATGTCAATTCAGTCCATATGGTAAATTTTGGCCGACCAGCGCTAACATGGACGCCGGCCGGCCGACAACTTAATAATTTTTTGGACTTCTTTGATATTTTTATTTTTTTCCCTTTTTTCTTTTGATTCTTTTTTTTTCCATCCCCTTCCCTTTTCTTTCCTATTCCTCGGCTTCTACTTCTTCGCATGTTCCTAGTTTCATTCTTCGCCATTTCCTGGATTTCAACTTCATCGAAGAAGAAGAATCCGAATGAACTAGACTCCACGTTCAACAAGACGAGCCCGAACACAAACCCCATCGCCTCCGTTTTGCGCTGCCCTCGCACCTCCTTGCTGCCGCCGTAGTTGCGCTCCTACCGCGGGTCTACATATTAAGCGCCGCCCCACCGATCCATATCACGCATGATTGCACATTTTTTGGACCTTGGTGAGCCTCGACTGACCAGATTTAATGGGGCTCGACCTCTCTAGATATGGGCTGGCAAGGTCAACCTTTGTCCGGCCATGGTGAGCCTCGACCTCGCAAGCTCACCCAAGCCGTTCATGGCCAAAGGCTCGCGGGTCATTCTCTGGCCGATCGCCAGTTGCTGGAGGCGAAACATGAAAAGGGAAGGGGGATCCTGGGAGGTAGGACGTGAAAGGGAAAGATGGAGGAGAAGGGAAAAAATGAAAAATGAAAAAAATAAAAACATCCATAAAAAAATCATTATAAATAAAAAAATTAAATTATTAAGTCGCCAGCTGGCCGGCGTCCACGTTAGCGCTAGCCAGCCAAATTCACCGTTTAGGGCTGAATTGACATAATTACAAAAGGTTTAAAATTGAATTGGCACAATTACAATAGGTTTAGGACTTTTTTGGTAATTTTCTCGATTCCTCTATGTTATCACTTTTGTTCTATTTTTATAATCCGCGCAAATGCATAGAGAACCGATTACCTAAAGATTGATGGGAAGTCTTGCGAAAAACAATAAAAATTTGCACGTAGTTGATGGAGTTTAAATTGTGTAATAAGAAACTTCATGAAGGTTTTTGGTTTGATTGACTTTACCTATGAAACTAACATATCAAAATCAACTGATTTTACATCTTAACTTTTATTAAGTTTCTATTTATTTCGCAAAGAAGACAAAAAAATTATTGAAAGGAATGCATGGATAAAAATTAAATCCGATCCAAGTCTTTTTCGTATTTCAAGATTCGGTGCTACAATGAAATAAAGTATAAAACAAGAAAGAGAAATTGAGAAACAAGATTTTATCTTGGTTTATCATTAAATTAAGGTTACATCCAACAGATGATTTTGTTATAATTAGCACATCGCATCTCTCGTGATTTCGTATTTCAAGATTCAACGCATAATCACAATGAAGAAAAGCATAAAACTAGAAAGAAAAATTGAGAAATGAGATTTTATCCTGATTTATCTTTAAATTAAAGTTACATCCAGCATATATTCTATTATAGTTAACACATTATATCTCTTGTGTTTTCCTATTGTTGGAGGGGTCTGGAACTCCTAATATAATGTCCGAAATTTCCCTCAATGTCAGCTATAATATTATGTTAGGGGATTCAAAAGCTTCTTGAAGAGTATAAACCATATTTTAATAATATAAAAAAAATATTGTTATTTTTCTTTAAATTAACTTTGAATTTTTTTTGAAAAGTTTGCTTTTTTCGGAAAGCAAACAGAGACTAGATAATAAGTTTTTTCACAAGGGAAAAAAGGGGGGGAGTACAGTGTGACATATCTATATATTTATTATGGAGCTTGTAAGTCTTGTATGAAGATATCAGAGAGCCTTCACGGATCTCGATCGTTGACGGTTATGTTATACTATCGTTGTCAATCCAAAACGTAGTCTCCACTTATTTTGATGACAATATTCGCTATGGAAAAGGGAAAAAAAAAGTTGCTTCTCAACGAAACCATGAAAGATGCCGATTCGACGACGCCGAGGAAGACGTCGATGACGTGCTCCCCACATCGCCGCCCGTCCCGTAGAACAGCTCGGACAGGTAATTTTCCAGATCCTCGGGGGCATATCGGACAAAAAGCCCCGCGTTCCTCTCCCCCCCTATGGCGGGCCTGTGCGCCTCGTAAAACTCCCTGTACGCTTGCACTAGCCTTCCCCCAACAGAACCTAAAATCTCTTCCCGGAGGTTTGTATCGGGTATAACGCTCTCTCTCTGCTTCCGGTACGCCTCCTCGAAGCTCGTGTTGAACCGCCTGAACCTCTCCTGCGCCTGCGCCTGAGCCGGGAAGGCCTCCGCCGCAGAAGGGCTTTCCGGCAACGACGCGAACACCTGACCCCACGCCAGCCGCTCGTAGTTCCCGGTGTACTGCTTCACCTTGTTCTCGTGCTTCGCGATCCACTCCTCTCCGAGCAGGTCCTGCAGATTCGACCCTCGGACCTTCGAGACGACGTGTTGGAGGTTGTTCGCGAGGAAGAGATAGGACGTCGCCACGTCCTTGTACCGCTTCGCCCTGCCGTCAAGCTTGCAGAGGAGGACGAGGATCAGCCACGCAAGCCGGAGAGAGATCGCCGGAGCATCGTCGGACTCGGGCGCCGTGTCCAGGTACGACTCCGGCATAGCCGACTTTGCCGGCCGCGGCCAGTCAGCGAATATGTCCCCGACGATGCTCCCGTAGTCGGCAAGGAGGGTGAGGTAGTTCATCGCGCGCACCGTCAGCGTGTGGACGCCGCCGCCAGCGACCGGCGGCGACGATTTCCGGGAGTCCTTCTGGACGGCCGCCTCGAAATCGGAGAGCATAGAGTGGGCCGACTCCCCAAGTCGGGCCAGCGAGGTGAGCGCCTGCGACCTGACGGCGGAAGTCGACTCGAACGCGAAGATGGACTCGATATCCGGCCAGCTCTCGGAGATTGCCAAGTACATGTCCAGGAAGCGGAAGATCTTCTCTTCTGGCGACCTCTTGCTCCTCACAACAAACTCGGGGAATCCAAATAGGAGCATTGCCCCGTCCCTAGAGATCTCCGAGAAACAGGACTCGCGGATCGAGTCGGATGACGCGAACACGTGGTCGCAGAGGATCCTCTCGCCGGTGAAGAGGCTCCGGATGGCAATCTTCACCGCTGCCAACCAGTTCTTGACCTTCATCTCGAGCACATCCCAGTCCATCTTCGTGACCTGCGAGTTGCTCAGTCGCTCCACACCGAGCCGGTAAATCCCCTCGTCCACGATCGATTTCCTGATGATATTGTAAATGGAGACGCACTCCTTTCCGTAGCCGGAGGCGATCATGCACTCGGCAATGGACTGGAGGTCCGACATGGCTGCCGTGGAGGCCTCTTCCACCTCGGCGATGGAGTCTCGTGCAACGCACGCCTCATCGTTGCCATCATCGCTGTACTCGGAGATGCTCGACCGCGCGGAGGCACGAGAGGACCGGGCTGAAACCGACTCGGGATCAAGGTGAGCCCGGTTCAGGGACAGTATCTGGTAGAACTCCTTCTGGAGCCTCTTCATGGCGATCTCCATAAGGAACTGAGCATGGACCAGCCTCTCGTCCGAGGCGGAGTGGGCCGATGCCCAAGCGTGCATTGACTTTTGGAGGTTGTTGACGCAGGTGATGAACTGCGCGGCCTCGCGCTTGCTCTCGTAGAAGAGCGAGGTCACGCGGGCGTAGGTCGAGGTGTCAGGGTTCCACTTCATGATCAGGAGCGCCGCGGCCTCAATGACCCTGTCGGCCTCGGCCGTGGCTGGCCCGGACAGGGGGGAGTGGGCCAGGGGGGCCCGCGAGGGGGAGGCAAAGGAGGGAGTCTTGGGACTAAAGCAGATGCTGCTCATTCCTTTACTCGGCATAGTATCTTGAATTCTTTCAGGTAATCCTTCTGGGAAATTTGTGAGTTCAAAAGAGAGAGGGGTCGACGTTTCTTGGAGAGGGAGGGAGTGAAGAGGGTCATGAAATGTTTTATGTGTTCGGAAGTTGGACTGGGAAGGGTTTCTATAGAGAGGAAAGACGGAGGGAGACGGAGGGAGGAGAACGCCGTTCCCCGTTGCTCGGGGAAAAGTAGGAATGATTTGGCGGCTGGACGAAAGCGCGGAACGTGGGGTTTGACTTTTTGACTCTGTTGAGCTTCGGGTCAATGCATACGAATCACGTGGCGCCTTCTAGGTCGGTTCCGTGTGAGCATCCCGCCGAAGACAGTTATTTTGGATCCCCCTCCTACTTGGTTTCGCTCCAATGTCGTTGGTTCCCCCAATTAGGGCGCGGTTGACGTGCCCGAATTTCCGTTTGTTTGTTTTCTTTCTTTCTTTTTTTCACAATGAAGACTGTATATAATAATACATTTCAAACATGACGTGCTTGAAGATTAATAATAGTCACAATTTGATTGGACATAACTACACTTTTGCCAGCCAATTGACGCAAACCCACACGTGGAGGGAATTATCAAAAAAAATTATGTGACAATTCATTCCTAATTTTTTTTGATAATTTAATTTTAAACTTTTTACAATTAGATCAATTTAGCCTATTTGGTCGGCGCCAACGCTAATGTGGCAAATTTTTAATAATTATCGCGACCTAAAATTAGAAAATCTCAAATTAATGAATTACCAGATTAATTAATCTAGTTCAAGCTATCCTAAGTTCTACCGAATCGTGATTTAAAGGTCATGATTAATTATGCAAAAATATTTTCAATTCGAAGCCGGTACTAATCATTTTTTGGTAGATAGATTAGGAAACCTAAATAAAGTATTCGAGAGAAATATCTTATTTCATGCGAACAAAATATTAAATGGATTTGGAGACTTGATTATATTAAATTTTTAATTAATGTCCTTTTAGTATCAATTTTCATTATAATTCTTTGATTTGGTGGCATGAATTATTTCTTAGGGATTTCTCAAATTAGACGCAATGCTAATGCAATTACTTTAAATGACATGGTAGGTGATGACAATGCAATTCTAATTAAATGACATAACTGTACAAACTCTCTATATGAGACTCCTCTACATGACGTGGCAAGAGATGATGTAATAGCAATCATGACGAGTCAAATTAAACTATATGCTAGGCAATGATATTTTCTTATAGTCGGATTTATAAAAAAAAATGAGAGTAAAATACTGTCCTACGGTTAAATATCACCTAATTTGATTAAAGAAATTGATTTCTCAAAATCCTAAACAGTACTATGGGTTATTTTACATGCAAAAATGTGAAAAAGCATGATTTGACTTAGGAAAATGTGACATCTTTTTTGGAATTTTCAAGAATTAGATTTAACTACGAAAACATGAAATTTGAACAAAAATAAAAAATATTGCCCATAAAATACCTTAAAATCTGAAATTCTAATTTTATTAACAATGTTCCCTGCAATTAGGGCCAGTAAATGAATATGATATGACATTACCGCCGTTCCTATATAGATAGGACAAACCTTGAAATATATTAGGAATCATCAATCCGCTCCAGAAGTTGTCTTTAATGTACATCTTCGAGGGACAAGGCATAAAATGGGAGCATTTGTTACTGACAATATTGTTTAGTAATATGCAAATTAAATAAACAATCAAGACAAGATAAATATAAGCATGAAATAGGATAATGCAAAAATCAAATCTACCTTGGATAAATGCCTAATTTAAATTATAGGACAACAATGCACTATCTCTAATGCAATATTATCCTATCATAAGGATTTACATGCTTATTAAAATAGGTAACTTAAACCTGCAAGACAATAGGTTAGAGATAATAATAAACTTGAATTCGGCAGTAAAATATAGGTTAGAATTCTCTTTACCTTATCCGAGGATATTCTTTCCAGAAATTGAACTTGATGGATTGGCTCGTGGATCTCGAACCAACAGATCGGGATGGTTCGGCATGGCAAGGCGAGGTTATTCAGCGGTGGTGCCTCGTGGTGGCATCTCGCGAGCAGAATACATCAAACATTTAAACAACATGCACAATGTGGACGAACCTTGATGCGTTTATGGTGAAGCATGTAATCAACGATGGATGTCTCTTCGACCGGTGGACATTGCATTGCTAGCTTCAAGCGGAGTCTTTAATAGTCGCCTTCTTTTGTCTTTTCTTCTCCGGAAATTCTATGCTCCAATTCAGGTGGCTATGGTCTTGCTTGATTCCTGGGCTCATAGCCTTCCAAACTCAACATACGTCAGCATAAGCACATAACGCTTTCCGCCTATTACTAGATATGGGATTCAATGTAGGTGATGTAATTTCAATATAAAGCAACGGACGTCGGATGAGAAACAACAGTTCAATCAACAAAGTTACAAGGCGATGGCGATAGGAGCCTCAGCGTGGCGGTGACGTCGGGGATCGGTGCTGTGACATTCTGAATTTTCAGCCATTTTGAGGTTATTGAGTGAGAATATATCTTTCGATGTATTTCAATTTTGTATTGCTCAGATTTGATCAATGTCGAGTAAACTGACTAAAAGAGAAAGACTAATGCATTACAAGATATGTGGACCTAAAAAACTCGAAAAAGGAAGTGACGCTTTGACCATAAGAATTGTCGAGGGAACATTTCGAACCAATAGGGCCGATTAGATAATGATTAAGGAATCCATTACTAGCGTTATACGATTGGAGCGTGGGTGATGCCGCTTAACCAATATATAATTTGTAAATTTTCCTAAATCGAGCTATGACGATCGAGGCCATCGAAACTAGTGATGAACCCTCTCAATTACATGACAACCAAAGATATCGTAACTTGAGTCATCCTAAGTGTGATGAGAATCACAGAATCGATACGCGTAACGTCTGCAAAAGTCGTCTGTTAGTTCGAGATAAACTGAAGATATGATCGATGGACGATTGACCACGAAATTGAAGCTCAAAATTGGCAATAGGAAATAAAGAATTCCAAATTTAGATATGGATTTGACGTCTTCTCGCTAATGGTAATTTCAAATTAGAAAAATGAAGTTTCGGATTGAAACTGTAAAATTATCATTTTGCCCCTCGACCATTTGCCCTTGTCTTAACATTTCAGAAGGATGAATGGTCAATTCCCACTCCTACATATGGCTGCCGTAAATAATGAGGACAAGGTCAAAGAGAGTCAAAGCCATTATTGTCATGTGCCATGTGTCACTCATTGAAGGCCTCATGCATTTAATGCTCCCAAATCAATCTTGTCAACTTGAAGCACAATTATATGGGTGGAACATCTCATTATATGCTCATCTTCAGCCGTGTACCCCTTCCTCTCTTTCGTTTCCTTCATTTTTCTTCATTTTCTTCGGCAAAAACTGCATCGCCCGACCAGTTTTTGCCTGCCTGTTCGGTAAGTTCAAGCGCCACTTTTCGTTGTCCATTTGCTATGCGCCGACTACCAAGAGCAAGATCAATCTCTCCTTGACAAGTTTCAAGTGGTAGTTTGTCAATTGGTTGAGTAATTTTTTCTGTGTAGCCCTGAGACCAAAAACGAATAGAATCTAAGCGAGCTAGGGCAAGGCCACCGTTCTCTCTCTTAGAGACTTCAAATGACTCCGTTCTTTCTGTGAGATCTCTATAACACATGGTACTCAAGTTGGATGATTTGTGGTAGCAAGTTTATTGATGTTAAAATAGGTTTTCATGGTTAATTGTGGGTGATTATGAATAAAGAGATTCTGACCATGCAAGGACCGTGAAGGAACTGAGATGTTTAAGGGTCTTGAGGATTTATCTCGCAACGAAACTATTGGTGAGCTTCCTAAACACATAGTTTGAGGTTCTATCAAGTTTATCTCGCGAGAAATTGAGATCTAAGATTGAGTTACGGCTTGTTTGTGCGGATTGAACCAAAATCGGTTCTATCCTGTGAATACCCTGTTCTGGCCAAATCTAATGGAGGCTAATTATATTTGGACTTCAAAATGACTCATGAGACTTCATAAAACGTTACTTGAGGTGTTAATATGGAGTATGTGAAGTGGATTGAGAGTTGGAAGTTATTTAAGGGCAAATTGGTGCATAAAATTCCAAGTTACATTTTGCCTGGCATGTTGTTACATGAACCAAGTGTATTGAGAGTTCGTGGAGGTATTGTCATGTATTTGATTGATCAATAAGGCATCTTGAGTTTCCAATTGATTGGTTATTGAGGGATTGATTTAATGGAAGTGAGATTTGATTGCTTTTTGATCCGAAATTGATGAATTTTTCTAGGTTGACAAGTGATCCTTGGTTGGTTGCGTACTTGTGGAATTGAAAAGGATCACTTGGTGTGGAGTTTTACTAATTAATCAATGTAAGTGTTTCCTAAATCCTTACTTGAATGTTAGGACACTACAGACGATCTAGTGAATGAATTAATTGACTGGCGAGGTCTGTGATCTGAAATTGATTGATTCCATTGTGTGTGATTTTATTGTGAATGATAATGAGGATACCGATTGGTCTGTGGCCCCTGTGGTATCGTGTGGCTATGAGCCCTATAACAACAATTGGTTGTGAGCTCTAGAGGTACCGATTGACTTGTGGCCCATGTGGTACCAATTGACTAAAAGTCTAGATTATATTGATTGGCCTATGACCCCGGTGATATTAATTGGCCAGAGTGCCAAAGAAATACATAACGGCTGTGAGCCCAGGTGATGGTTAGTTGTGAAAACTAAGATAATGATGTGTATTGGTTTACATACTATGTATTATGAGTTTGAGCCCGGAAGTCAACTGTGATTGACTGTGTTTCTTATCCATGCTGGATTGTTGATATGTCTAAATTGATGATGCTTTGCGCCATTGCATTGATAAATGTTTGCTTCTGGTAGCATTTGTGTGTGATCTGGGGGGACTGGTGTTGAGGTTTAGGTTTAGGTTTTACTTTCTGAGATGCAAATCTCACCTCGTAGTGGGACACATTTTCAAACCCCAAGCCTTAAACATGCTGTCGATTCGATTGGGCGATCAAAAGGAGATGACTGCCCTTTTTGATGAGTTCCCTGCAAGAAAAGGTATTGTGTATGTTAAGAAACACATATTTGTTGAAAATTTAAGGTGTTTTCGTGGCTGAAACGAAGTGAATTTTAAGGGACAGATTCTGGCTGCTTGCACGCCTAAGTGAACCGGGCCGATTGGAAGACCTAAAGGGGTGTTCTAGTTCCAAAACTCTCGATGAGGTTCCTAAACATGTAGAATAAGGTTTTGGCAAGTTAATTTCGTGAGGAATTTGAACCTAGGATTGGTTTATGGGTTGACTTGGGCGGATTAAGGCAAAACCAATTCTGCCTCGTTAAAGAATTGATTCAACCGAAAATTGTGAGGATTCGTTGGAGTGTCGCCATGTCTTTAAATGGTCGTTAAGACATCCTAGATTATTATTTGATTGGTTATTAAAGTATTGGTGTGATGGAATTAATGAATGAATGGGTTATGACATGAATTGATGTAATTTCTCTAGGACCACATGTATGCTTCTTTGGCAGTGAGTTTGCTGTGCTAGGAGGGCCATTTGTGATTGAATTTGCTAGCTTGATCGAATGGTAAGTGTTTCTTAAATCTTTACTTGAATATTAGGACACTACTGGATAAATTTGTTGGATGAATTGAATGATGGGTGAATCTTGTGACTTAAATTGTTTGATGTGATCGTGTGATGATTATATTGTGATTGATAATTGAGATATCAATTAGGCAGAGAGCCCTAGTGATATCAAATGGCCAGAGAGCCCCTGTGATATCAAATGGCTAGAGAGCCCCAATGATATCAAATTGCCTGAGAGACCCAGTGATATTTGGCCAGAGCGCCCCAAAGAAATACATCGCTATCCGGGAGCCCAGGTGATGAGTAAATGAGATGTCATTTTGATGACTTTTTGGAGTTATATGTTTATTTATATACTACGTGTGTGAAGTTTGATCCCATGAGGTTGAGTATGCTCGATTGCGACTTTTGTTAATGCCTAACTTGCTGAGATACTTTATTTATGAATACCTTGTGCCATTGCATTGATGAATTTCTCCATCTTGTATCGTTTATGGTCTGGGGGGATTAGTGATCCATTTTAGGTTTAGATTTCACTTGCTGAGATATAAATCTCACCCCGTAGTGGGATGTGTTTTTCTAGATCCCAAGCCTTAAAGTATGTGGCCATTATGCATGGTGACCCGAAAGAGATGACAGCTACTTTTGATGAGTTCCCTTATGGCAAGGGCCTAGTATATATTAGGAAATACACTACCGTATGGGTTGATAGGTTTAGAGCAGAGAATTTGGAGCCCCACCGCTACGAGGCATGGTTTCGCCACGTTGGTGATGGCAGTTTTTATGGACTGATGAATCATGCTGATGTACCCTTGAGTGTAATCCCACCTTGGTGTCATCCAATCCGTTTTGATGTTGATATCGAGACTTCAGCAATCACTTCAAGAAACATATTTGAGTAGTCCAAGTCCCCCACAACCGAAGAATTCCTTGAGATGATCGAATTATCTACTGATGAGGAAGATTTGGAAGAAGACATGGTGGAGGTACGATCTGAGACATTTTTCGACTATGTTCCAGACGAAAACGAAGCTGAGGTCGATGATGGGACAAGCAGCTCTTCAGAGTAGTCTACCTGTAGTGGTTTCTGTTAGGGAGGTAGGAACGATTTTGATGTTAGGTTTGGTAAGGCGAAGGTGAAACCTTATGATGTTAGCCTTAGTTTCTAACCCATCTTGATGTGCAGTTTTCTTATGTATTTTTCCCTTCCGTCATTTGTAACCGAATGCATATGTTAAATTTATATATATGTGTGTGCTTTTATGTCATTCCAAATTTTTCTTTTGTTTCTTTTTATTTGTTGGGGTTGCTGTCTTTTCTTCCGCATGCGTGTTTCGCTTCACCTTTAGACCGTGAGTTGTTCTTGGGTATTTATGGTGATCATTGGCGCCTATGGCGAATGTGACGACCAAGAGTGGAGTGCGGGGTGCCACACTGTCATTCTAGCATAATCACAACATGCTATCTCAATCTCAATAGGCATCAGTTCAATAGGGGATAAACTCCCCACACGCCGTCTAATCTCTCAGTTAGACTTTGGTCATAACAATCACAAAATGTCAATCATAAAACACGCCTGACATGCCAATCACAAACATCAATTTTCTTTTCAAACAACATCCACTGTCAAGTACAAAACTTTTAACATGCCAATCGTAGGCGTCAATATAAATGCCATGCCACTTTCGAATATTCACTTTGAAAATCACTCCCGCGCCATACATTTCTTAACCACAATTGAACTCAACCTGATACCTAGACTTTCCCTTTGAAGTTATGACTTGGGTCATTCCCACTCTCTTGCCATCTTAGAAGCCTACCAAGAGCTGCTTCTTGTCCATACCTCTCTGTACGGGTGATCACTCCTCGCCCTCGTCATTCCTTGTCATTGCAGGTTGTCTCAAGTTATAAATTTATGGAGAAAGTCCCGTTCCACACATCCTACAACATGCTACATTACAGTTCGTAGGTATTCTATCAACTTGTTCCATACTAAACAATAGTTTATTAAGTCCAATAATGATAAGCTCATGCATACACCCTTATCAACTTTCATTTCATAGCCACAAACACATGCGCAGAATGTTTGTTCTCACTACCCGTCATACCATAATCGTCTTCAAGTCGATCGAAGATTTCTAATTCCATCAATAACCGTTACATCTCATCTCGTATCACCCAAGGTTGTCAATGGCAATCGATAGCTAAAAATCGTCAAGATATAACGCATTTCAAGCATGAATCTACTAATACCAATCCTTTCTTTATAACTCATTTTTCTCAAGTTGGGTCATTGACAAATCGCAATCACAATCATATACTCCAATTGACCCTTCATTCATAAGCAATTCTCTAGCAGCCCCAAGCACATTTACAATCTCAAAATCAATGCTTATAACTCTTCAATTTCTTGATTGCTTCCTTGTGAGCCTTAATCATAGCATCACCCAAGATCATCAATCAAAATTAACGCTAGAACTATGAGTATACAACACAAGTTCAAGCCTATAATCCTCAAGATTCAGTGATCAATGTTTAATCCTAAAGGTCTTACTATCTAATTGTCTTCAAATCATCACTCCTTATCACTCCAAATCTCAATCACATTGGATCGAGTTGACCTTGCTCTGATACCAAATAAATGGGCCCCGAACCCGGAGAGTACGCGAACATCCCACCAGGCCGTTTTCTTTTCGATAGTTTCCCAGGATCTTTCAGCCCACAACTCATAAGATCCATTCAACTACTGAAGCGACAAACATCTCCACTCATCAATTACAAATGAAATGACTTAGGATAAAAGTGGTATACTTCACATATCTATATAAAACACTTCAATTGTTGCAGCAGTCAAATACTAATAGTTCAATCCTAATCCACTAAAAACCAAATACAATCCCTAAGGCCACAAAATGGTTTATATTCATTCGACCAACTACTTTTTCGAATACCAATCCTTGACAAAATTGGTGTTCAATCTCTTGGGACCTGAAAAATGTTAATCCCCAACGAGGTGAGATATAAATGTCAGCAAGCTCACCCTACATCTAGAATAGGCCATCAGTCCTTCCAGAGCATACAATGAAGCAAAATGCATAAGCTCATCAAGACATTAGCATATGACATTTAAATATCAATTATCTCAAAGTACTTGGCATATTAAGAGATCACAATCAAGCACATCACATACTATGAGAACCAAGCTTCATGCACTAGCACAGAATAAACTCATATCTTCAAACTCATCACATCGATATCATAATAATTTATCGCCAAGGGCATATAAGCCGCGATATATTTTCAAGGGCCCTTTGGCCATATTATTTGCATTAGGGCACTATAGCCATGCAATCCCTAGGGCATCATAGCTAATTCGATCTTTGGGGCATCATAGCCAATTCGATCTCATAGGCACTAGAGCCAATTAAATCACATAGGCACTATAGCCATATAAATCTCATAATATGCACTCTGGCCATCTCATTTCACAATAGACAATCATATTGCATACATCACACAACCAAGTCAATCCTCATCTCAATCGAAATCACACTATGCCATTCAAGTCATGGAATTCACCACTCATTCAAGCAATTCATCAATCAGAGATGTCCAATAGTGTCCTAAAGTCTTAGTAGAGGTCTAAGGGTCACTTATCTCTTAAATCAAGCTAGCAAATTTCATCCAAATGAGCCACCTAACTTAGCAAGCTCTTGACCAAACAAGGATCACACACGGTCCCAGAAAATTTCACCAATTCCACATCAAAACTCGTTCAATTCTCAATTTTCTTGCACAAATACTTCAATTACACGTACAGTACCTGTGACATTTTAATTTCTAGTCAATTTCAGACTCATTAATGAGAAGTAAATCTAAAGATGTATTTCAGTCGTATTTCGCTCGAATCTGATCAGTTCGAGTAGGCTGACCAAAAGGGAAAGGCTAACGCGAGACGAGGTATGTGGACCTAGGGAATTCGGATAGAGAATGACGCTTTGACCGTAAGGATTATCGAGAGGATATTTAGAACCACAAAAAGGCTGATCTAAGAACGATTAGGGAACGCCTTGCGAGTGTCATACGATTGAAGCGTGGGTGATGCCGGTTAACCAACATGTGATTTGCAAAATTCTCCTAAATCGGACAGTGAAGAGGGACTAGTGATAAACCCTCGCAATTACATGACAACCAAAGCCGCCATGAATTGACGAGCCCTAAATTTGATATGAATCATGGGATCGATATGCGTAATGTCTGCAAAAGCCACCCATCGGTTCGGGATAGGCTGAAACCACGTCTGATAGAGACAACCATAAAAAATGAGTCTTGAAAAATTTGAAATGGAGAATCAAGAATTTCAACGTTATTCGGATTGGCCGTCGCCCTATCGAAGAATTTTGGAGCAAGAAAAATGACGTTCTGAACGTCAGGGGTAAAATTACCCTTTTGCCCCTCAAGCTTAAAGCCTTGCCCGTGCATTTGAAGAAGGGCAATTTGGTCTTTAAACTCCTTCAAGACTGTCGAATACAAGGAGGAATAAGAGCCATTGGATCAAGCTTGAATGACGAGGGGGGACAAGTGTCAATAGATGGCTTACAGAGAAGTCTTCTCTAACTTTATGCACCTACCATTCTTCTCTTTGACCATGAGAGTTGAATATACACTCCACACACACACTCTCTCTCTCCTCTCATTCAGCCATAGCACCCCTAAACCACCGAGCACTCTTCTTCTTCTTCTGTTCTGCTGTTGCCCAACAAGCCCTGCCGCCTTGCTCGCCGCCGTCGACGTCACCTTCCGGCCACCACTTAGACGCCAGCTGGCCATACCAACCTAGCTTTACGTCTTTCCGACCTCCTCGAAGTGAAAGAACGATATTTGGACTACCGAGGAGCTCCGGCCAAGAGTTTCCCGAAAGCCGACAGAATCTGACCTAATCTGAGGTAGGTTTTGTTTCTGACCCTTTTGGAGGCCGAAATGTTGGAATCTTGAGGTCAAATTTTATGGAGGTCTAGAGGACATCTGTATGAATCTGTGATAAAAAGTTGAGAGTGATTTGATGAAGTTTTGATCTCAAATGGGTCTTGTAAACTTGGATAGGAAACTACCGAAAAACTGACCTTGGAGATCCAGCGACTTTCAACGAGATTCCGGCGACCATTCGACCTCAAACTCACGGTGAGCCTCATAAACCCTTAGATAGACATGTTAAAAGGTAGGATAGTGAGTAGATGATGGAATTGGAGTTAATTTAGGACCGGTAGTGCATGACCTACACAGAACCGAGAAGAACCGGTTTGGTTCTGTGCAAGGCCGGTTCTGTTGGGACTAAGAGCAGATGATTTTGAGTCCCAAATTGATGTTTAAGACATGTTAAGATGATGAGAGTTGTGTTATGGAGGATTATGGTTAATGGATTGAGGAATTGGACAAGGAAATTGATGAATTGGTTGGATATTCTAGGTTGTGCGGTGAATTGAACCTTTGGATTGTTTGGTCGAGACTTTGAGGCACTTGCAAGAAGAAATTTGTGTTATCAAACGCAAGGTAAGGGAATCCTAAACTTAGGATAGGAAGATTGGACTCAATTGGGTGAGTCGAGGATTAATTTGATCGATTTATGAGAATCTTCCAAAGGGATAGCTCTCAATATGTCCTAAGTGGTTATAGGAGGTCTATGTGTGACATTGCTTGTGTTTAAATCATATGCCATGTAGTATGTCATCGATTGTCCTGCATGCCATGAGTATTCAAATTGTGCATTAGCTGAACCTGTTGTTTTATCTATGAATTGAATGGAGAAGCATGGCATGGACATGACATGGCGAGGCCCTGAGGAGTATGAGACGCGGGGCGGGAGATGGATACCCTGATGCGATGTAATCGCGGGGTGTAGTTGATGTTGTGTGGCGCCCTGATGTGATCTAATCGCGGGGTTGAGATGGCCACGGTCCTGATGCGATCTATTCGCGGGACGGAGGTATGAGGTGATGATATCAGCGAGGAGATTCATTGGAACCTGATGCGTTTACGCGGGTTGCCAATGACGGTCTGATGCGTTTACATGAACCGAGCTTGATACGATCTAATTGCGGGCTGGAGAATGAGGCAGGCAGGAAGAGATGGTTGTGGTGAAATAACAGGATGAGGTGTACATGGTCATTTGAATGTGACATGGTGTCATAGTTGCATGCCCATCATCTGTGTGTCACTATCTTTACTTGTACGTGCCTGTGTGATTATGAGTTTGGAAAGTTGGGGTAGATGACTGCTTGAGTGGACGGTCGGCCTAACCTAGGGTTAGGACTCTTTTATTGAGATGTGTATTTCACCCTTTTGGAGACCCTTATTTTTACAGATCATAGGTCTTAGGTATGTGGCCCATTCATTTTGGGGATCCCAAGGAGATGACGACATATTTTGACGAGTTTCTGGATAGTTAAGGGAATATTTATGTGAGGAAGTGCACGGTTGTATGGTTTGACGAGGGTAGTCCAGACTGGAAGCCTCATAGGTTCAAGGCATGGTTTGAAAAGATAGAAGATGAGTCGATTGGGCAGCTGAAGCCCCACGAGGTACCCTAAGGAGTTATCCCTGATTGGTGCCAGACCGCTAGGGAGCAGGAGCTGCCAGAGGGGTCTGTAGTTGGTTCTAGGAATGGACCGGAGAAGACCCTGACCTTGGAGTTCACTGAAGACGAGGTGATTATCGTAGAGGCGACCGAGGAGGATCTCCTAGAGCCGTCGCATGAGACGACCATGGAGGATTCTATCGAGGTCCTTTTTGAGACGTTCTTAGAGTATGAGCTAACGGAGGATGCAGAGGATACATGGGACTCCAGCGGCACATCTTAGGTGTCCCAGTTTATTAGCTTGATCTTGTGATGGCGACCCCTGACCATGGCTATTTTGGATGTTGATGATGGTCATTTTTTTTACGTGCGTACCCCATCGCCCCTTGTTTAGCGGATTCTATTAGTTCGATACTTGTAAGAACAATTTGTTAATATGTATGACAGTTGTTATGCTATCCAAGTCCCACTTAACTTATAACTTATATTTTTGTACGGAGATTTATTTGAGTACCGCTTTCACATGCTTGTTGTGTGTGTATATATATATATATATATATATTATCTCTCGACTTGTTTTTGGATCTTGGGACCACGAGAGATTATGTGGTTTGCTTGCAGGGAGTCGCGTGCTCGTGCCCGGAGCGCGGGGCGTGACATCCCCATCTTGCTTGGTATTAGAGCAATGTCAGCTCGAACCAAAGTTGGTTGAGGACTGGAGTAATAAGGAGGATTAAGTGGGACAAGAACGGATAACAAGACTTTAGAAGGCTGGTTAAGATAAGGCATGGGATGTATGGTTTGTGGCCTGGTACTTAAGGTTGGCATTGGACTCTGGAAGGGTCGTGGTAATGCAGGAGGATTAAGTACCCTACTTAGAGTTGAAGGTCATTTCTGGATTTTGGCCTGATAGCTGAATGAGTGTGGCCAGATAAGTGAATGAGTACGGTCTGTTTTAGAGACTGTTAGGTTGAACGGAACTAAGGAATGGCCATGAGTTATTTGTTGGAGTGTCTGTGGCAGTTATTATATGAAAGTACTATTGCAGTGTAACTATTTCTGTTAAAGGGTAATTAGTGGCTCTGGATTTGAATGATTGAGTGAGTTACTAACTCCTCGCTGAACTTGTGGTGGACCAGGTTCAATAGGAAGTGATAAAGATTATCAACCCATCCAGAAGGTCTGGAAGAACTAGAGGCGGAGCTTCTAGCTCGAGGTCGTTTGTCGCTGAAGATACAAGAATGGATGGCGTGGTGAGGGCACTGGAAAGAATTGGTGACATGATTGATAGGCAGGCTCAAGATCGGGACGCTGCCATCGCCTAGGTAGTAGGAGCTACCATAGCAGCCGCTAATGCCAACAATGACAACAATGGTGGAAATGGAAGTCAGGGTGAACCAAACTAGAGTAATGAAGCTGTAAACACCCAAGAGGAAATCGTTGTGGCCAGACAGATGGGCCAACTAGTAGAGTAGTTCATAAAATTGAAGCTGACTCAATTCAATGGGACTGGAGATCTCGAGCTAGCACCCAGGTGGATTGAGAAGCTGGAGAAAGCTTTTGGAGTGCTGAGGTGCACGGACGAAGAGAAGGTGCTGCTAGAAGTATACCAGTTGGAGGGTGCAGCGAATGACTGGAGGGCTGCCACCAAGAATGGCGTCTTCCCTGAAGGAACGGTCATGAATTGGGAAGCCTTTAGGATGGCCTTCAATGATAAATATTTCTCAAAGACGGCTAAGGAGAGGAAGCAGGTGGAATTCCTGTAGTTGCGCCAGAACCAATTAATGATAGATCAGTACGAGGCCGAGTTCTCGAGGCTATCGAGGTACGCACCTCGATTTGTAGAGGATCCCCAAGAGAAAGCAAGAAGATTTAGGGATGATTTGAGGCCCGAGCTCCATAGTCAAATGATCGCTCTGAATCTGAGGACATATAAAGAAATATATGAGCGAGGCCAGATGATAAAACGGGACTTGAAAGAGACAAACACTGCAACTGGATCGCGATTCACGTCCTTCAGGGATAACCGCCAGATGGGAAAAAGACCGATGGTGAACAATAGGCGTTTTGTGCCACCAGTGCGAAAAAATATTGTGAAACCGCCAAACCCCACTAACTAGAGTTGCCGCTTTTGTGGCAGAAGGCATGGAAATGGGCCATGCCTGGTAAGAACAGGAGCTTGCTTTAAATGTGGTCAACTGGGCCACCAGATGAGGATGTACCCGAGTCAGGCTCCGACAAATCGACCTCAAGGGCAGCGACTATAGGTTGGACTGTCGATAGCTACGCCTCAGATTGAACAGAACCGACCACCGGCACAGGGCAGAGTGTATGCAGTAGCCCGCAAAGAAGCAGAGGAAGCACTAGGTATAGTCACAGGTACGATTTACTTATGCAACCAAGCTGCATACGCATTGTTTGACCCTGGTGCCACGCATTCATTCGTGTCTGCATAGTTTGCTGAATTAGTGGGAATGAAATTGAAACCGTTAAATGTAATTTTGCATGTTGCCACACCGTTAAAGGATAATATATTGGTTTCAATGGGTTGTGCTGGTTGTGAGATTGTGATTGAGGGAGTAAAGAGAGTATTGACTTAGCTGTATTACCCATGTACGATTTTGATGTAATCATAGGAATGGATTGGTTGGGTAAGTAGGGGGCAGTAGTGGATTGTGGTAATAGGATAATTCGATTTTATCCGAGAGGCCGCCCCAGCTTTGAATTGGTGAGAAGTCGAGGAGGAATCTCGATTCCCCTAGTCTCATCCCTAGAGGTGACTAAGTTGATGTCTGAAGGGTGTCAGGCATACTTAGTGGCAGTAATGGACACGACTACCCAAGAGCCGAAGTTAGAGAGTATCCCGATAGTGCGTGAATTTTTCGATGTATTTCCTCGAGAATTGCCAGGATTACCACCGGAATGGGAGATAGAATTCGTAATCGAGTTAGCCCCTAGGATAGAACTGATCTCGAAAGCACCTTACAAGATGTCCCTGTCAGAACTAAAGGAGTTGAATGTGCAGATGCAAGAGTTGCTGGATAAGGGATTTATTCGACCTAGTGCTTCGCCATGGGGAGCACCAGTGTTGTTCGTAAGGAAGAAGGATGGGTCTTTGCATTTATGCATTGACTATCGGCAGCTGAACCAAGTGACAGTGAAGAACAAGTACCCACTACCGAGGATTGACGATCTGTTTGATCAGTTACAAGGAGCGGCGGTATTTTCGAAGATTGGCTTGAGAACTGGGTATCACCAGCTGAGGATCAAGAAGGAAGACATACCCAAGACTGCCTCTAGGACGAGGTATGGTCATTATGAATTCACAGTGATGCCGTTCGGATTGACCAACGCTCCAGCTGCTTTTATGGACCTAATGCATCGAGTATTTAAGGAATTCCTGGATAGATTTGTTATAATCTTTATTGACGACATCTTGATTTACTCGAGGAGTGATGCAAAACACGAGGAGCACCTAAGGATGGTCCTGTAGATTTTGAGAGAGCATTTGCTTTACGTAAAGTTGAGTAAATGTGAGTTCTAGATGAGCAGGGTAGCGTTTCTTGGTCATGTGGTGTCTGGTAAAGGAATCACAGTGGATCCTGCGAAGATCGAATCTGTGAGAAATTGGTCTAGACCTACTACGGTCATTGAAGTCAGAAGTTTCTTGGGACTGGCAGGATACTACATGCATTTTGTGGAGAAATCTCGTCTATAGCCATCTCATTGACACCGTTGACGAAAAAGGAAACACAGTTTGAATAGACTGACAAGTGTGAGAGCAGTTTCTAAGAACTCAAACATAGATTGACAACCGCGCCAGTACTGACAATTCCATCATGACCAGAAGGTTACGAGATTTACAGTGATGCTTCACTGAAAGGACTAGGCTGTGTGTTGATGCAGCACGAAAGAGTAGTAGTCTACGCATCCGGACAGTTGAGGCCACGTGAGATGAACTACCCAACTCATGACCTGGAGTTAGCGGCGATTATATTTGCTCTGAAGATTTGGAGACATTACCTCTGTGGTGAGAAGTTTCAGATCTATACCGACCACCAAAGTTTAAAGTAACTGTTTTTCTAGAAAGAGCTGAATATGAGACAGCGTAGGTGAATGGAGCTACTCAAAGATTATGATTGTGATATACTGTATCACCCCAGGAAAGCAAACAGAGTAGCAGATGCGCTGAGTCGAAAGTCAAGCATCGCATGTCTACTGGTGAAAGGTTGGTCGATGATTGAAGATTTGAGAGACTCCGAGTTCAGATTAGAAGTCGATCAGTTATCCATTTTGATAGCTACGTTAAAGGTGGAACCTGAGGTCCAGGAAGGAATAAAGGCCCTACAATCTATGGACCTAGAGATTTAGAAGATCCTTGAGATGGATGTGACCAAGAGAAAGCCCGAGTTTCAAGTGTCTGAGGACGGAATTCTGAAGTTCCGAGGACGATTGTGCGTGCCAAAGGATGAAGGACTTAGAGAAAGGATTTTATTAGAGGCTCACAGGAGCAATTATAGCATCCACCCTGGAAGCACGAAAATGTATCAAAACTTGCGACAGCACTATTGGTGGAACGAGATGATGGTGGACGTAGCAAGGTATGTGGCTAAGTGTTTGACATGCCAGCAAGTGAAAGCACAACACCGTAAGCCTGGAGGACTATTACAGCCACTGGAGATTCCGAAATGAAAGTGGGAGCATATAACCATGGATTTTGTGATGGGACTCCCGAGGAGCCGACTTTATATGGGTAGTTGTGGACAGATTAACTAAGTCTACACATTTCATCCCGGTGCGAAAGGACTTCGCTATGGATAAGAATGCAGAGTTGTACATGAGGCAGATAGTGAGGCTACACGGAGTGCCTATGATGATTACCTCGGATAGAGACCCCAAATTCACGACAAACTTTTGAAAAAGCTTACAGGATGCCATGGGAACCCGACTGCAGTTTAGTACGGCATACCATCCACAGACGGACGGACAGTCGGAAAGGACGATACAAACGCTTGAGGATATGCTGCGAGCATGCATAATTGATTTTAAAGGTGGATGGGAAGATTGCATTTGGTAGAGTTTGCTTATAATAATAGCTACTGGCAGAGTATCCAGATGGCACCATTCGAAGCACTCTATGGAAGGGATCGCAGAACCCCGATTTGCTGGGATGAGGTTAGAGAAAGAAGTATCACAGGCCCAGAATTGGTGGAGCAATCAGTGGAAGCAGTGAAAATAATCCTAGATAGACTGAGGATGGCACAGAATCGTCATAAGAGCTACATAGATAAGCGAGGCAAGCCCTTGGAATTTCAAGTAGGCGATCATGTCTTCCTCAAGGTATCACTGATGAGAGGACTATCGCGATTCAGAAAGAAGGGAAAGATGAGCCCAAGGTATGTAGGCCCATTTGAGATACTAGAGTGGATTGGAACTTTAGCCTACAGGCTTGCCCTGCCACCTAATCTATCCTAGGTGCATAATGTATTCCATATGTTGATGCTGCGAAAGTATGAACCAGACCCGACACATGTGCTGGATTATGAGACCATAAAAGTGGATGATTGAGTGTCTTACGTGGAGAAGCCGATAAGGATTGAAGACTGAAAGGAGCAAATCCTCAAGAATAAGAAGATTCCATTGGTCAAAGTAGTGTGGAAGCACCATGGAACTGAAGGTGCCACATGGGAGAACGAAAAGATGATGAGGCGACAACACCCTCATTTATTTGAGTAATTAAGTGTAACGTAAATTTCAGGGATGAAATTTTTGTAAGGGGGAAGAGTTGTGACATTTTGATTTTCAATCAATTTCAGACTCATTAATGAGAAGTAAATCTAAAGATGTATTTCAGTCGTATTCCGCTCGAATTTGATGAATTCGAGTAGGCTGACTAAAAGGGAAAGGCTAATGTGAGACGAGATACGTGGACCTAGGGAATTCGGATAGGGAATGACGCTTTAACTAAAAGGATTGTGAGGGAATATTTAGAACCACATAAAGGCTGATCTAAGAACGATTAGGAAACGCTTTGCGAGTGTCATACGATTGGAGCGCGGTGATGCCGCTTAACCAACGTATGATTTGCAAAATTTTCCTAAATTGGACAGTGAAGATCGAGACCATAGGGACTAGTGATAAACCCTCGCAATTACATGACAACCAAAGCCGCTACAAATTGACGAGCCCTAAATGTGATATGAATCACGGGGTCGATACGCGTAATGTCTGCAAAAACTGTCCGTCGGTTCGGGATAGGTTGGAACCACGCCTGATAGAGAAAACCATCAAAAACGAGTCTTGAAAAATTTAAATGGAAAATCAAGAATTCCAAAGTTATTCGGATTGGCTGTCACCCTATCAATGAATTTTAGAGTGAGAAAAACAACGTTCTGAACGTCGGGGGTAAAATTACCCTTTTGCCCCTCAAGCTTAAAGCCTTGCCCATGCATTTGAAGAAGGACAATTTGGTCTTTAAACTCCCTCAAGACTGCCGAATACAAGGAGGAATAAGAGCCATTGGATTAAGCTTGAATGACAATGGGGGACAAGTGTCAATATATGGCTTAAAGAGAAGTCTTGTTCAACTTTATGCACCTACCATTCATCTCTTTGACCATGAGAGTTGAATATACACTCCACACGCTCTCTCTCTCTCTCCTCTCATTCGGCCATAGCACCCCTAAACCACCGAGCACTCTTCTTCTTCTTCTTCTTCTTCTTCTTCTTCTTCTTCTGTTCTGTCGTTGCCTACTAGCCCCTGCCTCCTTGCTCGCTGCCGTCAACGTCACCTTTCGGCCATCACTTGGACGTCGGCTGGCCATACCAACCTAGCCCTACGTCTTTCCGACCTCCTCGAAGTAGAAGCACGACATTTGGACCACCGAGGAGCTCCGACCAAGAGTTTTCCCGGAAGCCGATAGAATCTGACCCAATTTGAGGTAGGTTCTGTTTTTGACCCTTTTGGAGGCCGAAATGTTGGAATCTTGAGGTCAAATTTTATGGAGGTCTAGAGAACATCTATATGAATCTGTAATAAAAAGTGGAGAGTGATTTGATGAAGTTTTGATCTCAAACGGGTTTTGTAAACTTGGATAGAAAACTGCCGAAAAACTGACCTTGGAGATCCGGCGACGAAATTCCGACGACCATTCGATCTCAAACTCACGGTGAGCCTCATAAACTCTTAGATAGACATGTTAAAAGGTAGGATAGTGAGTAGATGATGGAATTGGAGTTAATTTAGGATCGATAGTGCACGGCTTGCACAGAACAGAGAAGAACCGGTTTGGTTCTGTGCAAGGCCGGTTCTGTTGCGAGTAAGAGCAGATGATTTTGAGTCCCAAATTGATGTTTAAGACATGCTAAGATGAGAGAGTTGTGTTATGGAGGACTATGGTTCATGGATTAAGGAATTAGACAAGGAAATTGATGAATTGGTTGAATATTCTAGGTTGCACGGTGAATTGAACCTTTGGATTGTTTGGCCAAGACTTTGAGGCACTTGCAAGAAGAAATTTGTGTTATCAAACGCAAGGTAAGGAAATCCTAAACTTAGGATAGGAAGATTGGACTCAATTGGGTGAGTCGAGGATTAATTTGATCGATTTATGCGAATCTTCAAAAGGGATAGCTCTTAATATGTCCTAAGTGGTTATAGGAGGTCTATGTGTGACATTGCTTGTGTTTAAATCATATGCCATATCGAATATCATTGATTGTCCTGCATGCCATGAGTATTCAAATTGTGCATGAGTTGCACCTGTTGTTTTATCTGTGAATTGAATTGAGAAGCATGGCATGAACATGACATGGCGAGAACCTGAGGCGTGTGAAACGTGTGGCAAGTGATGGATACCCTGATGCGATGTAATCGCGGGGTTGAGATGGTCACGGTCCTGATGCGATCTATTCTCGAGACGCAGGTATGAGGTGATGAAATTGGCTTGGAGATTCAGTGGAGCGCACATCTCAGTAAAAGAGTCCTAACCCTAGGTTAGGCCGACCGTCTACTCAGGCAGTCATCTACCTCAACTTTCCAAACTCATAATCACACAAGCACATACAAGTAAAGATAGTGACACACAGATGATGGGCATGCAACAATGTCACCATGTCACACTCAGATGATCATGCACACCTCATCCTGCCATTTCACCACAACCACCTCTTCCTGCCCGCCTCATTCTCCAGCCCGCGATTAGATCGCATCAGGCTCAGTTCGCGTAAACGCATCAGACCGTCATTACATATTCTAGGTCTTAGGTATATGGCCTATTCGTTTTGGGGATCCCAAGGAGATAATGACATATTTTGACGAGTTTCCGGATAGTCGGGGGAACATTTATGTGAGAAAGTGTACGGTTGTATGGGTTGACGAGGGTAGTCCGGACTAAAAGCCTCATAAGTTTGAGGCATGGTTTAAGAAGATCGGAGATAAGTTGATTGCGCCGCTGAAGCCCTACGAGGTACCCTAGGGAGTTATCCCTGATTGGTGCTAGACCGCTGAGGAGCAGAAGCTGCCAGAGGGGTCTGTAGTTGGTTCTAGAAATTGACCGGAGAAGACCCCGACCTTGAAGTTCACTGAGGACGAGGTGATTATTGTGGAGGCGACCGAGGAGGATCTCGCGGAGCCGTCGCATGAGATGACCATGGAGGATTCTATCGAGGACTGTTCCGAAACGTTCTCAGAGTGTAAGCCAACGGAGGATGCAGAGGATACAGGGGGCTCCAACAACACATCTTAGGTGTCCCAGTTTGTTGGCTCGATCTTGTGATGGCGACCCCAAATCATGGCTATTTTGGATGTTGATGATGGTCATTTTTTTTACGTTCTTACCCCGTCGCCCCTTGCTTAGCGGATTCTAGTAGTTCGATACTTGTAAGAACAATATGTTAATATGTATGACTGTTGTTATGCTATCCAAGTCCCACTTAACTTATATTTTTGTACAGGGATTTATTTGAGTACCGCTTCCGCATGCTTGTTGTGTATATATATATATATTATCTCTTGACTTGTTTGTGGATCTTGGGACCGCAAGAGATTATGTGGTTTGTTTGCCGGGAGTCGCATACTCGTGCACGGAGTGCGAGGCGTGACAGTACCTTAATCTCAAGTTGTCACAGTGTTAACTCAGTGCTCTTAAGAATGAAAATATGGTATTCCATCAAGATTAGTCCATCACAATCTCACTCCACAAAAGTTGTCCATTTTGGTCCTCCACGACCAGGTTCAATCACAATTAAACTGACATCTCTCTATTGGATTTTCAAGGAAAAAAATTTCAAAATCTTATACTTCAAGGTCTTATGGACATGTGGGCAAAAACATCGCTTATTTTGAGTACTGGACGACTTAGAACAACTCATTTTAAAAACAGTGTGCGTAGAGGGCAGATTGCACGGCATCTCGGGTCTCTAACGTTTTTCACAATAGAACAGCCCTCAATCACTTCTAAACTCCAATTCATCACAAAAGCAACTTGCTAAATATTGTTCTACATGTTTAGAAGCTCACTGAAGATTTCGAAGCAAAATAGTACTTGAAGGACTTCCAAACACCTCGGCTTCGTTAGGTCGACGCGCGGTCAGAAACTGCCCTATAGAATTCACCTCAAATCAGCCACAAAAGCTCCTAGAAATCTCAAATAAACTTGTAGCCACAGCTCAGCCAACTTTAGTACTATGAGTGTAGAAGATCTCATCGAAAGTTTAGAGCCATTTGAAATCTTGAATCCCATGAAACGGATCCTTCTCCCAAACTGGTCAGATTCTGCCTCCATCCTGTCCTTTGGCCAATCAAATAGACCTACGAGATAAAATTCTGGGCCAAATTGAGCTTATAATATGCACCTAGAACCATAAGACAATACGCTTTCTAATGGCAAAGGAATCACCTCAATCCAACACTGAACGAAGAAGCTATGACCGGAGGAAGGCAGGTGGTTAGTGCTGGTCGGGTTGGAGCAGTTCGGCCTAGAAGAAATAAGAAGAAAATGGAGAGTAACTGGAGGGAGATGGAGTCACGGCTGAAGCAAGAGCAAATGGGAGTGTCTTCCACAAATAATTGAAGTGAACAAGTGACAAGATGGGTAGATATGGGCCATTAACCATAAACACCTAAAGAATGACACTTGTCACCTAGCGGATAAATATCAAAGCTCTTCATTGACTCTATTTGACCAAATATTCGATGGCCTAGGGGTCCAAAATGACCAAATTATCCTTCATTCTTTCCTAAGACAAGGGCAAATGGTCGAGGGGCAAAATGATAATTTTGCACTTTCCGTCCGAAAGTTCACTTTTCTAATTTTAAATTACCATTGGTGGGACGACATCAAATCCCTTTTTAATGTTGGAATTATTCATTTCCATTTGTCAATTTTGAGCTTCCATTTCGTGATCGATCTCTCGTCAATCGTATGTTCAGTTTGTCTTGAACTAACGGACGACTTTTGTAGAGTTATGCGTATCGACTCTGTGATTCTCATCACACTTAGGATGACTCAAGTTACGACAGCTTTGGTTGTCATATAATTGCGAGGGTTCATTGCTAGTTCCGACGGTCTCGATCGTCATAGTTCGATTTAGGAAAATTTTGCAAATTATACATTGGTTAAATGACATCACCTATGTTCCAATCATATAATGCTAGCAATGAATTCCTTAATCGTAATTTGATCCGCCTTTATTGGTTCTAAATGTTTCCTCGACAATTCTTTTGGTCAAAGTGTCATTTCCTCTTTCGAGCTTCCTAGATCCACGTACCTTATTATACGTTAGTCTTTCCCTTTTGGTCAGTTCACTCAAAATTGATTAGATCCGAATGATATAAAACTGAAAAACATCGACAGACACTTCTCATTTAATAGCCTCAAAATGGCAGAAAATTCAGAATGTCACATTACTCCTCCTGGAACACCACAATAGAATGGTGTCTCTGAGAGGAGAAATCAAACTTTTTCAGACATGGTTCGATCAATGATGAGTCATTTAGATTTTTCGTTATTGTTTTGGGGATATGCACTCGAGATAGCTGCGTTCACATTAAATAGAATTCTATCAAAAGCTGTAGAGAAGACACCATATGAAATGTTGACAGAAAAAGTTCCTAGTATGTCTTTCTAAAGATTTGGGGCTGCGAAACTTATATAAAACGTTTACTTTCTGATAAGCTTGGGCCCAAATCTGATAAATACTTCTTTGTGGGATATCCTAAGGAAACGAAATGATATTACTTTTACAATCGATTAAAGAACTAATGTTTGTTGCTCAAAATGGTGTCTTTTTAGAGAAAGGATTTCTTCATAAAGGAACCAATGGGAGTAAGGTAAACCTCAAAGAAGTTATTCTGTCACAAGAGAGTGTTTCAATTCATGAGGAACCTTAATTAGATCTACGAAGAGTTGTAGTACTCCAGCGACACCTATGGTTCGTAGGTCTAAAAGAACATATCGTGAGCCTATGAGATTTGGCTTTCTTGTCACAGAACATCGTAATCTATTATTAATGGAAAATGATGAACCTACGACCTATACAAAAGCTATGCTAGGTGCAAACTCCGATAAATAGCTTCAGGACATGAAATCTGAAATGGACTCAATGTATCAAAATAAAGTTTTGACTTTGATTGATCCACCCGATGTTGTCAAACCTATAGGGTGCAAGTGGATTTTCAAGAATAAAACTGATATGAATGGAAAGGTTCATATCCATAAAGCACGGTTGGTAGCTAAATGTTTTAAACAAACTCGGGGTATTGACTATGACGAGACCTTTTCACCAGTGGCCATGCTTAAGTCCATTCAGATTATCCTAGCATTTGTCGCATATTATGACTATGAGATATGGAAAATGAATGTAAAGACAGCTTTCCTTAATGAAACCTAGAGGAGGATGTGTTTATGACACAACCTGAAGGCTTTACATCACCAGACAATGCTGAGAAGATATGCAAGTTTCAACGTTCTATCTATGGATTAAGCAGGCATCACAGAGTCGGAATATTTGTTTAGATGAAACTGTCAAAGAGTTTGGCTTCATTAGAAACAAATAAGAAGCTTATGTGCAGAAGAAGTCTAGTGGGAGCGCAATTGTGTTTCTAGTGTTGTATGTGGATGACATGTTACCCATTGGAAACAGCATTTCTATGTTTCAGTCAGTTAAGACATGGCTAGGAAAATGTTTTTTCATGAAGGACATCGGAGAGACAAACTATATCTTGGGATCAGGATCTATAGAGATAGATCAAAGAGGCTTACTGGATTGAGTCAAAGTACATATATTGACAAAGTCATCAATAGGTTTAATATGTAAGACTCCAAGAAAGGTTTTCTCCCGATGACACATGGCATAATTCTTAGCAAGACTTAGTGTCCTTCGACACAAGGTGAGCGAGACCGAATGAGTAGGATTCCTTATGCATCAGCTGTAGGATCCATCATGTATGTCATGTTATGCACTCATCCTAATGTTTCTTATGCATTGAGCATGACAAGCAGACACCAATTAGGTCCAGGAGAACCTCACTAGATGGCTGTAAAAAATATCCTTAAGTACTTGAAAAGAACTAAAGATTCATTCTTAATCTATGGAGGTGAGGAACAAATCACTGTAAGAGGTTACAATGATGCTTGTTTCCAAACCGACAAAGACGACCTTCGATCGCAGTCATGGTTTGTCTTTTGTGTGAATTGTGGAGTGGTGTGTTGGAAGAGTTTCAAGTAGGACACTATTGTAGATTCTACGATGGAAGCTGAGTATATTAATGCTTCAGAAGCATCAAAGGAAGTTGTATGGATTCGAAAGTTCATAAAAGAACTGGGAATCAGTCCTATTGGTTCGAATCCAGTGGACCTCTATTGTGACAACAATGGGGCCATAGCTTTGGTTAAAAAGCCTAGGTCTCACTAGAAGACCAAACACATACTCAGGAAATATCACCTCATTTGAGAATTCATTAAAAGAGGCGATGTCAAAATGTGTAAAGTTGCAACTGAGTTGAATGTAACTGATCCGCCGATGAAGGCTCTTCCACAACCTAAACATGAGCATCATTGTAACGCTTTAGGCCTTAGACACGTTAGTGATTGATCTTGGTGTGAGTGGGAGTATATGTTATATATATTTGCATTGTTCATTAATAAAGTACATGTTATATTTGATTTCGATCTAGTTTTAGTATATGATTAAATGTGAAATCTTGATCTCCTGAATATTGAATATCCTTGATAGATAATCAAATACGTGATTTGATCATGAAACTCTATAAATAGAATGGATATTAATATTTTAAATGTCCCTAGTCAATTATCATTATGCATTGGGACGCCAATGGTGTTTGAGACTATCATGTAAGTCAACTGATGACCAAGTTCATGGGTCATGAATATAGAGATATAAAGTTAATCACATGGAATACATGTTGAAGAACATTGTATTGGACAGATCTACTATGAGAATACTACATGATTGTTTATAATGTCATCAGTATTTCTCATCATAATTATAGAATATAGTTCTTTGACTTGAGTTTGCCATGATTTCCTAGACGTGGATTGGCATGCTTTAACATTGCCAAACGTCAACCGTAATAGGTGATTATAAAGGTAATGGCTGTCATGAATCGGGCAGAGGGATGTAAGTAAAACAAGATGAAATTTATCCCTCATATAATGAGAGTATGATATCTTGGCCTCCCGTAGAGTTGAGATTGTGAAATGCATGGCCATGCTCAAGTGACATGAAGAGCCAACTACTTGGTTTGACAGTCTAGCTGCGGTATAGGGAAAATGAGTTTGGGCTATATAAGGATGACACTTGTCCTGCCTTATGCTTAACTTAGATATCAAGTGATAAAGTGATTTAGTTTGTATAATTGGTTCTTGTGCGAGTGAGAGATTGTTAGTGGTCTGTCCTAAGAAACAATTATGGTTCATACTCTAACATTAGTTGTGGATCAGGTTGTGTCAGAAAACTGACCTTCACTATACTTCGGTAGCCATAATGTCTTGCTAAACATCACTTATGACTTGTGGGCTAAAAGGGTTTTGAGCACACTGCTAATGTCTAGTGAACGTGTATGGTCGCACACAATAACGAATTAATTTAATATTTTCTCTGCGCCTTGATCTACTTAAAAAGTATATCTTAATTTATTCTCCTATTACGAATATCTACACGATTGTGCGTGTTATGAGATAACGATTAAATGCACGGTCGAGTGAACGATTTAAAGGACGTCATGGGCCTATGTCGTTAAGTCGTGGGGCACAAACTGCGAAACGTGGGTTATGAGTAAAAACCCTAGAGATGCCTCAGACTTTGAGAGAGTATTATCCCGATAGAAAAAGTGGCAGAGAACTGTTTTCTGTTGATAGGTTTTCGTGAGAGTCTCAGAGAGAAAAGACGATCCGCAAGATGAACTCCAAGATCTAAAAGCTAACATTTGGATCGTTGGAGATCTCAGTCCGTATATATGGATACCGGTAGAGGTACAACATTTAGGGCACTAATCTAGATACAACCAATTGTCTTTTTTTAGTCGAACGCAAAAGGTACATCTTGAATCTTTTCTGATTTCTTATACACATAGATCATATTCTATGATTTTTGTTCCATTACGTTTTAAGAATTTATGAAACCCAACAGTTTTCTCCTATTTCGAAACATTATCATTGGCTTGGTTAGAATGAGGATCCTCAGAGAAATTTACACCTTAATTTGGAAGCTTGGCTAAAAAGCCCTTTCCACACTTAATTTGAGTCTTGACTTTTATGGCCAATTTGCAAACATTTTCGTGGGACCGATATGGTTGAAGTACAATTAAGTCTACAATCTCCATTTTCAAACCACCAAGGAAATAAGCAATGGATTGTTCTTTCAATTCTGGAACATCACACTGAAATGAATTGTTCTATTTACCTAATGTATTCTTCAATGTTCATCTTGTGTTACTTGAGGGAATTCTTGCTTTGTGTTTTGGGGTAAGAACGTTTTCCTCATAGTTTCTTAAGTTTTTCTCAAGATTTGATCATTCTTTTTCTTTCCCTAGTTTGCTAATGCTTTAGATTTTTCCATAAAAAAAGGGGATAAGTATACTTTTAGTAACAAAAGTTGTGTACGAAAATCACTTTAGTGCTAAAAGTTTCAAATGGATCACTTAGTACCAAGTTGGCGATAAAAGGATCACTTTAGTGCCAAAAGTTTCAAACGGATCACTTTAGTGTCAACTTTTTTTTTACAAAAACGTCCACCTAAGTGCCATTTTCTTTTAGAAACGATCACTTTAGTGCCAACTCTGATGTACCACGTCAGCTTAAATAATTATAAAAATGACACATGTAGGATTTTCGGCGATCCACGTCAACTTAAATCGAAGTTAGCACTAAATGATAATTTTTAAACGAAGTTGGCACTTAAGTGATCGTTTTTAAAAAAAGTTGGCACTAAAGTGATATGTTTGAAATTTTTTGTACTAAAGTGATCTCCGTACACAACTTTAGGCACTAAATTGTACTTTTGCCTTAAAAAAAAAAGCATATTTTGCCAATTTTAGGATAGCATCCTTACATTTCTTATCATCCATCTATGACTTGCAGTAAAAAAAACTCATTTGATCGCATGCAGCCAATCGAAAAAGTCCTCAGGATTGAGACTACTGCACCTCCACTTTGATTTCACAATAATTCCTATTGTGCCTCCCTCTTCTTCTTCGGGCTTGGTATTCTAAGTCACTAGATTTTCCTCTAGTGTAACTGGATTCCACACTAAACTTTTGATAAGAATTCGAATCTTCACGTCAATGTCGATCATCAAGACGTCCGGTTGCATATATATATACCAAACTAATTCTCGATCATTTAACCGGAGAGATAGATGAGAAGTTGCTAAAGAAAATTAAAAACCTCGTCGTTGTTTAAGTTTGTTTGTCCAATAGTTTCTGTATGATTCAGACAACAAGAAATAAATGCTTAAAAGATGATATAACAATTCAAGGGTAGTATATAGAATTGTGGTAGCAATTATAAGTACGATTATCATTACTTTTGACTGAAATATGTATGAAACAATTGTTCAACAGAAATATCTAAATACCAGTCACAGAAATCAATAAATTTAGTAACAAGTAATAAGCAACTTTGAATATAAATGATTACTGAAACAATAAACTGGATGCGAAAACAAATGGTGTATATCAACAGAAATATCATGTACCACTAGCTAGGAGGCAGAGCCTTCACACTCTGGAGTATGATATATTAAAATAAATTCTTAAAAATATTACAAATCGCCAGCTAGGAGGCAGAGCCTTCACACTCTGGGGTATGATATATATTAAATTGAAATTAATAAATACTTGAAACTTAAACATGCAAAGTGAAGTGTATGCGGCTAGTCTAGGAGAGGAGACCATAGATCAATCTTCATTGGGAGTTGTATGCAAATGTATGCAGTAAAGAACTTTAAATAGCAAAAACTTAAAGAACACAATGCCTTGGACACCAACAGGAGGTAAAACCTTTCGATTCTGGGTCGTGATAGGCAAAAATTGGAGAAATGTACGCTTTTATTGAAAGTAGAAGAAGGATTACACAATAAAAACATAAAAGATCGTCAGATCTGTGATTACAAGTGCAAAACTTTAAACAATCAGGGAAGAACTTGAAGAAGGTTCTAGGTAGGAATAGTAGACTTGGAAGGGTTTTGACTTACGGATCTATGTCTGGGGAGAGACAATGGGTTACTTTCAACTTAGGAGGACTTGAAAGACTTTGGTTCTCCGAAGAAGGTTCACTCTGGACAGGAGGGAGAGCTTCGGGAGAGAGGGTGAGCTTCGAAGAGAGAGAGAGAGAGGACTTGAGTGTTTTGGAAGAGTTGAGAGCTCCCTCTGACCATTGGAGATGCTCTGATTTTAAAGACTGAAAATTCACTATTGCTACAATGAACAGTGAATCACTTAAAAGACCGCTACAGTGTACAGTGAATTGTGCACAATGTATAGTGTTATAAGGTGTACAATAAAATACAGACATGATTGTACTTATTACATTTGACAATTGGATGATACAATGAAAATATCACTCGGAGTCATGACCGAAGATATTGGGGTTGTATTCATCTTCCTCTGAGTCATTGTTTTGAGAAGATGATCCTGTAATGATTCTTCGTGCTCTAGGATTGATTGTTTCATCATATCATAAAATTTATTTTCATTTTCACATTTACCAATTTTGCAATTGTCATTGACTTGTTGTGGAGAAAGGATGTCTTTGATACCGCATCCGATGCTACGCTAGAAACTTTATTCAAATATTTGACTTTACGTTGCTGGATCCAAGTACGGACGGTTTCTACTTAGCATTTGTCCCAATATGAAAATCCATCCCACCATTTTGTCCTGAATCTTCGCACCAAAATGAGTATTTTAGGGTCTTGATATTTTTGATATATTCAAGTTCCCAGGCAGATACCTATGCCAACCAAAATTTTTTTGTAAAACATTAAGAGAGGAAGAAAATGAATCTCCTCAGAACTTGGGATGAAAGTTTTTTGAAACATTGTGAACGATTCAATTACTTGAGGAGGGAGAATGTCCGGGACAAGACCAAAATTGTTCCACCATCTGACCTGTTTGATGGCAGAAATCTTGGAATTTTTGGCTCAAATTTTGTGGAGATCAAGTAGAAACATAGATGAATCTGTGGTAAAAATTGGAGATTTATTTGATGAAGTTTTGACCTCAAAATGGTCTTATACATTCTGCTCAGAAAACTGCAGGTACTGACCAAGGGAGAATCCGGCGATGTAAAAGGGTTTCTGACAACCAATCAAGCTCAAACTCACGGTGAGCCTCTCAAACCTCTAAATGGACATGTTAAGAGGTAGATTAATGATTAAATGGTGGATTAAGAGTTGGATTAAGGGCTGGTAGTGCTCGGTTTATACCAAACCAAGAAGGATTGGTTCGGTTTTGTACAAAATCGAATTGTTGGAGGCTGAGGTTGGTAATATTGAGTTCCAAATTGGTATTTATGATGTGATGAGATGTTGAGGGTTGTGTTATGGGCAATTGGTATTGATGGATTGAGGAATTGAGTATGAAAATTGATGAAGTTGGTTGAATATGTTAGGTTGCACAACAAGTTAGGTTGCGCAACAAGTCCGGTTGTGGACATTGAGGGCCGAAACCTTGGGGCTCAAGAGGAGTAATTTGTGTCGCCAAATCAAAGTAAGGGAATTCCTACCCTTATACTAGGAAGGTTGGACTCAATTGGATGAGTCGAAGGTTGAGTGGAACGATTTATGAGAATTTATTCAAGTGGGTAGCTTAGTTGCATCCTAAGATGTTATAGGATGGTTGTGTATAACATTATTTATGCCTTAGTCGTTTGCCATGTCTAGATATCATTTGATTTTCTTTGCATGCCATGAGTGTCAATTGTGCTTGAGTCCCACCCATGTTTGTATGTGAAATGAAGTAAAGTAATATGGCATGAGCATGACATGGCATGACCTTGAGGCGTGTGAGGCGCGGAGCGGAAGGTTGAGACTCTGATGCGACGAGGTCACGGGGTGAAGTATGATTAGTTGGCGCCCTGATGTGACGAAGTCGCGGGGTTGAGATAGCCACATTCCTGATGCGATCTAATTGCGGGATAGAGTATGAGTTCATATACCTTGCCTGGAATTGTACCGGGACCTGATGCGTTTACACGGGTCACCGTTGACGGTCTGATGCGTTTACGCGGGCCGAGCTTGAGGCGACTAGTTCGCGGGCTAGAGAATGAGGCAGGCAAAGGTTGATGGATGCGGTGAAGTGGCAGGCTGAGTATACATGTGCATATGAACGTGACACCAGATCACAAATGCATGCCTGTCTTCTGTGTGTTGTCGTTCATTGAGTTGTGATTGTTATGCCTTTGGATTCATGAGTTTAGATCTGTCAAGGGACGTGACTATTTGAGTGGACGGTCGGCTTAACCTAGGGTTAGGACCTACCTTACAGAGATTTATATCCCACCCTAGTGGGAGCTTACATTTTTCAGGTTCTAGGCAAAGGTAATAAGAGCCTGCCAATGAGTGGCATTTGAAGAGATAGAGTTGACCAATTATGCCTTGGGATGGATTTGTTATTGTGATGTTGGGATTATACTTCTGTTTGATGAATTAGGAATTGAATTTTTGGTAAATGGGTTACAGAGACCTTGTTGTGTATGTCCTAAGTCATCTGTATGTTGCTGTAATTATATGACGGGAGATGGCATCGCTTTTGCGTGCGTATTTGTAAAGAGTTGTAAGTTATTGGCTGTTGGATCCTAGAGCATTTATGAATGAACAACATGGACAGGGATGTTCGCGTGCTCGCCGAATTCGGGGCGTGACATCCCAGTTCGATTTGGTATCAGAACAAGGTCAGCTCGATCCAAGGTGATTGAGATTTGGAGTGATAAGGAGCGATGACTTGAGGACAGTTAGATATGGAGGTCTATAGGACTAGGCCTGGATTGTGAGTCTCGAGGACGTAGGCTTGAATTTGTGTGCACTTGAATGGTCCTGGAGTTAACTTGGATGGATGATCTTGAGTTAGATGGTGATTGAAGCAAGTTGTGATTGGAGAGTCACAAGCATGGATTTGAGGTAATAATTGTGCTTGAGGATAATAGGGAATTGCTTATGAAAGAAGGGTCAATTGAGGTATATGGTTGCGATCTTGATTTGTCGATGACCCAACTTGAGGAGTACGAATTATAAAGAGATGACTTATATTAGTGGATTCAGGCTTGAATTGCATGAGATTTTGATGGTTTTAGTTATCGATTGTTATTGACAACGTTGGGAGATATGAGTTGAGATGAATACGAGGAGTACTTGAATTGAAGATCAGTTGTGATCAAATGCATAGGGATTTGATTTGAATGTTGACTAGACTTGAGGTATAGGGTTAAATATAGGCAATTGATCTGTGAGGTGTGACGATCATTGGTGGAATTAGAACTCTTGAATGGATAGGAATTGATCTGAAGGCGCTTTTGTTATGACAAGTGGTGAGGACAGCCATGTTGTGCTTGAGTTTGTGACTTTGAAATGAAAGTCGATGAGGGTACATGTAATGACTTATCGCTGTTGGACTTAATAAACCGTCGCTTAGTATGGGACAAGTTGATGGGATGCCTACAAATTATGATGAAACATGGTATGGGACATGTAGAACGGGGCTTTCTCCGTAGATGTATGGCTTGGGACAGCCTACATCGGTCAGGTCTGATGAGAGCGGGAAGTGATCGCCGGGACAGAGAGGTCCGGACAAGGAGCGGCTCTTGGCAGGCTTTTAAGATGGCAGAGGCAGGAATGACCTAAATCATAACTTGTAAGGGAGAGCTTGGGTATCAGGTTGAGTTCAATTGTGGATAAGGGATATGCGGCACGGATTGATTCTCATCGAGGATGATTGAAAGTGGCATGACCTGTGTGATGGTGCCTATGAAAGGCATGGTTAAAGGCTTTATGCATGGCAGTGGATGCCTTTAGAAAAACAAAATGGGTTATAGAGACCTTGTTGTATATGTCCTAAGTCATCTGTATGTTGCTATATTTTGATGACGGGAGATGGCATCGCTTTCGCGTGCGTATTTGTAAAAAGTTGTAAGTTATTGGCCGTTGGATCCTGGAGCATTTATGAATGAATGGCATGGACAGGGATGTTCGCATGCTCGTCGAGTTCAGGGCGTGACAATATTGCTTGCCAACGTGCAAAAATCTATTTTGATGCAATGTTTAAAACATCTTTTTGAAAAATATCTTTGGCAGACTTACAATCAATTCGTAATAGGAACTTTTGATTCAATAAATCACTTTGAAATTTGGATATTGAAAGTACAATTCCTAAAATTTCTTTTTTAATAGTGGAATAATTTTGTTGAGTTTCATTCTAGTGTTTAGAAATGAATTGGACAATTTGTTCTTCGTTGTCAATTTTCTGTTTTAAGATGCCACCATATCCTATTTCAGAAGCATCTGCTTCGACAATTTTGAATGCAATTGGATTAGCAATATGTAAACAAGGGATTTCTTTTACGAGTGATTTTATTCACTTGATAGTATCAGTATGCAGCAGTGACCAAGGTTTTGGGTCTTTTCTTAACCTTTGATGTAGGGGTTTGCATACGATATTAATATCAGGAATAAAATCGATCATGTCACGCCCCAAACCCGTCGACCACGCGAACATCCCTGTCCATGTCGTTCATTCAGTAACGCTCCAGGATCCAACGGCCAATAATATACAACTCCTTTAATCAAATGCGCGCAGAAGCGATGCCACCTCCCTTTACATAAATACAACCACATGCCGATGACTTAGGACATATGCAGCTATTACACTTGGAAGTTTTCTTATTAAGCAATTACTAAAAGATCAATTCTCAATTCACCAATCGAAAGTACAACCTAATATCATCATAAGACAAATTCAATCTAGTGCAATTGATCAACTATCTTTTCAAGTGCCAGTCCTTGGCAAGCTCGTGCTTACTTTGCTTGGAACCTGAAAAATGTAAGCCCCTACTGGGGTGAGATATAAATCTCAGTAATGTGGGTCCTAACCCTAGGTTAGGCCGACTGTCCACTCATGCAGTCCTCTAACCCTCAATCTTTTCAAACTCATAACTTACAGGTAGATAGGGCACCATTCAATGAAGCAATGACATATAAACGACAGGCATGCAAAGATGAACTCATGTCACATCCAGATGATAATGCACTGGTATACTCAGCCTACCACTTCATCACATCCATCAACCTCTGCCTGCCTTATTCTCTAGCCCGCGAGTAGATCATATCAGACTCAGCCCGCGTAAACACATCAGACCGTCATCGGTGACCTGCGTAAAGGCATCAGGTCCCGGTACATCTCTAGGTAAGGTTTATAATCTCATACTTCGTCCCGCGATTAGATCGCATCAGGACTGTGGCAATCTCAATCCCGCGACTTCGTCGCATCAGGGCGCCATCTAATCATACTTCACCCCGTGACCTCGTGGCATCAGGGTCTCAATCTTCAGCCCCCCGTCTCACACGCCTCAAAGCCATGCCATGCCATGCCACAATCAAGATTTATGCTTTAACTTTCAATTCAATGACACACTCAATGGCAAGTGCCAATTCAAAAGCATTTCATAAATTCTGTGGCATGCAGGTAAATCAAATGACATACAATCATGGCAATCACTCAAGCATAGGCAACGCCACATACATTTGTCAAATAACATCTTGGGGCATAGTATGAGCCATCCTTATTGAAGCTTTCTCAATAATCAATCCAATTAAACCTTGATTCACCCAATTGAGTCCAATCTTCCTATACTAAGGTTAGGAATTTCCTTACCTTGGTTGCAACATCACAATTTCCTCCTCTTGAGCCTCCAAAGTTTCGGCCCCTAATGTCCCATACTGAACTCAATGCGCAACTTAGTATATTCAATCAATTTCATCAATTTTCATACTCAATTCCTCAATCCATCAATCCCAATTGTCCATAATACAATCTTCAACATCTCATCACATCATAAACACCAATTTGGAACTAAAAATTACCTATCTCAGCCTTCAACATATTCGATTTTGTACAGAACCAACCGGTTCATTTCGGTTCTGTGCAAATCGTGTACTTCCAACCTTCAATCTACTCTTAAATCCTTCATTTAGCCATCATTCTATCTCTTAACATGGAGGCTTACCGAAGATTTGAGGTCAATTGGTCACCGGAAACCCAACGAATGCCACCAGTTCCCCCAAGGTCAGAATCTGATAGTTTCTAAGAAAGATTAACAAGGCCGGTTCGTGGTCAAAAACTTATCAAATTAAGCCCAACTTTTTACCACAAGTTCCTACACGTCTTAGCTTGATCTCCACAAAATTTGAGCCAAAGATTCCAACATTTCGACCACTAAAGGGACTGAGAACCTAACCTACCTTAGTTTGGAGCAGTTTCCGTCGACTCTCGGGAGAATCCTTGCTCCGGACTCCTCGGTGCTCCAAATACTCTGATTCTTGTTGGAGAATGTCGACAAGACATAAATATTTATTTGGGTGACTGACAGGTATCCAGGGATGCCCGGAAGTGGCCGTGGTGGCCGGAGAAGTAGTGCCTCAGAATCTGTCTGGCGATAGCAGAATGGAGGAGGAAGAAGATGAAGGTATCTAGTGTTCTCTCTTCTGGTTTGGCCGAGAATTGCAGAGGTGAGGAGAGAGAAGAAGCTTTATTCAAGGCTTGGTCAAAGACCTTTGATTGGTAGGTGGGAAAAAGTGTGATAGTCAAACCCTTGGATTCTTGACACTTGTCATTTGCTCTATCCAAGGAGATCCAATGGCTCTCTCCTTGTCCTTGTTTTCGGCAGCTATGGGTGTGTTGTAATTCCCATTTTTCCCTTCTCCAATTATAATAACAAAGTTCTAAGCTTGAGGGGCAAAATGGTCATTTTACCCCCGACGTTTAGAACGTCGTTTTTTTTTTTCGTTTTGAAAATCTTTGATAGGGCGACGGCCAATCCAAATGACATTGGAATTCTTGATTTTCTATTTCAAATCTTTCAAGCCTTATTTCTGATAGTTTTCTCTATCATACGTGGTTCCAACCTATCCCGAACCGACGGGCGACTTTCGCAGACATTGTGCGTATCGACCCCTTGATTCATATCACGTTTAGGGCTCGTCAATTTGTGGCAGCTTGGTTGTCATGTAATTATGAGGGTCTATCACTAGCTCCTAAGGTCTCGATCTTCACCGTTCGATTTAGAAAAATTTTGCACATCATAAGTTGGTTAAGCGGCATCACCTGCGCTCCAATCGTATGACACTCGCAAGGCATCCCTTAATCGTTCTTAGATTGGCCTTTTTATGACTCTAAATATCCCCTCGACAATCCTTATGGTCAAAGTGCCATTTCCTATTCGAGTTCCCCAAGTCCACGTACCTCGTCTCGCGTTAGCCTTTCCCTTTTTGTCAGTCTACTCAAATTGATTAGATTCGAGCGGAATATGACTGAAATCCATCTCTAGATACACACTTTTCATCACTGAGCCTGAAATTAACCGAAAATCAGAATGTCACAACTTTTCCCCTTAAAGAAATTTCGTCCTCGAAATTTGCAATTCTTTCAATCCATCCAATCCTTTGGGGGTGTAGGCGTCTCGTCGCACTCTTCCGGATAATCCTTTCCATGGCTTGACGATCTTGTTTGTCCTTTCCAACTCAAGGCCATCCTTCTCTAGGACTTGTCTCCTCTAGTCCTTAATCTATCTTGCTTTTCTCCACTCTCTTTTGGGATTCATATCATTTGCCGATGGCTCAACCTCGAGCATTCATCTTATCTCTTTCATTGTCCATAACCATTATTGTCAGGCCCTTGCCAGAATAAACTCTCAATGTTCACACTCTTCGGCTTACTATTCCTTACGAGCTTCCTCTCCCACCAACAGAGGTACCAGGGCTTTATTAATCTGCTCTCCATTAGTCAAATCAAGTTATGGCCCTCTTAACTCATCAAACATTTACATGGTTGCTTTCATAGCAATCCATTCTCGATTTCATCCGAAATTTCCTTGGATCAAAGTGATCCTTTAACTCTCATCGACACGTCTAGTGCTCGACTACAAGATAGACAGACTTCAACTTAAATATCATGCCCATTTCTTGTCAGCATACTTAATGCTTGACCTCATGTTAGACCAATTCCACTTTTAGTCCATTCTTTGATAGCATTGGTGCGAGTTTGGCACACCTTTGTGCCATCCCAAAGGGTTCCATAATTCTTTCTTTGAATCTCGATGAGGCCCTCTCCCTAAGTTCCACTCAATACTAGACTCGTACTTCCGTTCATAGGCCTCAAAGGTTCCATCCATTCCTATAATATGTTCAGTATCAACGTTCGATCGTAGTAACACCTCAATTTCCTTCCGGCTCTCAGGTTAGATATTTCTAATAGCCATCACGCTAGTCCATTAGCGAACTTCCCATTTAGGAGTTGAATTTCTTATTTCTTGAGAGAAGATCTGTCCCTTTATCTCCAATTAAATCGTGCTCAATTCCCAACTGTAGGTATCCGCTAAATGATTCACCCTTTCTTATCTATATGAATATTGCTGTAAAAACACTTGGGTGATCACTTCATTTTACATGCCTCGCCTTCAATTCCTTTAAGCAATCTATACCCTCAACCTCATTTAGTTCACACAATTCTTGAGGTCTTTCCTTCATTTAAGCAACGCTCTCATGTCTACCAGCAGTTCTACACATATGCGTTGCCTCTTGTTCAATTCCTCTCAGGAAATTGCTACTTTATACTTTCATAGTAGGTGTAGCCTTGCAACGTTCTTTTACTCAAATAACATTTCCCAACTCTATCACGAGAACATTCACAACCAATTCCAAGCATGCTCTTACATGCCAATTCATATGGCATTGTCTTTACAACGTACCAACCAAATCCATTTCACATCGTCTTATTATGCCTCGAGTTTCATTGTGTGTCGCATCACTACAACCTTCACAAGCTTTTCAATCTCCAACTTGACTCGCCGAAAACCACAGAGTCATTAGCTCAATTCGAGTCCTTGGAAACCCCTTTTCACGTTCATCCGCCCACTTGGGTTATATCTGGCCCTTAATCCATTTTATCATTGGAACAACTCTTGTGGGAAATCTTTCAACGGTCTGTCTATTGCCGTTCATCAATCCCGTGGAGCATGCACTTTCCGCAACTCGTATCGACTATAGTCGGCTCATCACTTATTCCAATCCTCAAAGGATTTATCACTCATTCCAATGCATGAATCATGTTCACACTTGCGCTCTTCACATTTCGCATGCAATAAACATTTCCTCAGAGCCCATACGTCACTCTCATAACCGTTCATGTTTCTTTTGGCTCCTTACATGAGTTCAACCATCGTCTCTCAAGACGGTAACAACCAATTCAATCATTCCTTGGGTACTTAATTCAATTGATATCAATTTCTTTCTACTATTCCTCACACTTTTCACTTGAGAGCTCAGACCTTGGCTCTCTGTCATCACAGGTCGCCTCTGGGACCGCACGACATTTCGTTTATCCTTGTCACTCTTCTCTTCAAGAAGCATCAGTGTCAGCCTCTGAGTTTCATGCTCGCTAAGGCGACCTTATCCAATTCTGTTTGTTCCACTACACGTCGATATTATCCTAGAATTCGATATTGTCTTCAAGACTGTCTCTCCGATTTCACTTCCAGGAGTCGCTCAAGTTCTGCATCTTCTTTTTCGATACAGATGCCCCTTCATCATACTAAAACAATTTAGAGCTTTTCTTCCTTTTACAAAAGAGTCTCTTACTCTAAGGAAGAAACTACACAACTACGTGGCATTTCCTCGCTTCCAATTCACCTTGTCCTTTTCATTCCATAGGACGACAACCTTGGAGTCTACGCCAACGGCGACACCTTTACTCCAGGATTCACATGCCACCATGCTTTCACATTCTCTTTCCCATAACTCAGTCACCTCCAGTGACGATATCTGTTCGTCCTTGGGTATTCACCCGCTCACTTGTTGAATGGTCGATTAGATTAACTCAAATCACTTTACAAGTGTTCTTCAAGCGTTCTTTTCATTTACTACACCACTTACTAGAGTCACAACCGTTCAGGACTACCAAGTTCGTTCACTTTTCCTTTCGTCAATGACCAGTTCATGGCCCAATCGCCCTTGAAGATCAATGCCCTATTCTTTAGGGAACAACAACTCATGACTGCATTTCTCATGGTTTCAATCCAATCAATAGATTCCAAAAAATCATTAACTCCAAGCAATCTAGTATGTCGATTCTTCTTTGACCTTATTCACAACAGAATAGACTTACTACTCACATGACTTCCGATCATTCTCTTCTCTTACTGGATCTCAATAACATTCCGTAGAGTCAGGAATAACCTCTAGCTACAAGGCTTTCACATTCCAATCCATTCAGGGATCTACTTGTCTTATTCAGGGGTCCTTAACCTCCCTTGCCATATGTCTAGGCGACCTTGAGAACTCTATCTCACACCGGTCGATCATCTCATGATCCTTACAAAAGTATTAGGATCCAAACAATCCTTGCTATCAAGCAATCCCGGGATGGTACTTTCCATCAATCAACTTAACAGAGGTAGTCTAGGCAGATCTCATGCCTCCGAGGAAATTCTTCCTCTAGTGACTTTTCACCAATCCTCAATAGCCTCTTAGGGCTAGTACTGCTAGGGTCACGTTTCTTCTTTAGTGCACCCAAAATCTCTGAGGTTTTCTCACAAAATCCTCAATCCAGAGGGAGACAATTTCGAACCTCATCCCTCGGTCTGGCTCAATCAATTTCAGCCCTATACATAATCTTACAAGCTTTTCCAAGCTCTCGTGATCCTATCCACACATTCAATCTCGAAAAAACTTACTAAGAGTTCTTTTTCTCGTGACTTCCGTCACTTAACTAGTCAGCACAAGCATTTATCACCACAGTGATTTAGAGAATCATGGCAGCTCCTCTCCGAGCTCACTCACTCCACTATTTCTCATTTCCATTTAAAGTCCTCATGACCCATTCAGCTCTTGGGTCTCGTACGATTAACCGATCTAGCCGTATTCTCTTTTAGTACTCGTACTCAAATCGCCCATATTCACTCAATTTTCTTGACTCATATCAATTCTCGGATCTTCCATACCACGTATCCTCAAGCCCAACGCTCTTCTACGATCACACCTTGGTCATTCCACCTCATTAAGTTCTCATGATCCATCTTAGTCCTTGGATCTTTTTGTATCTCACATACGCAAGCCAAGCACGACTCTACCGACCATATCTTGGTCCTTTAGCCTTATCAAGTTCTCATGTCACTAGAACCACTATGATTCCCTCCAAGAATCAGAAGCTTAAGTCATCTACTTAAGTCCGGTAGTCTCAGATTGTTCACCTCATCATTCATCACTATCATCCATCAGTGGTTCCCAAACAACTAATATAGGGAATTCTCAACCAATCGCCAAATATCCAAGAATCTCAAATCATCCTTGATCTGAAATCATTCTTCATGCCAGCCTCAATGAGGCAACTCCTCAACTAACGGCCATTACTAGGCCAACCTCAACTAGGCAATAGTCAATCAATCACTCAAGACAACAATTCGAAAGCTCATATTCTAGGCCTAAAGGCATTCGCCTCTCTAGCATAGTCACAATAGACTATCTCATCTCCACATGCCTCGATTCCAAGGGTACAAACCTATACGTCGTCTAACTCCTCAATCATATCTTGGCCAAGCCAATCACACAAGACTAATCATCAAACATGCCTAACAGGCCCATCACAACCATCACTTTTCTTTTTCCAAGGGCGTTCACCGCCAAGCACAAAGCTTTTAAACATGCCTCTCATAGGCATCATTACATAGGTCATGCCACTTTCAATCATCCTCGATGATAATCAATCCCGTGCCATACATCCCTTATCCACAATTGCACTCAACCTGATACCTAGACTTCCCCTTTGAAGTTATGACTTGGGTCATTCCTGCCTCTGCCATCTTAGAAGCCTGACAAGAGCCGCTCCTTGTCCGGACTTCTCTGTCCCAAAGATCACTCCCCGCCCTCATCAGACCTGACCGCTGCAGGTTGTCCCAAGCCATACATCTACGGAGAAAGCCTCGTTCCACATGTCCCATACCATATTTCATCACAGTTTATAGGTATCCCATCAACTTGTCCCATACCAAGCATCGATTTATTAAGCCCAACAGCGATAAGTCATTGCATGCACCCTCATCGACTTTCATTTCAAAGCCACAAACATAAGCACAGCATGACCTTCCTCATTACTTGTCTTGTCAAAACCGCCTTCAGATCAATTCCTATCCATTCAAAACTTCTGTTTTCGCCAATGATCGTCACACCTCACAGATCAATTGCCTATATTCAACCCTATACCTCAAGTCCAGTCAACATTCAAATCAAATCCCTATGCATTTGATCACAACTGATCTTTAATTCAGGTACTTCTCGTATTCATCTCAACTCATATCACCCAGGGCTGTCAATAGTAATTGATAGCTAGATCACCAAGGTATCATGCAATTCAAGCTTGAGTCCACTAATGTCAGCCGCCTTTTATAATTCGTACTCCTCAAGTTGGGTCATCGACAAATCAAGATCGCAACCATACACCTCAATTGACCCTTCATTCATAAGCAATTTCCTATTATCCCCAAGCATAATTACTACCTCAAGGTCCATGCTCATGACTCTCCAATCACAGCTTGCTTCCACTAGAACTTTAATCACCATCTAACTCAAGATCATCCATTAAAGTCAACTCTAGGACCATTCAAGCGTACACAAATCAAGCCTACGTCCTCGAGACTCACAACCCAGGCCTAGTCCTATAGACCTCAATATCTAACTGTCCTCAAGTCATCGCTCCTTATCACTCCAGATCTCAATCACAATGGATCGAGCTGACCTTGCTCTGATACCAAATCGAACGGGTATGTCACGGCCCGAACCCGTCGAGCACGAGAATATCCCTGTCCATGTCGTTCATTCATGAACGCTCCAGGATCCAGCGGCCAATAACATACAACTCCTTTAATCAAATGCGCGTAGAAGCGATGCCATCTCCCTTTACATAAATACAACCACATATCGATGACTTAGGACATATGCAGCTATCACACTTGGAAGTTTTCTCATTAAGCAATTACTAAAAGATCAATTCTCAATTTACCAATCAGAAGTACAACCTAATATCATCATAAGACAAATCCAATCTAGTGCAATTGATCAACTATCACTTCAAGTGCCAGTCCTTGGCAAGCTCGTGCTTCCTTTGCTTGGAACCTGAAAAATGTAAACCCCCATTGGGGTGAGATATAAATCTCAGTAAGGTGGATCTTAATCCTAGGTTAGGCCGACCGTCCACTCAGGCAGTTCTCTAATCCTCTATCTTTTCAAACTCATAACTTACAGGCATATAGGGCACCATTCAATGAAGCAATGACATATAAACGACAGACATGCAAAGATGAACTCATGTCACATTCAGATGATAATGCACTCGTATACTCAGCCTGCCACTTCATCACATCCATCAATCTCTGCCTGCCTCATTCTTTAGCCCGCGATTAGATCGCATTAGGGTCGGCCCGTGTAAACTCATCAGACCATCATCGGTGACCCGCGTAAACGCATCAGGTCCCGATACATCTCTAGGCAAGGTTTATGAGCTCATACTCTGTCCCACGGTTAGATTGCATCAGGACTGTGGCTATCTCAACCCCGTGACTTCGTTGCATCAGGGTGCCATCTAATCATACTTCACCCCTCGACCTCGTCGCATCAGGGTTTCAACCTTCCACCCCGCGTCTCACACGCCTCAAGGCCATGCCATGCCATGCCATAATCAAGATTTATGCTTTAACTTTCAATTCAATGACACACTCAGTGGCAAGTGCCAATTCAAATGCATTTCATAAATTCTATGGCATGTAGGTAAATCAAATGACATACAATCATGGCAATCACTCAAGCATAGGCAACGTCACATACATTCGTCAAATAACATCTTGGGGCATAGTATGAGCCATCCCTATTGAAACTTTCTAAATAATCAATCCAATTAAACCTTGACTCACCCAATTGAGTCCAATCTTCCTATCCTAAGGTTAGGAATTTCCTTAACTTAGTTGCAACATCACAATTTCCTCCTCTCGAGCCTCCAAAGTTTCGGTTCCTAATGTCCCATACCGAACTCAATGCGCAACCTAGCGTATTCAACCACTTTCATCAATTTCCATACTCAATTCCTCAATCCATCAATCCCAATTGTTCGTAACACAACCTTCAACATCTCACCACATCATAAACACCAATTTGGATCTCAAAATTACCCATCTCGGCCTCCAACATATTCAGTTTTGCACAGAACCAACAAGTTCATTTCGATTATGTGTAAACCGTGTACTTCCAACCTTCAATCTACTCTTAAATCCTTCATTTAGCCATCAATATATCTCTTAACATATCTATTTAGGGATTTGGGAGGCTTACCGAAGATTTGAGGTCAATTGGTCGCCGAAAACCCAACGAATGTCGCCGGTTCGCCCAAAGTCAGAATCTGGTAGTTTCTAGGAAAGATTAACAAGGCCAGTTTGTGGTCAAAAACTTATCAAATTAGGCATAAATTTTTACCACAGGTTCCTACACATCTTAGCTTGATCTCCACAAAATTTGAGCCAAATATTCCAACATTTCGACCACCAAAAGGACTGAGAACCGAACCTACCTCAGTTTGGAGCAATTTCAGTCGACTCTCAGGAGAATCCTTTCTCCGGACTCCTCGGTGCTCCAAATGCTTCGATTCTTATTGGAGAATGTCGGCAAGACATAGATATTTGTTTGGATGGCTAGCCGGCAACCAGGGGTAGTAGGAAGTGGTAGTGGTGGCCGGCGAAGTGGAGCCCTAGAATCTGTCCGGCGACAACAGAATGGAGGAGGAAGAAGATGAAGGTATCTGGTGTTCTCTCTTGGGTTTTGGCCGAGAATTACAGAGGTGAGGAGAGAGAAGAAGCTTTATTCAAGGCTTGGTCAAAGACCTTTGGTTGGTAGGTGGGAAAAAGTGTGATATGACCATATCCCTTGGATTCTTGACACTTGTCATTTGCTCTATCCAAGGAGATCCAATGGCTCTCTCCTTGTCCTTGTTTTTGGCAGCCATGGGTGGGTTGTATTGCCTATTTTTCCCTTCTCCAATTATAATAACAAAGTTCTAAGCTTGAGGGGCAAAATAATCATTTTACCCCCGACGTTTAGAACGTCGTTTTTTGTTTTTTTCGTTCCGAAAATCTTCAATACGGCGACGGCAAATCCAAATGACGTTGAAATTCTTGATTTTCTATTTCAAATCTTTCAAGGCTCATTTCTGATAGTTTTCTCTATCAGACGTGGTTCCAGCCTATCCCGAACCGACGGGCGGCTTTCGTCGACATTGCGCGTATCGACCCCATGATTCATATCACGTTTAGGGCTTGTTAATTTGTGGCGACTTGGCTATCATGTAATTGTGAGGGTCTATCACTAGCTCCTAAGGTCTCGATCTTCACCATCCGATTTAGGAAAATTTTGCAAATCATACGTTGGTTAAGCGGCATCACCCGCGCTCCAATCGTATGGCACTCGCAAGGCATCCCTTAATCGTTCTTGGATCAGCCTTTTTATGGCTCTAAATATCCCCTCGAAAATTCTTATGGCTAAAGCGTCATTTCCTATCCGAGTTCCCTAGGTCCACGTACCTCGTCTCCCTTTAACCTTTCCCTTTTGGTTTGTCTACTCGAATTAATCAGATTCGAGCGAAATACGACTGAAATCCATCTCTAGATACACACTTCTCATCACTGAGCCTGAAATTGACTGAAAATCAGAATGTCACATATCACGTAATTCAGACTTTCAAGAAATCTTTGTAATTGAGTTTTATCTTTCTATTCATCAAGAAATTTATCCGCAAATTGAATAGATCTCTCAATTGGTACAATAGTTCCTTGGTAGATGATATGACCTAAGAATCTAATTTTTGTTTGGAACAATAATACTTTCTTTTCAGAAAGTATGAGACCATTTCTTTTAGCAATATTGAAGAAATGAATCACATGTTTGAAGTGTGAATCAATATTGGGAGAATAAACTAATACATCATCGATGTATGCAATTATGAATTCAGAATAAGGATTAAAGATGTCATTCATAATTCTCTGAAATTCTGAAGGAGCTTTCTTTAACCCAAAAAGCATTACGTTCCATTCATATTGACCAAAAGAAACTGTGAATGCGGTTTTGTATCTGTCTTGCTCAGTAATTTGTATTTGCCAGAAGCCAGATTTCATATCAAACTTTGAAAAAACTTGGGAAGAATGGAGACGATTCAATAGTTCTTTCTTGTTAGAAATTGGATAACGAATCTACTTCATAACTTTGTTTAGTGGTTTATAATTAACAACTAGACGAGGGACTCCACGTTCAATCTCTGCATTTTTGTTTACATAAAAAGCAGAACAGCTCCATGGAGATTTGCTTTTTCGTATTAATCTTTTCTTAATTAAATCATTAATTTCATTTTCACACAATTTCAAAAGTTCACTATTCATTTGTGAAGGACAAGCCTTCGTTGGAATATTTCTTTCTAAAAAATCAGATTCATAAGGCAATTCAACAATATGTTTGTGGTTACTTTTTTACCAAAAAGCATTGTTTGGAATGAAACAAAGTTCATTTTTAATTTTTTGTTCTAAAACAGAAATTTTCTTTTGAAGTTCATGATTTTGAAGTCGTTCGATTTTTTGAAAACTTAATTCTTCCTTTAAAAGCAAAAGATGATTTTCTTTGCTTTTAATAAGACAATTGATTTCTTTGATTGTATGTTCATGCAGAACATTTAAGTTTCTTGTACGATTTTTAGTAACAAATGCAAACATTATTTTTTTACTAGAAATATTTGTTTCAATTCCATCATTGGTTACCAAAAATGGTTGAATTAGATTTATAAAAGGGGTTCCTAAAATTACATTTCCTTTTAAATCTTTTACCAAAAGAAACGATGTTTTTAGTTCAATGTTATCTTTTATTACAAATGCTTCGGGGAGTTTATACTTTATTTTTAAATGATCACCAGAGGCAGACTTTAATGATTCAGTGGTTTAATTGAAAAACTTTGTTGGAATTAAACCTTCTCTGATACAGTTCAAATCAGCACTTGTATCAAAAAGAGCTGTCGTTTCTAAAACGAATTCATTATTAATTTTGATAACAACATCAATTATCCATTTTTTACTTATTACCTCTGTGAGTAATTCAAGAAAATTTGAAGAATCTGAATCATCGACAATTTGAGGTGTTTCTTCAGAAACATTTTTTTTATTTAACAATTATTTTTTGAAATCTAGAAATTCCTTTTGTTGATCAATTTGATTAATTCTTAACAAACGGATTTCTTTTTTGATTTCATTAATCTCACTTTGAAGATCATTAGAGTTTGTAGGTCTTAATGACTTCTTCCCGCTATTCAAAATTTCAGTGAGATTATAAACATGAACTTGTGATTGTTTATTGAAAGACGAGCTGGGATTTTGAATTTGCTGAAGTAGAACATTAGAGTCGGAGACATTATCGATTGAATCTAACAATTCTTGTTCTTCTTTAGTTAGAACATTAACTTCGTGATCAGACTCAGTATCTGACTTAGAAGTAAAATCATATGACGATTCTATTTCATTAATTTGAAAGCCACGTTCTACTGGCTCTTCATCTGTTGAAGGGCAAACAAAACTTTCTGAATCAGTTTCAACCATCAATTAGTTTAACTGATTTAGAATGTCTTCATCTCAAACGAGTTCATTAACTTTTTTATTTAATTTGCAAAAACGTCTTGTGTGTCCTTTTTTTACCACAATTATAGCAAATAAATTTACTGAAATCTTTTTTGTCTTTTGTATCTTCAGATTTCTTAAAACTTTTCTTTTTAAAGGACTTTTTTTTTTCAGGATTTGAACTTGAGATTTATAAAACTTTTTCTTTCTTTTAAAAGGTTTTTCTATAGGACAAGAACCAGAACACTTTTTAGATGTCGGAAAGGAGTAGGATGGATCATACTGACGATAGAAATCTCCTAATCCTCTATGAGTAAGACTTTTTTCCTTTCTTAAGCTGTTTTTGCAGCTCAATGTTATTACACATTTGAGTACCAACTTTATAGACATAGGAAATTAATTCACCATAGGATAGTGAATCAAAAGGAATATTTTCATTAAATTGTTCACGAATCTTATCGCAAACCTGATTTCCTATAATTATAGGAAGACCAGCGAGAAATTTTTCTTTCCAAAAGGGTTGATTGCAATATGGGCGAAATAATACCCTTTTTAGAAATACATCTTTGTACTCTCGGAACTTCCCAAGAGAACGACATTTGAGATTAGAAAGAAGATCCTAGTTGTGATCACGAATCACAGATGGATCTCTAATAAAGTGTTGGGATATGGAATACAATAGGGTAGAGACTACATCTTGAACAATTTGACCATAATCAACAAATACAGTTTGACCATTATCATCTATTTTAACAGCATTAAGGATCTGGTCTCTTTGATCTTGGTTGAGATAATTATCCCACCAACCTTTCAAAGTACCAGAAAAACCTACAACGATTATATAAGCTACTTGCCGATCTGTTGTATCAGGAAGAGTCTTATAAGTGGTTGCACACATTACTATTTGACTTAAAACTTGCAAGAGATTGTGCTCGAAAATATCATCTATGTTCCACTCTTAAATGGCATCTGCAGAATACTTGTTTTGGACTTTATTGAACGATTCTTCGGAAAGAATATCTGGAGGTGTAGCTCTAGAATAATAGAGTTTCTGAGGTTCTTTCCACAATATGCGATTGGCTTCAGGAATATCAATTTTCTCAAGAACTGATATTTGATATCACGCTTGGGAGTATTGATAATCAGAGGTTATTGACTTTAGGAATATTCAAAGTTGGTTGTTTAAGTGTCTTTTCTTTTAAAAGTTTGTTTTTAGCTTGAAGAGCTTTTTGGAATTCTTTACTGAAAGATTTTGGCATTTCAAAATTTTTAAACAATGGTGTTTGCAAAGACTTAGAAGGAGTAGTCTTTGAAGACATGGAATGAACAATTGAAGGTTTTCCAATGGCAAATTCAATCCTATCCAATTGGACACCTAGGGAATGGAGATGTTGATTTGAAAAATTATTTTGCTCAATTATTTTCTTAAATTCATTATTCTCATTTCAGAAGGAGTTTTAAAAGGAGCGGCTATAATTTCCTTTTCACGATGTGTTATTTTAATTTTTCTTAAAGGATGGTGAGACGACTCAATTACTTGGTCATCATCTAATTTCCACTTAAATTTTTTTTTATATTATAAATTTCTCTTTTTTTCAAAAAGTAATTTTCAAACTAGTCAAAGAAAAACATGTGTTTTTCAATTTCATTCAGGAATTCATAAAATTATTCTTTGATTTGTTTAGCACAATTTTTTAAATTGTCAAAAAACCATTTTCTTATTTCACAATTTTCTTCAGAATTGAATTCTTTATTCAAAAACTTTCTATCAGGGACAAATTCTACTTCTAACATATTGCATTCTGGATCATCATCTTCCATTTGTGATTGGGTTGGTTCAGGAGAGTCAGGTTCTCGTTGATGGTAAACAGGTTTTGAAATTCCTGAACTAGTATCTAGACCAGAAAGATTCAAAGGAAGTGCACTCGAAGTTGCTTGTCCTTGTGCAGAAATGGCATCGGGAACTTTGATACTACCTTGATTGCTCACAGGGATTGTGATGACAGGAGGTAGATTTGGACGATAGTCAACAGACTTTCGGGAAGAAGACCCATGAAAAGAAGTTCTTGCAGAATAGGGAAAACCTGTTTCGAAACTTCTCCTGGGAAACTGTATGGTAACTTTTCCTTTAAGATGTTGGATGACATTTGATGGGATATCATTCTTAATTGAAATATGAGGAATGGTATTTTCAATTTTCCATTGATCAGGAAGAACGACATCACTCCAACTTATAGACTTTGGAACAATAGAATTTGAACTAGATATATCAGTTTGTAATAATAAGATTTGACCTTTTGGTGTGTCATTCAAAGAATGAACATCAAATGCAAAACTCATAGCTTTATAGTGGACCTTATAGATGAGGGATAGTGAAATTGATCCTTCATCTATACTATAATTATGAGTTTTGATCTGCAAAATGAGAGATTTCATGATATTTTTATCTTTCAAACTTATTGAGAAATTGAGATGACAATCAAAATGAACTGGACCATTACAAAGACTTGTTTCGATTGTTGCAAGAAGAGAATCTTCATACCTTAAGAGTCTTGCATCTCTTAAGACCAAAAGAATGGATGTATTTAAATCTTCTTTTAATAAAGGTTTAATATCGACTTGGACCATACCAAAATGGAGATAATTATACTTTTGAGCATGTTTCTTTAAAGACTCTTTACTTAAAAGAGGTATCAAACAATAAGACGATGATAGAGGAATGTCTCGTTCCTCTATGGCAATGACATAATCATTAGACTTAAAAAGTTTCTTGAATTTCGATTCAGAGTATATTTGATCATACTTAACTTTTGGAATCTTCCAATTCTTAAGAGACTTGTTAAAATCTTCAATAGTAATTTCTTCTCTATTTAAAGGGTCTGGGATCTGACCCAATTCAGAAACAGAACTACTTGAGGAAGAATTAGTCCTTCTAAAAAGATCCATTAAGTATAAACTTACCTTATGTTGTTCAATTTTTACCCTCTGCTACCATGCCAACTGGACTTACGCTACCTCTGCCAAGGTTTGTGGCTTCAAATGGGGTACACCTTAGAACAACTCAAAGTGGGTTTATACAAAACGTTTCTAAAAAGAACTATTAATTCTCCGCCAACTTGGCTCTGATACCAAACTAATTCTCGATCATTTAACCGAAGAGAAAGAGGAGAAGTTGTTAAAGAAAATTAAAAATCTCGTTGTCTTTTAAGTTTGTTTGTCCAATAGTTTCTGTATGATTCAGACAACAAGAAATAAACGCTTAAAAGATGATATAACAATTCAAGGGCAGTATATAGAATTGCGATAGCAATTATAAGTACGATTATCATTACTTTTGACTGAAATATGTATGAAACAATTGTTCAATAGAAATATCTAAATACCAGCCACAGAAATCAATAAATTCAGTAACAAGTAATAAGCAACTTTGAATATAAATGATTATTGAAACAATAAACTAGATGCGAAAACAAATGGTGTATATAAACAGAAATATCATGTACCATCGGCTAGGAGGCAGAGCCTTCACACTCTAGGGTATGATATATTAAAATAAATCCTTAAAAATATTACAAACTACCAGCTAGGAGGCAGAGCCTTCACACTTTGGGGTATGATATATATAAAATTGAAATTAATAAATACTTGAAACTTAAACATGCAAAGTGAAGTGTGTGCGGCTAGTCTAGGAGAGGAGACCACAGATCAATCTTCACTGGGTGCTGTGTGCAAACGTATGCAGTACAGAACTTTAAATAGCAAAAACTTAAAGAACACAATGCCTTGAACACCGACAGGAGGTAGAACCTTCCGATTCTAGGTCGTAATAGGCGAAAATTGGTGAAATGTGCACTTTATTGAAAGTAGAAGAAGGATTACACAATAAAAACACAAAAGATCGTCAAATCTATGATTACAAGTGCAAAACTTTAAATAATCAGGGAAGAACTTAAAGAAGGTTCTCGGTAGGAATAATAGATTTGGAAGGGTTTTGACTTACGGATCTGTGTCTGGGGAGTGACAATGGGTTACTTTCAACTTAGGAGAACGTGAAAGACTTTGGTTCTCCGAAGAAGGTTCACTCTGGACAGGAGGGAGAGCTTCGAGGGAGAGGGTGAGCTTCGAAGAGAGAGAGAGAGAGAGAGAGAGAGAGAGAGAGGACTTGAGTGTTTAGGAAGAGTCGAGAGCTCCCTCTGACCGTTGGGGATGCTCTGGTTTTAAAGACTGAAAATTCACTATTGCTACAGTGAACAGTAAATCACTTAAAAGGTCGCTACAGTGTACAGTGAATTGTGCACAGTGTACAGTGTGATACGGTGTACAATAAAATACAGACATGATTGTACTTGTTACAATTGACAATTGGATGATACAATGAAAATATCACTCGGAGTCATGACCAAAGATATTAGGGCTATATTCATCTTCCTCTGAGTCACTGTTTTGAGAAGATGATCCCTGCAATAATTCTTCGTGCTCCAGGATTGCTTGTTTCATCATATCATAAAATTCCTTTTCATTTTTCACATTTATCAATTTTACAATTGTTATTGACTTGTCGTGGAGAAAGGATGTCTTTGATGCCGCCTCCGATGCCACGCTATAAACTTTATTCAAATCTTTGACTTTACGTTGCTGGATCCAAGTATGGACGGTTTCTACTGAGCATTTGTTCCAGTATGAAAATCCATCCCACCATTTTGTCTTGAATCTTTGCACCAAAATGAGTATTTTAGGGTCTTGACTATTTTTGATATATTCAAGTTTGTAGACAGATACCCATGCCAACCAAAAATTTGCGCAAAACATTAAGAGAGGAGGAAAATGAATCTCCTCAGAACTTGGCATGAAAGTTTTTTGAAACATTGTGAACGATTCGATTACTTGAGGAGGGAGAATGTCCGAGACAGGACCAAAATTGTCCCACCATCGGATGAACCAGAAAGGTAATTTTGAAATGTCAAAAGGACTTTGGAAAAAGAATAGCCAGGTATGGCTACGATTTGGATTTTGACTATAGAAAACATTATACCAGGCTTGCTGGTAGTCAAAATAGGTAAAATTATACCTATAAGAAAGACTTTCAGTGACTCGTGAATCAAGTTTCACTGGGTTACTTGGAGAATTATTCCACTCGACAAGGTGCATGACCCTTAATATTTTTGCAGTGGAATAATTTGCAACAGAAGGTTGCACTTTATCACAGAAATGTTTGAACTTAACTGATCCAGTCTGGACCAATATTTTCTCATAAAATTCCACAGGTTTTGCAATATCATGTGGAGTATAAAAACGATTTTCTCCAAACATGTTTTTTACAAAAACATAAGGATCCTCATGGTAGAATCCCCTTTCTACTGTGGTTATTTTTTCAAAATTTTTCATGAAAAACTTTGACTTTGATTTTCGAGGGGCTGACGGAGTCATAAAAACCACCCCGTTAAAAATATTTAATGGTGAAGGAGATTTTACCTCACCATATGTTGACAATTCTGAACTCAAGGATTTTTGCAAATCCTTCATGACATAATCTGGCAATATGGCAGTTAACTTTGTTAGGGCAATTGATGGGGTAGGCTGGCTGGGAGAGGCTTCATTGGGTGTACTTTGGGATGATGGACTTTGGACAGTTTTTAGCGAACTACGGATAGGGGTTAACTTTGAGGGTTTGGCCGGGACAATGATGGCTTCTTGGGCCTTGCCTTTGTCTCGGTTTTTTTTTTTGAGGCATTTTGGAGAAAATTTTCCTTGTAAAAATTCTTTTGTGAGAAAATTTGGGAGAGAATTTACTTCTCCATGAATAAATTCAATGTCAAAATCAAAAACAGACAATATTGTTTGCCAACGTGCAAAAATCTATTTTGATGCAATGTTTAAAACATCTTTTTGCAAAATATCTTTGGTAGACTTACAATCAATTTGCAATAGGAACTTTTGATTCAATAAATCACTTTGAAATTTGGATATTGAAAGTACAATTGCTAAAATTTCTTTCTTAATAGTGGAATAATTTTGTTGAGTTTCATTCCAGTATTTAAAAATGAATTGGTCAATTTGTTCTTTGTTGTCAATTTTCTGTTTTAAGATATCACCATATCCTATTTCAGAAGCATCTATTTCGACAATTTTGAATGCAATTGGATTAGCAATATGTAAATAAGAGATTTCTTTTACAAGTGATTTTATTCTCTTGATAGTATCAGTATGCAGTTGTGACCAAGGTTTTGGGTCCTTTCTTAATCTTTGGTGCAGGGGTTTGCATATGATATTAATATCAGGAATAAAATTGATCACGTAATTTAGACTTTCAATAAATCTTTGTAATTGAGTTTTATCTTTCAATTTATCAGGAAATTTATCCGCAAATTGAATAGATCTCTCAATTGGTACAATGGTTCCTTGGTAGATGATATGACCTAAAAATCTAATTTTTGTTTGGAACAAGAATACTTTCTTTTCAGAAAGTATGAGACCATTTCTTTTAGCAATATTGAAGAAATGATTCACATGTTTGAAGTGTGAATTAATATTGGGAGAATAAACTAATACATCATCGATGCATACAATTATGAATTCAGAATAAGGATTAAAGATGTCATTCATAATTCTCTGGAATTCTGAAGGAGCATTCTTTAACCCAAAAGGCATTACGTTCTATTCATATTGACCAAAAGGAACTGTGAATGCGGTTTTGTATCTGTCTTGTTTAGCAATTTGTATTTGCCAGAAGCCAGATTTCATATCAAATTTTGAAAAAACTTTGAAAGAATAGAGACAATTCAATAGATATTTCTTGTTAGGAATTGGATAGCGAATCCACTTCAAAACTTTGTTTAGTGGTTTATAATTAACAACTAGACGAGGGACTCCACGTTTAATCTCTGCATTTTTGTTTACATAAAAAGCAGGACAACTCCATGGAGATTTGCTTTTTCGTATTAATCTTTTCTTAATTAAATCATTAATTTCATTTTCACACAATTTCAACAGTTCAATATTCATTTGTGAAGGACGAGCCTTCGTTGGAATATTTCTTTCTAAAAAATTAGATTCATAAGGCAATTCAACAATATGTTTGTGATTACTTCTTTCCCAAAAAGCATTGTTTGGAATGGAACAAAGTCCATTTTTAATTTTTTGTTCTAAAACAGAAATTTTCTTTTGAAGTTCATGATTTTGAAGTTGTTGTTTGATTTTTTGAAAACTTAATATATATATATATATATATATATATATATATAGCCTAACAAATAACGATCAGTCAAGGGTAAAGAGCTTTTGGCTCACCACCAAGGAGTAATTCAAACCATAACAATAAAAAGATCAGGATGGGAATAATTCTCTCTAAAGATATTCACTCATATAGAGGAAAATCTCGTATATTCTCATTCATCAAAATTTTCTTCGTTTCAAATAAGAACTATCCTCTATTTATAGAGATACTAAGACATAGGAAATGGACAAACATTAAAGACATGGGAACTACCCAACAATTAAATATGAACCATAAAACAAACTAAAGACTTAGACACCGGAAAAAGCATTAAAACATATAGAGACTTGAACTTTGACTCTGGAGCCTAACAACACAGTTAAGAATTTAAAATCAAGACTAAATACATTTGACCAGATGCAAAGTAATTAAACTATGACTCCAAATTTTTCCACTAGCGTCGGCCAAAAAATAACCATCTTAAAAGGTCAACAACCATCCAAGAAAATTGCTTAGAATAGCCCACCTTTGATATGTTGTTGATTAGCTTCGAAATCCATAACTATTATGGTGAATTAGTAACTGAAATGTAATAGACAAGGAAGAATCAATAAGTTTTTTTTTTTTTTTTTATGATCGAGGTGCCCAGTGAAGAATCAATAAGTTATTAATCAATAAATCGGTCAATAGCCTTTATGATGATAACTTCACTCTTGACCCATCGAAGCAAGTTGTATTCAGAATCTGCCTTTGCTTGAAAAAGAAAAAATCGATTGAGACTAGTCGATGGAATCAAATTGGAACTTAAGGATTGTTCTATTGAATTGGATGCCCTAACATTATCAGCCAAATTGATCAACAAGGTTGAATTGAGTTTGCAAATTAATAGATAGAGCCCGATGCTGCCGCATCACTTCCCTCATCGAGGGCTAACTCAAGCAGCAGCTGATGAGATGGAATAACATTCAAGTCTTTCTTGAACGGAGAATCGCATTATCTTACCGACCATATCATGCCCCATTTGGCTCACACATCCAGTTCATCGAGTGAAAAATATGAATCACTTCATGACAACAACTAATTTCGACTTCTTGCGGCTAATGTCAGGAGAACATTATCAACTCCACATCAGTATATGCCCGGGTAGTTCAAGCCATTAAATTTACATTTGAGAGATGTGTTTGTTTTGACGTGAGAAGTGATTGCTGATCCACCTTCATATTTCTCAATTTCACTTTTCACTAATACTCATTCCCTTAAAAACCTTTCCAACCGTTTCCATTTCACAATCTTCCCTGCATTTAGCCCGGAAACTAATTTTGGTAAATATCTCAATCTCACCACATGACCCTTCCGAATCAACGTGGGACTTTAGTTAACCTTAAACCAAAGCCAATGTGTCTGGATCCTCTAGATTGACCGATTGCCGGTGTGAGCTGGTGACTTCCATTGCGGATGAGAAGACCTAAGAAGATGGTGTTAGTAGACTTGTTGTCTATCGTGCCCAGCCAAGAAATGACTACCTTCTCCCAAATACTAAACCATTATAAGTGTAGTGGGCCATTTACAACACAATGTCATAAGAATTGCACTATAAAAATTGATAATTGAGAAACATTAGATGTGGAATCGCGAGAGGGCTCAAATTTATTTATTTATTTTGGTCTATGATCGTATTTATTCGATGGAAGTTGTGCTTAATAAATGGGTCAAGCTTTACGATATATATTCAATTCACTTCAAATTGTCATGTGGTCATAATCGACGGCTCAATCCCACACGCTGTACCATATTAATTGAAGAACGTCGTCTTAAGTCTAATAGAATACCGCAATGGTCAGGTCTATGACACATTACCTCTTTTTTTAGTCGAAACATGTTACTTTCATTCATTAAAAGGAATGATAACATTCGACTGTCCACGATCTTAACATAAGAGAGACCAAAGGTTTGAAAGTGGCTTTAGAAGCCAGTTCGTGGGAAGACAACGTTGCACACAGCTTTGGCCACCTAGTCGGCGACCTGATTCACAGCTCGAGGGCAATGGACTAGATTTACTCGGACCAGTTCGTTGAGCAGGGAAATGCAGTTTGGTACCATTGGGCCTACTGACCATGGGCTTGCTTCCTGGCCCAATACCCATCATACTGTAGAGAGACTATCTGTCTCCAACTGGACTGCAATATCTGGAGACTTCAAGACCCCACGCTTGCTGTCAGAGATACCACTTCCGCTTCCTGAGTTCCATAGGAACTCCAAACCCTCTCTCAAAGCTAGGGTTTCTGCTACACCTGCATTTGGTGTTCGAAACTTCCTTGAGAAACTTGAAAGAACCACTCTAGAGGCATCTCAAAGGATCCCTGCAGCCGCTGCCTCCTCTGTTTTGCTGATCCACGACACATCTATATTCAGCTTCGAGGAATCCTGTTTCGGGGGCGGGGGCAAGGGGGGCACCAGCAGTCGGTTTGGAGGTTTTGTTTTGTTTTCCCCGACTCTCGCTTGGGTTCCATTTCTTATATAGCTTGAGGGAGTTAATTGCTTCATCCACAATGATCAGGAGGTTTGGTTCTCGCTCGTGAAACACCCAAGCGTTGTGTGCTACCCAAATAGCCCATAGAAGTTCGGCGATGAGTGAATCTGAAGGAGGGATCTCCGATGATGGTATATTCATCTTTGCGGCGAGGTTTTCTGCTACCCACTTCTCTATTCTTGAAATTTTGGTGGGTACGATATCATAATTCAATCTTGTATCTGACCATATTATTTTCGTCCATTTACATAACAGGAAGAGATGTTCCGGAGTTTCCGGGGCGCAGCCGCAGATGGGGTACAGGAGTTGGGGATCATCTTTCTCTTGAAAAGGTTTTCCTTGATCGGCAGGGCGTTATTACAGGTGCTCCGTAGGAACAAGCATACCTTTGGGACTGTTTGGATCTTCCACAATCTTTTCCATAGGTTTCTTGGAGGGAAGCAGGAAGAAGAGGCTTGATACTTGGATGCCTTTTCATCTGATTCGTGAATTTTGTTGCAAGCTACTTTAACAGGGTAGGTTCCTTCTTTATTTCTTGTCCACATAAGGCAGTCTCCTATGGGGTTATGGCTGAGTGGAATATTAAGGATCCCCTGGGCCATTTCATCACTGAAGTACTCTGCTATCAGTTTTGAGTTCCACCCATTAGTTTCTTTGTCAATAATATCTACCACCATCCAAGGCTCTGATTGGTTTGCTGGGCCTGCTTACTTACCTGTCGGAAGCCGCTTATACTCCCTGATCCTTATCCTCCTTTAGTCTCCCATCTTCCATCTGATATCGAGTTCGATTGCGTCTCTTCCCACTAATAGACTCTGCCAGCCCCAAGAAGGGTTGTTCTCTTTTTTTGCTTCCCAGAATTCCTCTCTAGAAAAAATAGATTCCTTTAAGTATTTGACTCCACAAAGAGTTAAAGGCTTGCGCCAGCCGCCAAGCCTATTTACCAAGCATCGCCTTGTTATAGGCGATTAAGTACTTGAAACCCAAATCACTTTTGTCTTTCCTGGATTTTAAATGCTCCCAATTCCTCCGGTGGATCCCTTCTTTGTTTGCATTCTGCTTCTACTAGAAAGACGCAATTTTCCTCTTTATAGCTCTACAAATAAATACATGAAGCTTGAAGATGGACATGGCGTACTACAGCAAGGATTGGACTATTGCTTTTATCAAAACTTCCTTCCCAGCTTTAGAAATTAACTTTTATTTCCACCCCTCTAGCTTTGAGTTGACCTTTGCGAGCACCCAGTTGAACATGTCCTTTTTAGTATGGCCCCAATTCGACGAGATTCCTAAGCACTTGCCTGTTTTCTCCAAGATTGGGACTCTCAATTCTGCAGATAGGTTCCTTGTAAGATTTCCTGGATATCCCTTACTGAAATAGATTCCCAACTTATTTAGATTTAAAGCTTGTCCTGATGCAAAACAGTACTGGTTCAATATGTTTACTACATTCCGACATTCTCTTAGTGTCTCATCTAGAAAAAATAAGGCGTCATCCGCAAATAAGAGGTGTGATAATGTCGGGCACCACTTGTTTAGTTTGATACCCTTTATCGTTCCTTCCCACACAGCCTTATTCCTGAGTGATGAAAGGGCATTAGCCACAATGATAAATAAGTATGGTGAAAGTGGATTGCCTTGTCTGATACCCCTCGATGGTTAGAGGTAATCCAAAGATTCTCCATTTACTCGGATACTAAAGGAGACAATTGATATACAAAATTTGATTAAATTGAACTATCTTTCACTAAAACCCATTTGTCACATACTAGCACATAGGAAATCCTACTCTACTCTATTATATGCTTTTTGCATATCCAATTTCAGCACTGCTTGGAACTTTTTTTCCTTTTTCCTGATTCTCAGTTGGTGCAAAACTTCATGTATCACTAAAATGTTGTCTTGAATTTGCCTTCCACTGACAAAGGCACTTTGCTCGACGGCAATAAGATTAGGAGCCATGATTTCAGCCTATTCGCTAGCACTTTAGAGATAATTTTACAACTAAAGTTACATAAGCTAATAGGTATGAATTGAGAGATGCTCTCCGAATGTGCCACTTTCGGTATCAAAACCACATGTGTTTGGTTTAGGGAGGGGTCGAAAGTACTTGTTGTGAGGAAGTTATCGATTAGATTAAAGTCGTCTTGTTTGATACATTCCCAGTTATGATGATAAAATTGTCCATTCAGGATCCTCGTTTTATGATGATAAAATTGTCCAGAAACTCTCCGGACAGTCCCTATCTTCTTCATTTTACTTTCGAAATATGCGGATGGGCAATCTCTGTCTTCCCAGGCTTCTTCGATAATGCTCTTACATTCAGGATCCTCCAACCAGAATGCTTCACAACAGAATTCTTTCTTTTTCTTCCTTGTCTCTTGAAAGAAAGATATTAAGATAGGACTATGGTCTAAACCAACCGTCGGCAGTGCAAAAGCCACCGCTTTTGAAAAAAGCTGTCACGCCCCGATCCTCAATCACACGCTAACATCCCATTATAAGTCTAGTATCTTCAGATATTTCCCAAGATCCAACGACAAACACCATGGTCACTATACGAAATACACAAGCGGAAGCGGACAAAACTCTTTACCATTTAAAAAATAAGACGACTCAGGATGGTGAAAGAGAAATTTACACTAGTACCATTAATAACCTTTCAAACCTCAAGTCTTTGCTTCACACACTATAACAGTAAATCCTTAAAATACAACCTTCTTCTAAAGTCGATAATAGATGAAACCTAGCACCATAGAACTATACCACATCTTAGTCCACAAAAGAGATACAATAGGTAATATTAAATGTTCATTTGCTTCAACAGACTTCTCCAAAAGCTAAATATTGAAATCTTTGGCGCTTCGTTATTCAGTACCTGAAAATGTTATTCCACGACGGGGTGAGAATAAATCTTAGTAAGTAAACTTCTAAACCTAAAGTAGGCCAGTATTACCTCTGGATAATTCCTAAACATGCAAAACTCTATTCCTCCAAGACATTACTCGGATGAATACCTATCGGGCGGTACTATCCATCGAGACCGTCCTTCTTATCATGTCCTATTGTACGTTTCTATCCATCAAGTGTGACAATATGCTAAATAAGACAAAGGCGATAACACATTGAAAATACAACTCAGGGGCTTACAATTCAAATCATGACTCATCAAGATAAGGTCAAGTTTCATATTTTAGGCATTTTACATAACACATACTTATATAGAGTACTTCACATCATATATCTCAACTCAATAAATTAAGACCCACACCACGACGCATCAGGCTATCACATTGCACTAGGCAGGACCTCCCATAGAAACGGCTCTCAAGACATGCTTTAACCCTCATTGGTTAACATCTGATCACACACACACACACACACACACACACACACACACACACACACATATATTTCAGTCAATCAATTGGCCTAATAAATTGAAATGCACATTCAGAAAGAGGCAACTCATGGTTCGGTCTCTACATTTCATTCATCGAATCTCATATCCCAATTTATGGCCAAAACTTAAAATGACAATTCAATTCATTTAATACAAATCAACCTACAAAGCACCTCAAGCTCGAATACATGTAAGGCGATCATTTAGTTTAGCCTCTATATCCATGGTGTAGTCCTTTAGCTCGAATTAACAACTCGATTAATAACAAGTCATGGCCGAACATATAAAACATACCAAGCATCTTGCCACATAAATTAACCCTTGCTCAAACATCACAACTCATAAATCACACTTAAGCCTTCCGGCCTCCAAGATGTTTCAAGCACACATTATAACCACTTCATCACCTCAAGGCTCATCATTAATTGATCAAAATCACAAGATTGAACTAATTACCCAAAGATAATCTCAACTATTCATTTGGCCTCCCCTTTTGTCATAAAAATCCAAGTCCCTTCAACACAAGCCAGCCATGAATCCTTCATTTCAAGCTCAAGATAAATCAAGGCAACTCTTCCCCAATAGTCAGATTTAGGTTTGGTATGCATCTAATAAAAAGAGCCCCTAAAACTCTCTAAATTAAACTCTAAAATCATCTATTAGTAACCTAAAGTCCTAAGCTAAGTTTAGGAAGAAACTTATCACGAGTTTGAGCTAGGGAATTCCACCAAGAGCAGTTACAATCATAGCTCAAATCTAACTGGTGCAGGGCAGGTTTGGCTCCTAGGAAAATCGCACAAAATAACCATTATAACCCTTCTAAACTTCATTCTACCATACAACCACCTTTCTAACACATCAAACTATGCTCCTAGATTTCTTACCGAGAGTTTCCAAACAAGGAGACACCCCAAAGTCCTTCAAAGTCCCTCGGTTCCAATTGGCCCGTAGGGGGATAGATTCTGTCCACTAAAAATCACAAAGATTCAATCAACAAAACATATCAAAATCTAATCAAACTCTATAAACACAAAGATATATGTCTTAACTAGGTTTGAGAGGTAGTGTTACCAAGAACGAAGCCAAAACAAGCCCGAAAATCCAACTTGAAGCTCCTTGGAGCGGAACAGGGTCGGGCAGTGACTTTTGCTCACTCAAATGGCTCTACGGGACAAACGACTAAGTGGATTTGGGCTCTTAATACCTTGTTTGAACGGCAAGAGTAAGAGCTTTCTAATGGTGGGTGGTTTGCCTCAATCCGATAAACGACTAAGAAGTTATGGCTGAAATAGTGAAGGGTGTCGGTGTAGGGTTTTTGAGCGAGCTGAGCGAGAGAGAGAAAAAGAGAGGGTTTAAGGAAAAATGAAAATGGAAGGTAGAGAGAGAAGATGGCCGGCCAAATGAAGAGAGCAGGGAGAGAGAGTGAGGTTTTCTTTCCCCCAACTTGATCAAAATTTAGAATGGTAGTTGAGGATTAGATTAGAATTAATGCTAATGCTCCTTGTGATGACACTTGCCTTATGTCCATTAATATCTTTAGTTTCAAATGACACCTATGCCCTTAAATTTTTGGCCACTATGGGGGATTAAAAATGACTAAAATGCCCTTCTTCAATTCTTGAGGCAATGTTAACCTTTGAGCGGCAAAATGGTCATTTCACACTTTCCGTCCAAAATTTCACATTTCTAATATCAATCACCGTCGATGAGGCGGAGCCCAATTTCTTTCAAATGTTGGAATTCCTCAATGCGTGATACCTAATTTCGACGCCAAGTACATGTCGAGTTCTCACTGACTGCAATTCCAATTTATCTCTAACTGACGAGCGACTCTTGCAGGCTTTACGTGTATCGACCTTAGGATTTCTCAAGTCGTGATGACTTTGATTGTCATGTGATTGCGAGGGTTTGTCGCTAGTTCCCGCGATCTTGATCATCGAAATCTGATTTAGGAAATTCTAGCAAATTATACATCGGTTAGGCGGAATCACCTGCATTCCAACGTATAATGCTAGCAAGGCATTCCATATCATTCCTAGATCGATCTTTGCTGGCCCAAAATATTTTCTTGACAATCCTTATGGTCAAAGTACCATTTTTTATATGAATCCCCTAAGTCCACGTATCCGACTTCGCGCTGGTCTTTGCCTTTCGATCAGTTAACTCGAGAGTGTCCTGCTCTAAGCGAGATATAACTGAAATACACCGATCGATATCTTTCCATTCCATAATCTTGAGAGGGATTGAAATTCGAAATGTCACAACTCTTCACCCTTAAAGAAATTTCGTCCTCGAAATTTATCACATTCTCAATCCTTAACCAATGGGGGGGTACTGATGCCTCATTGTTGCCTCACGTTCTTAGGTAATCCATGACATTTCCATGTCATCTTTACTAGCCACAGTTCTCATCCTCAGGGCTCATGAAGGTACAGCCCGGAATTGGGGTAAGTTTGTGGAAACTTTCAATAATAAGTATTTCTTGAATGTAGCTCGAGAAAGAAAGCTGAATGAATTCATGAGCCTGCGTCAGTCAGATGACTATAGATCAATATGAAGCGTGATTTGCGGAGTTATCTCGATATGCCCCTATAATGGTTGAAAATTTTGAGGATAAAGTCAAGAAGTTTCGAGAAGGACTAGAGCCTGAAATCAAGGATATTTTGGTACCTTTTAATCTAAAAGATTATGATGAGCTATATGAGAGACCTCAGTTGATATAAAGAAATTTAAATGAAAGGGTTGTTGTGTCTAGATCAAGATTTATGCACCCAGATAGAAGGGACACTTGACAAGGAAAGAGGCTGATGTCTAGAGAAAGGCACCGTATTTCACCTACGAAAAGAAGGACAATTGGTGAGCCAATACCCTGTCATGAAAAGGCTTGCTGCCCGTGTTGCCATAGGCATGGGTCTGATCTGTAATGCCCCATGTCCCCTTGGAGCTCATTACATCCACCTCAGGCCAATTGTTTACCCGGGAACCTCACACGGCCTAGTATGACATGAAATGAAATGCACAAACGAAAGCGATCATCTCCTTACACTAGGAAATAAAAAGAGCAGGGAAGTTTTGGAAGAATTTGAAATCACACCACTTATACATAGCAGAAACATTCATTACAAACAGTGGAAGGGAAAAGACAAAAATGTAAAGCCGCACACCCTGGGTAGAAAAGGAACTAAGGCTTAGGGTTCAAAAGCTACTACTAAACCTTTCCTAAAGCCTAACACCAAAATTTTTCCCTAACCTCACCCCCTTCATAAAGATTTGTCATCAGAATAGCTTGAATCATCTCTTCCATCACCCCCTTCAGCATCTGGGTCGTAATCCGAAAAAGTCTCGGATGAAACATCCTCTGAAGGCTCTTCGGTGTCTTCCTTGTCTTCCTCATCTTCTTCTTCTTCCTATGCTTCATATTCTTCGTTAGTGGCTTCGATAGTGTCAGCAGAAGTCTCTACATAGCTCATGTACTCAGCAGAGGACAATGGAGACTCCGACACTTTAGGTATGTTTCTTGAACCTCCCACAGATACTGGGTTGTCCACTTCTATACCAGGTTGGGACGGACGGCGCCAAGTTGGGACGGACGATACCAGGTAGGAATCATCTCCCACGGAACATCCTCTAGTACTAAGAGTCCCATCAAGCTGCTGTCTCCCACCTGACGAAACCAGGCTTCAAAGCGATAGGGTTGCAGTTCCGGCTTCCCTTTGTCTACCAAGACTGTCGTGTGTTTCCCGATGTACGTAATACCCTTCCTGTACGGAAACTCATCAAAATAGATGATCATCTCCTTCGGATCGCCCAAACGAATTGGCAGCATGACTAAGGTTTTGGGTCTGAAAAGTTATCCCACTAAGGGGTGAGATTGACATCTCAGAAAATGAAACCTAGCCCTATGTCTCAATGCCAGTGCTACCAGATCACACACAAATGCCACCTAAAATGCAGACAACATGCAATGCAAAGGCAAAAGGCGTCACATGGCAACAAAATTCTTAAATAGACATGGACAATCAATACACAAACACATATACACCATATTCACCACAACCACCACTATCTCAACCACCCACATACTTCACCGACAACTCCTGCCACCCGACATCGCGGGGGTCATTAGACCAAATGATGTCCACATACACAGGGGTCATTAGACCAAACGAACACTCTAGGCTTACAGCCACTCCATGCCTCCGAGGTTATCAGACCAAATGGCATTCACATTTTTATTTAATTTCAGTACACTCCGATACCACCGGGGTCATCAGACCAAATGGTATCCTCTACACCTTTCTCATTCAGTTTCACCTTGCCATCAGGACACACATGCAATTCATTTCACAAAAATTCATTAGTCAATCACGTCATTCAATTACTTATCCAGCGTGTCCTGGCATTCAGAGAAAGGATTAGGTAACACTTACCTGATTAAATATCAAAATACAACACCAAGCAATTCTCCTCAAAGTCATAAGTACATAATTCCCACGAATGCGTCATCAACCTAACAAAATTAACCAATTTTAAGTCATAAACCATGGAATATTCACTTCCATCAACTCAATCTTTTCCTTGCCACTTCATTGGCAATTCAAGACATTTTTACAACAATGTGACATATGGAAATGCTTACTCTGAACCCTTAATATGTTCGGTTTACTCAACCATAAACATGACAATACTCAATTTAGTCTTTCGTGCACCAAATTTGTCATAATCACCTTTAAACCTCAATCTACTTCTCACACTTCCAATTGACACCTCTTGTCATCTCATACAAGTCATTATAAGTCAATTGAATTCTAAATATTCCTCATTCAACCCTTAAATAGAATCGGCCAACATGTTTACACCCTCAAAACATAATCGGTTTTGGGTTCTAACCGTTCAATCGAGCCATACTTCAATCTCAAGCCTAACTCTTTGCACAAACAATATTCCAAGACCTTCATTTACATGATTAGATCGCTCATCAAGTGATTTGGAGTCAGTTGACACCTGAAAGGCGTCGGAACAGCCCGATCTTCTCTTGGTCAGAATCTATCCAGATTTTATCGTTAGTGTTCAGCCATGAAAACCGAAGTTAACACCATCTATTTGTAGCCAAAAACTATCTGAACATAATACTAGGTGTTATGAAGCTCTCCTAAAAAAATTGAGTTCATTCAGAATTTATGAGAGGGAATACGGTGGCCTTATTCTAGCTCGCGCAGATTTCTGACAGTTTTAGTTTCGGACTCACATCGATAAAACTACTTATCCAAATGAAGAAATTTAAATTGAAGCTTGTCAAGGACACATAGACCTTACCTTTGGAAGTTGAAACAAATCAAATGGCCACCAGGAAGGGCCGTTCGACTGCACAGAACAAAAGGGACAAAATCAGCTTTTCTGGGCAGCTTTCTATTGAGGCAAAATGGAGAGGAAAAGACAATGAACGTGAGGGAGTGGTATACACATCAGATGAGGTCTTCAATTTACTTGTCTCGCACAAATTATTGAGCTAAAATTGATTAGACATGGGTTGGCGAGGTCATTAATGATTGGGGGTTTCAATAGTTGACAAATGGCAAACTCCAATAATACAAACCAAGGCTTTGACTCATTCTTTGACCCCATGGACATGTGATTTTTGGTAGCCATAAGGGTAAGAGGCATGTCTATTTTTTCCTTCATGATTTCTTAAGGCAAGGGTAAATGGTCGAGGGGCAAAATGGTAATTTTGCACTTTTAGTCCAAACTTCACTTTTCCAATCCGAAATTATCATTTGGCGAGATGTCGTCAAATTCCTATTCAGAATTGGAATTCTCTATTTTCAATTGCCAATTTTTGAGCTTTTATTTCATGATCATTCGTCCGTCGATCGTAATTCCAGTTTGTTTCGAACTAACGGATGGCTTTTGCAAACGTTACGCGTATCGACTCTGTGATTCTCATCACATTGAGGATAACTCAAGTTGTGACAGCTTTCGTTGTCATTTAATTGCGAGGATTCATTGCTAGCTTCGACGGCTTCGATCGTCATAGTTTGATTTAGGAAAATTTATAAATTATACATTGGTTAAGCTGCTTCACCCGCGATCCAATCATATAACGTTAGTATTGTATTCCTTAATCATTATCTGATCGGCCTTATTGGCTCTAAATGATACCTCGACAATTCTTATGATCAAAACGTCATTTCCTTTTTCGAGTTTCTTATGTCCACGTACCTCGTTATGCATGACATTTTGATTCTCCTGTCATTTCCGGACTCATTAATGAGAATAGTATCTAGCGATGTATTTCAGTCGTATCTCGCTTGAATCTGATCAATCTCGAGTTGACCAACCAAAAGGGAAAGGCTAACGCGAGACAAGGTACGTGGACCTAGGGAACTCGAATAGGAAATGACGCTTTGCCCATAAGGATTGTCGAGGGGACATGTAGAGCCATAAAAGACCGATCTAAGAACGATTAAGGAATGCATTGCTAGCGCTATACGATTGGAGTGCGGGTGATGCTACTTAACCAATGTATAATTTATAAAATTTTCCTAAATTGAACAGTGACGATCGAGACCATCGGAACTAGAGATAGACCCTCACAATTACATGACAACCAAAGTCGCAATGAATTGATGAGCCTTAATTGTGATATGAATCACAGAGTCGATACGCGTAAGGTCTGCAAAAGCCAATCGTCGGTTCGGGATAGGCTAGAATCGCATTGAATAGAGAAATGATTTAGAAACAAGTCTTGAAATTCGAGAATGGAGAATCAAGAATTCCAACATTACAATTGGATTGGCCGTTGCCTTAACAAAGAAAATTGGAATTAGAAAAATGACGTTCTAGACGTCGGGGGTAAAATTACCATTTTGCCCCTCAAGACCTAGCCTTACTTATATAATTGGACGAGGGCATTTTTATCTTTAATTCACCCCCAAGGCTGCCGAAAAGTTGAGAGAATCTTGGCCATTGGATTAGCATGATTGACACATTGGACATGTGTCAATGGATTAGCCCTTGAGTGGACATATCCGCTTTTCCCCAACTACCATTCAACTAGTTGACCTTAAACCTTACTTATAGCTTACTCTCTCTCTCTCTCACTCCTCACTTGACCGACCATCACCACCAACGCCATCTTCTTCTTCTTCTCTTGCTCGCCAGCTCGCTGCCCTGTTCCGATCGACTCACTGTTCTGGCCATAACTTTTTCATCCGATGGTCGATTGAGGTAAAACCATCGGCAATAGAAAGCTTATCATCTTGCCGTTCTAACAAGATATTATGGGTCTAAATCCACCCAGCAATTTGTCCCGTAGAGCCGTTTGAAAGAGCAAAGGTTAGGCTGGTCAGTTTTGAATCCGAGAGCTCCCAGTCGACCAGTCTGACTGTCCCATTATTTCAGCCATATCTTCTTCATCTGATACCGGATCGAGGTAAAACCATTGTCAAATGAAAGATTATTGTCTTATCTTTCCATAGACATATTATAAGCTCAATTTGACCCTATATATCTTCCCGTAGCTCGATTTGAGTTGACAAAGGTTAGGCAAGGTCAGATTCTGATCGGTTTTGGGGAAAGACCTATTTCGGGGTCTTCCGGACTTCAAATTGCTCCAAATTTTCGGTGAGGTCTTCTACACTTATAGTATTAAGGTTGGATGAGTTATGGTAAAAAGTTGAGATAAATTTGATAGAGTTTTGACCCCAAATGGATCATGTGTTTGAAGGGCTATAATTGATCGGCGATAAGCTTGGAGGAATCGGTACCATTCTTGGACCATTTGACGTCGCCTTCAAATTTTTGGTGAGGCTTCCCAACCATTAGAACTACATGTTAGCAAGTAGATTAATGATTAAAATGAGGATTTGAGGTAGTTTAAGAGCTGGTTATTTGAGGTATACACAGAACTGAAAATTGCCCGGTTCGGTTCTGTGCATATCGGTTATGTGGGAGCTGTTGATGGTTGGAATTTAGTCTCAAATTCACCATTGAGACATGCTAGGATGTTGAGGAACATGTCAATGAGGTTTATGTTCCATGGATTGGGCAATTGAGCAATAAAATTGACGATTGGATGAATTTAAATAGGTTGCGCGAGTGAGTTGTCTTAGGGCTGCTTGGACCAAATTTTTGAGGCTCTTGGAAGAAGGATTTTGTGGCATTAAGCTTGATGTAAGGGAACCCTAAACCTATGATAGGAAGATTGGACTCAATTGGGCGAGTCAAGTGAATATTTGGGTGATCCTTGAAGGGTTTTTAATGTGATTATTCTTTGTGCGTCTTAGGACGGTATAGAGGATTTAAATGTGTGTCAATGTTTGTGTTTTGAAATGACTACCATGTGTGAATGTCAATTGATCATCTTGCATGCCATAAGTGTATGATTTGTACTTGAGTTGCACATTGCATTATGTGTGTGCATTGAATTGAAACTTTGGCATGGCTGAGACATGATAGTACCCTGAGGCGTATGAGACGCGGGGTGGTGTGAGAAATACCCTGAGGCGCTAAGCCACGAGGTTGGAGTTGTATGGCACCTTGATGCATATGAAACGCAGGGTTGAGAAGGCCATAGTCTTGATGCGTTGAAATGCGAGACGGAGTTGTGATGTGTCGACACAGGCTTGGAGTAACATTGAAACCTAATGCGTTTATACGGGTTGTCAATGACGGTCTGATGCTTTTATGCGAACTGAGCCTGAGGCGTTCTAAACACGAGCATGAAAATGATGAGGCAAGAAAGGGTAGAAGGCGTCACATGGCTTTTTTATGCATGTTTAGACTAAATGACGTGATAAGGTGCTTGGAGTGCATGCTTGATGCTTATGTGTTATTTCGTGATAGTTGAATGCCTCTTGGGATTTTGTATGAATTGTTTGTGATTGTAATTGCCTAAGTGGATGGTCAGCCTAACCTAGGGTTAGGACCCACCTTACTGAGATGTACATCTCACCTTGTTGGGGATTAACGCTTTTTCAGGTTCCAGGCGATGAAGCATCAGTAAGTTCAACGATTGGCATTTGTGGGAGTAATAAGTGAATGAGTACAAGATATTGTGCAAACTTAGGGATTGTATTCTATTTTGTAATTGTAAAATGAAACCACTACTATATATCCCTAGTCATTTGTTTTATTGAATGGAGTGGAGATGATAGAAGCTTCCGCTTGTAATTGGGTTATGTGTATTGTGGGCCGAAAGATCCTGGAAGACTTTCATAAAGGAACGACTTGATGGGATGTTCGCGCACTCACCGGGTTCGAGGCGTAACATCCCCGTTTGTTTGGTATCAGAGCAAGGTTAGCTCGATCCAATATGATTGAGACTTGGAGTGATAAGGACTGATGACTTGAGGACAATTAGGTAGTCAGAACTTGAGGGATAAGCATGGATTGCTAAATCTTGAGGACTATAGGTTAGAATTTGTGTAGTATTCTAATGGTCCTTATGCCGATTTAAGGGATGATCTTGAGTGATTTATGAAAAAGGCTCACAAGGAAGTGAATAGAAATTGAGTCATAAGCCTGGATTTGAGGTTGCTAGAGAATAAATTATGAATGAAGGGTCAATTGAAGTGTATGGTTGTGATCTTGATTTGTCAATGATCCAACTTGAGGAGTACGAGTTATAAAGAGTTATAAAGAGGTGACTAATGTTAGTGGATTCCGGCTTGAATTACGTGATATCTTGATGGTTTAGCTATCAATTGCTATTGTCAGCCTTAGATGAAATGAAGTGAGGTGTATACAAGGTATATTGAATTAAAGGCCAGTTGTGATCGAATACTTAGGGATTTGATTTAGTTAGCGACTCAACTTGAGGTATATGGTTGAATATAGGCAATTGATCGATGGAATTAGAACTTTTCAATGGATAGGAATTGATCTGAAGGCGATTTTGATTTGACAATTGGTGAGGACAGTCATACTGTGCATGTGTTTGTGGCTTTGAAACGAAAGTTGATGAGCTTATCACTATTAGACTTAATAAACTGTCGCTTGGTATGGAACAAGTTGATGGGATACCTATAAACCGTCATGAAGCATGGTATGAGATATGTGGAACATGGCTTTCTCCGTAGATGTATGACTTAGGACAGCCTGCAACGGCTAGGTCTGATGAGGGCAGGGAGTGATCGCCGGGACAAAGAGGTCCGGACGAGGAACGGCTCTTGGCAGGGTTCTAAGATGGCAAGTGTCACGTCCCGAACCTGTCGAGCATGCGAACATCCCTGCAAGCAAACGACATATCTCTCGTGGTCCCAAGATCCACAAATATGTTGAGAGATAATATATATATATATATATATATTAAGCATGCGGAAGCGGTGCTTGAATAAATTCTCGTACACAATATAAGTTAAGTGGGACCTGAATAGCATAATAACTGACATACATCATAATATACAATTCATACAAATAACAGCTACTACAATCCGCTAGGCAAGGGGCGACGAGGTAAGCACATAAAAAATATGACCATCATCAACATCCAAAATAGCCATGGTCGGTGGTCGCCGTCACAAGATTGAGCCAATAAGTCAGGACACCTAAGATGAGCTACTGGAGTCCCCTCTATCCTCTGCATCCTCTGCTGGCTCATACTCCAAGAAGATCTCTGACTGGACCTCAATGGAATCCTCCATGGTCGCCTCATGTGATGGCTCCGCCAAATCCTCCTCGGTAGCCTCCATGACAATCACCTCATCCTTAGTGAACTCCAAGGTCGGGGTCTTCTCTGGTCCATTTCTAGACCCAACTACAGAACCCTCTGGCAGCTCCCCAGCGGTCTGGCACCAATCAGGGATAACTCTCTGGGGTACCCGTGGGGCTTCAGCGACCCAATCGACTCGTCCCCAACTTTCTTAAACCATGCCTCGAACCTATGAGGCTTCCAGTCTGGGCTACCCTCGTTGACCCATACAACCGTACACTTTCTCACATAAATGTTCCTTTGTCTCTCCGGGAATTCGTCAAAATATGCCGTCATATCCTTGGGATCCCTAAAACAAATAGGCCACATAGCTAAGGCTTAGGATATGTAAAAACAGGGTCCCCAAAGGGGTGAGATACACATCCCATTAAAAGAGTCCTAACCCTAGGTCAGGCTGATTGTTCGTTCAGGCAGTCACCTACCCCAAGGTTTCAAACTCACAATTAAACAGGCACATACAAATAAGAATAGTGCCACACAGATGATGGCCATGCAAATATGACACCATGTTACACTCAGATGATTATGCACACCTCATCCTGCCATTTCACCACAACCACCTCTTCCTACTTGCCTCATTCTCCAGCCCACGATCAGATCGTATCAGGCTCGGTCCACGTAAACACATCAGACCGTCATTGGCAATCCGCGTAAACGCGTCAGGTTCCAATGAATCTCCAGGCCTATATCATCAACTCATACCTTTGTCCCGCGAATGATTCAAATCAGGACCGTGACCATCTCAATCCCGCGATTAGATCGCATTAAGGCGCCACACAACATCAACTCCACCTTGCGATTACATCGCATCAGGGTATTCATCTCCCGTCCCGCGTCTCATACGCCTCAGGGCCTCGCCATGTCATGCTCATGCCATGATTTTCAATTTGTTTTCCATGCATGACAATATGTAAAATTCAGGTACAATTCAAAGAACTCATGGCATGCAGGGCAATCAAGTGACACACACACATGGCGAATGATGTAAACACAAACAATAGCACACATGACCCTCCTATAACCACTTAGGGTATACCAAGAGCTATCCTTTGGAAAATTCCCATAAACCGATCAAACTAAACCTCGACTCACCGAATTGAGTCCAATCTTCCTATCCTAAGTTTAGGATTCTCTTAACTTGCGTTTGATAACACACAATTTCTCCTTTTGAGCCTTCACCAATTCGGTTCCAAAGATCCAACGTCAAACTCACCATGCAACCTAGAATATTCAACCAATTCATTAATTTCCTTATCCAATTCCTCAATCTATGAGCCATAATCCTCTATAACACAACCCTCATCATCTTAACATATTTTAAACATCAATTTGAGACTCATCACCATCTGTTCTTGCTCCCACCAGAATCGGTTTTGCACAGAACCGAACTGGTTCCTCTCGGTTCTGTGCATACCGTGCACTTCCAGTCATAAACCTTCATCAAATCCTTCATCTACTCACTATCCTACCTCTTAACATGTCTATCTAAGGGTCTAAGAGGCTCACCGTGAGTTTGAAGGCGAATGGTCGCCGGAATCCCTTCGGAAGTCGCTGGATTCCTCAAGTCAGTTTTCCGGCAGATTCTGTCCATAGTTCACAAGACCCATTTGAGATCAAAACTTCACCAAATCACTCTAAAATTTTTACCACAAATTCATATACATGTTTACTAGACCTCCATAAAATTTGACCTCAAAACTCCAACATTTCGGCCTCTAAAAGGGTCAGGAACCTCACCTAGCTCAGGTTGAGCCTGTTTCTATCGGCTTTCAGGAGAACTCTTGGCCGGAGCTCCTCGGTAGTCCAAATGGCTCGCTTCCACTTCGAAGAGGTCGACAAGACGTAGATCTGGGTTAGAATGGTCGGCTGGGGGTTAGACGGTGGCCGGAAGTGATCTTCGTCAATGGCGAAGTGTGGCGGCAGTTTTGGTCAGCGACGGGTAGAAACAAGGGAGAGGAAGAAGATGGTTTTCTGTGGTTCTTGGGGAGTGTTATGGCCGACTAAGAGGAGAGAGAGAGGGGGAAAAGGTTATATTCAACTCACTTGGTGAATGGGTGGAATGGTAGGTATGTAAAGTTGGACATGACCACCCAATGCTTGATCTTGTGGCACTTGTCCACTTGTCATTCAAGCTTGATCCAATGGCCCATATTCCTTCAAATTTTCGGTGGCTTTGGGGTGGATTTAATGAACAAGTTGTCCTTCTTCAATTGCATTGGCAAGGCTTTAAGCTTGAGGGGGTAAAAGGGTAATTTTACCTCGACGTTCAAAACGTCATTTTTCTTGCTCCAAAACTCTTCGATTGGACGACGGCCAATCCGAATAACGTTGGAATTCTTGATTCTCCATTTCAAAATTTTCAAGACTAATTTTTGATGGTTTTCTCTATCAGACGTAGTTCCAGCCTATCCCGGAATAACAGACGGCTTTTGCGGACTTTATGCGTATCGACCCTGTGATTCTCATCACATTTAGAGCTCGTTAATTCGTGACGGCTTTAGTTGTCATGTAATTGAGAGGGTGTATCACTAGTCCCTTTGGTCTCGATCGTCACTGTCCGATTAAGGAAAATTTTGCAAATCATACGTTGGTTAAGCGGCATCACTCGCGCTCCAATCGTATGTCACTCGCACGACATTCCCTAATCGCTCTTGGATCGGCCTTTTTGTGGTTCTAAATATTCCCTTGACAATCTTTATGGTCAAAACGTCATTTCTTATTCGAATTCCCTAGGTCCACATACCATGTCTTGCGTTAGCCTTTCCCTTTTGGTCAGTCTACTCGAATTGATCAGATTCGAGCGAGATATGACTAAAATACATCTCTAGATTCATTTCTCATTAATGAGTCTGAAATTGACTGGAAATCAGAATGTCATAACTCTTCCTCCTTATAAAAATTTCATCCCCGAAATTTACATTACACTTAATTACTCAAATAAATGGGGGTGTTGTCGCCTCATCGTCTCTTCATCTCCCATGTGGCACCTTCAGTTCCATGGTGCTCCCACACTACTTTGACCAGTGGTATCTTTTTGTTCCTAAGGATTTGCTCCTTCCGGTCTTCGATCTTTATTGGCTTCTCCACGTACGACACTTTGTCGTCCACTTCTATGGCTTTGTTGTCCAGCACATGTATCGGATCTGGTTCATACTTTCACAACATCAACACATGGAACACATTATGCACCTGGGATAGATTAGGCAGCAGGACAAGCCTGTAGGCCAAGGTTCCAATCCGCTCCAGTATCTCAAATGGGCTTACGTACCTTGGCTTAGCTTCCCCTTCTTTTCGAATCACGATAGTTCTCTCATCGGCAACACCTTGAGGAAGACGTGATCGCCCACTTGAAACTCCAAGGACTTGCGCCACTTATCTATGTAGCTCTTCTGACGACTCTGTGTCGTCCTCAGTTTATCCCAAATTATCTTCATTGCTTCCACCGATTGCTCTACCAACTTTGGGCCTGTGATACTCCTTTCTCCAACCTCATCCCAGCAAATTGGGGTTCTGCAGGCTCGTCCATAAAGTACTTCAAATGGTGTCATCTGGATACTCTGCTGATAGCCATTATTATAAGCAAACTCTACCAGATGCAGTTGGTCTTCCCATCCACCTTTAAAATCAATGACGCATGCTCTCAACATATCCTCCAGCATCTATATCGTCCTTTCCGACTCTCCGTCCGTATGTGGATGGTAGGCTGTACTAAACTACAATCAAGTTCCCATGGCTTCTTGCAAACTCTTCCATAAATTTGCCATGAATTTGGGTCTCTATCCGAGGTGATCGTTACTGGCACTCCGTGCAACCTTACTATCTGTCTCATGTACAGCTCTGCATACCTATCTGTAGCGAAGTCCTTTCGCATCGGGATGAAATGTGCGGACTTGATTAATCTGTCCACGACTACCTCTATAGAGTCGTGACCTCGTTGGCTCCTTGGGAGTCCCATCACAAAATCCATGGTTACATGCTTCCATTTCCATTCTGGAATCTTCAGTGGCTGCAATAGTCCTCCGGGCTTATAGTGTTGCGCTTTCACTTGTTGGCACGTCAAACACTTAGCCACATACCTTGGTATGTCCACTTTCATCCCGTTCCACCAATAATGTTGTCGTAAATTCCGATATATTTTCGTACTTCTAGGGTGGATGCTATAATTGCTCCTGTGAGCCTCTGATAAAATCCTTTCCCTGAGTCCTTCATCTTTTGGCACGCACAATCATCCTCGAAACCTCAGAATTCCATCCTCAGATACCTGAAACTCGGGTTTTCTCTTCGTCGCATCCATCTCGAGGATCTTCTGGATCTTTGGGTCCGTAGATTGTAAGGTCTTTATTCCTTCTTGGACCTCAGGTTCCACCTCAATGTAGCCATTAAGCTGGACAACTGGCTAACCTCTAGTCTAAACTAAGAATCTCTCAAATTCTCAATCATCGACCAACCCTTTACCAACAGACAGGTGATGCTCGACTTCCGACTCAGCGCATCTGCTACTCTGTTTGCTTTCCCAGGGTGATATAAGATATCGCAGTCATAATCCTTCAGCAGCTCCATCCACCTACGCTGCCTCATATTCAGCTCTTTCTGGGAAAACATATACTTTAAACTTTGGTGGTCGGTATAGATCTGAAACTTCTCGCCACATAGGTAATGTCTCCAAATTTTCAATGCGAATATAATCGCTACTAACTCCAGGTCATGAGTTGGGTAGTTCATCTCATGTGGCCTCAACTGTCTGGATGCGTAGGCTACTACTCTTCTATGCTACATCAACACACAACCTAACCCTTTTAGCGAAGCATCGCTGTAAATCTTGTAACCTCCCGGTCCTGATGGAATTGTCAGTACTGGCGCGGTTGTCAACCTATGTTTAAGCTCTTGGAAACCCCCCTCACACTTGTCAGTCCATTCAAACTTTATTTCCTTCTTCGTCAACCGCGCCAATGGAATGGCTATGGATGAGAATTTCTCCACAAAACGCCTATAGTACCCTGCCAATCCCAAGAAACTTCTGACTTCAATGACCGTAGTAGGTCTAGGCCAATTTGTTACAGCCTCGATCTTCGTAGGATCCACTGTGATCCCTTCACCAGACACCACATGACCAAGAAATGCTACCTTGTTCAGCCAAAACTCACACTTGCTCAACTTCGCATAGAGTGTATGCTCCCTCAAAGTCTACAATACAATTCTCAAGTGCTCCTCATGTTCTGCACTATTCCTTAAGTAAATCAAGATATCATCAATAAAGACTATGACGAATCTGTCCAGAAACTCCTTAAATACTCTATGCATTAAATCCATAAAAGCGGCTGGAGCGTTGGTCGATCCAAACGGCATCACTGTAAACTCATAATGACCATACCTCATCCTAAAGGCAATCTTAGGTATGTCTTCCTTCTTGATCCGCAATTGGTGATACCCAGTCCTCAAGTCAATCTTCGAAAATACCGCCACTCCTTGTAACTGATCAAACAAGTCGTCAATCCTCGGCAGTGGATATTTGTTCTTCACTGTCACTTGGTTCAGCCGTTGATAGTCAATGTATAAACGCAAAGACCCATCCTTCTTCCTTACAAACAGCATCGGTGCTTCCCATGGTGAAGCACTTGGTCGGATAAATCCTTTATCTAGTAGCTCTTGCATCTGCACCTTTAACTCCTTCAGTTCTGACAGGGACATCCTGTAAGGTGCCTTGGAGATCAGTTCCGTCCCGAGGGCTAACTCGATTACAAATTCTATTTCCCATTCTGGTGGTAGCCTTGGCAACTCTTGGAGAAATACATCAGGAAATTCACGTACTACAAGGATATTTTCTAACTTTGGCTTTTCAGTAGTCGTGTCCATTATTGCCACTAGGTATGTCTGACACCCTTTATACATCATCTTGGTCACCTCCAGAGATGAAACTAAGGGAATCGAGATTCCTCCTCGACTTCCCACCAATTCAAAGCTAGGGCGGCCTCTCAGATAAAATCGAATTATCCAACTACCACAATCCACTACTGCCTCCTGCTTACCCAACCAATCCATTCCTATTATTACGTCAAAATCGTACATGGGTAATACAGCTAAGTCGGTGCTCTCTTTACTCCCTCCAATCACAATTTCACAACCTGTACAGCCCAAAGAAACCAATATGTTATACTTTAACGGTGTGGCAACATGCAAGATTACATTCAACGATTTCAAATTCATGCATACCAAATCAACAAACTGTGCAGACACAAACGAATACGTGTATATGCAGCTTGGTTGCATAAGTAGACCGTACCTGTGACCACACCTGGTGTCTCCTCCGCCTCTCCGCGGGCTACTGCATGTACTCTTCCCTATGCCGGTGGTCGGTTCTGCTTGATCTGAGGGGTTACAGTCAACGGTCCATCTTACGGTTTCTCTCCTTGCGGTCGACTAGTCGGAGCTTGATTCGAGCACATCCTCATCTGGTGGCCCAGCTGACCACACTTAAAACATGCTCCGGTCCTCATCGGGCACGGTCCATTCCCATGTCTCCTGCCGCAAAGTCTGCAACTCCAGTTTGGGAAATTTCGTGGCTTCACAATATCTTTTCGTGCGGGAGGCACAAAACGTCTATTGCTCGCCATCGGCCTTTTGCCCATCTGGCGGTTATCTCTAAAAGACGTAAACCGCAATCCTGTTGCGGTGTTTCTTTCTTTCAAGTCCCGTTCTATCATCTGGCCTTGCTCATATATTTTCTTATATGTCCTTAAATTTAAAGCAATCATCTGACTACGGAGTTTGGGCCTCAAACTGTCCCTAAACCTTCTTGCTTTCTCCTGAGGGTCCTCCACAGATCGTGGTGCGTACCTCGACAGCCTTGAGAATTCAGCCTTATACTGATCTATCATCAGTTGGTTCTGGCGCAATTGCAGGAATTCTACCTGCTTCCTTTCCCTGGCCGTTTCTAAGAAGTACTTGTCATTGAACGTCGTCTTAAAAGCATTCCAGTTTAAGGCTGTTCCTTTAGGGAAGACTCCGTCTTTGGTGGTAGCCCACCAATCATTCACTGTATCCTCTAGCTAGTACACCGCTAGCAACACCTTCTCCTCATCGGCGCATCTCAGTACCCAAAAAGCCTTCTCTAACTTTTCGATCCACCTGGGTGCTAACTCGGGATCTCCGGTCCCATCAAATTGAGTTGGCTTCAACTTTATGAATTGCTCCACCAGCTGGCCCATTTGTCTGGCCACGATGATCTCTTCTTGGGCATTCACAGTCTCATTGCCCTGGCCTTGTTCATTCTGGCTTCCATTACCACCATTGTTGCCGTTGTTGGCATTGACGATTGCTATGGCAGCTCCTACTACCTGGGCGATGGCAACGTTCCGATCTTGAGCCTGCCTATCAATTATGTCGCCAATTCTTTCTAGTGCCCTCAGCACCCCATCCATTCTTAGATCTTCAACGACAGGCAGCCTCGAGCTAGAAGCTCCGCCTCTTGACCTTCCAAACCTTCTAGACGAGCTGCTCATCCTTGCTTCTTTCTACTGAACCTTGTCCACCACTAGTTCAGTAAGGGGTTAGTAACTTACTTAATCATTCAAATCCAGAGCTACTAACTACCCTTTAACAGATCAGTTACAATCCCATAGTACTCCATACCACAGACTCTAGAAACATTTCAACAAACAGCCTATGGCCAATTCTCAGTTCCATTCACTTCAGTTATTCACTAAAACCAATCACTTTCCTTCCTCGAACAAAAAAAAAGGTCCAAAAATGACCTCCAATCCTAGGCAGAGAATTTAATCCTCCTGCATTGCCACGACCCTTCCAGAGTCCAATGCCAACCTTAAGCACCAGGTCATAAACCATACACCCCATGCCCTATCTTAACGAGCCTCCTAAGGTCTTACTATCCGTCCTTATCCCAACTTAATCCTCCTTATTACTCTAGTCCTCAACCAACTTTGGATCGAGCTGACCTTGCTTTGATACCAAATCAGATAGGGATGTCATGCACCGAACCTATCAAGCACGCGAACATCCCTGCAAGCAAACGACACATCTCTCGTGGTCCCAAGATCCACAAACATGTCGAGAGATAATATATATATATATATATATATATATATATATATATTAAGCATGCAGAAGCGATGCTCGAATAAATCTCCATACAGAATATAAGTTAAGTGGGATTTGGATAGCATAATAACTGTCATACATCATAATATACGGTTCGTACAAATACCAGCTACTACAATCCGCTAGGCAAGGGGCGATGGGGTAAGCACATAAAAAATATGACCATCATCAACATCCAAAATAGCCATAGTCGGGGGTCGCCATCACAAGACAGAGCTAATAAATCAGGACACCTAAGATGAGCTACTGGAGTCCCCTGTATCTTCTGCATCATCTGTTGGCTCATACTCCGATAAGGTCTCTGACTGGACTTCAATGGAATCCTCCATGGTCGCCTCATGTAACGGCTCTGCCAGACCCTTCTCGGTAGCCTCCACGACAATCACCTCATCCTCAGTGAACTCCAAGATCGGGGTCTTCTCTAGTCCATTCCTAGACCTAACTACAGAACCCTCTGGCAGCTCCTGCTCTCCAACGGTCTGGCACCAATTAGGGATAACTCCCTGGGGTACCTCGTGGGGCTTCAGTGGCCCAATCAACTCGTCCCCAACTTTCTTAAACCATGTCTCGAACCTATGAGGGTTCCAATCCGGGCTACCCTCGTCGACCCATATAATCGTACACTTTCTCACATAAATGTTCCCCTGTCTATCGGGGAACTTGTCAAAATATGTTGTCATTTCCTTGGGATCCCCAAAACGAGTAGGTCACATAGCTAAGGCCTAGGATCTGCAAAAATAGGAGTCCCCAAAGGGGTGAGATACACATCTCAGTAAAAGAGTCCAAACCCTAGGTTAGGCTGATCGTCCGCTCAGGCAGTCACCTACCCCAAGGTTTCAAACTCACAATCAAACAGACCCATATAAATAAGAATAGTGACACACAGATGATGGGCATGCAACTATGACACCATATCACACTCAGATGACTATGCACACCTCATCTTGCCATTTCACCACAACCACGTCTTCCTGCCCACCTTATTCTCCATCTCACGATTAGATTGCATCAGGCTCGGTCCGCGTAAGCACATCATACCGTCATTGGCAACCCGCGTAAACACATCAGATTCTAATGAATCTCTAGGCCAATATGTGCAATTTAGGTACAATTCAAAGAACTCATAGAATGCAGGGCAATGAAGTGACACACACACATGACGAATGATTTAAACACAAACAATAGCACACATGACCCTCCTATAACCACTTAGGGTATACCAAGAGCTATCCTTTGGAAAATTCCCACAAACCGATCAAACTAAACCTCGACTCACCGAATTGAGTCCAATCTTCCTATCCTAAGTTTAGGATTCCCTTACCTTGCGTTTGATAACACACAATTTCTCCTTTTGAGCCTTCACCAATTCGGTTCCAAAGGTCCAACGTAGAACTCACTACGCAACCTAGAATATTCAACCAATTCATTAATTTCCTTGTCCAATTCCTCAATTCATGAACTATAATCCTCCATAACACAACCCTCATCATCTTAACATGTTTTAAACATCAATTTGAGACTCATCACCATCTGTTCTTGCTCCTACCAGAATCGATTTTGCACAGAACTGAACTGGTTCTTCTTGGTTCTGCGTATACCGTGCACTTTCAGTCCTAAACCTTCATCAAATCCTTCATCTACTCACTATCCTACCTCTTAACATGTCAATATAAGGGTCTAAGAGGCTCACCGTGAGTTTGTAGGCGAATGGTCGTCGGAATCCCTTCGGAAGTCGCCGGATTCCTTAGTCAATTTTTCGGCAGATTCTGTCCATAGTTCACAAGATCCATTTGAGGTCAAAAATTTACCAAATCACTCTCAACTTTTTATCACATATTCATATACATATCTACTAGACCTCCATAAAATTTGACCTCAAAAATCCAACATTTCGGCCTCCAAATGGGTCAGGAACCTCACATAGCTTAGGTTGAGTCTATTTCTATTGGCTTTCGGGAGAACTCTTGGTCAGAGCTCCTCGGTGGCCCAAATAGCTTGCTTCCACTTCAAAGAGGTCGGCAAGACGTAGATCTAGGTTGGTATGGTCAACCGGTGGCTAGGCGGTGGCCGGAAGTAGTCCTCGTGGGCGATGAAGGGGGGCGGTAGTTCTTGTCGGCGACGGGCAGAAAAAAGGGAGAGGAAGAAGATGGTTTTCGGTGGTTCTTGTGGAGTGTTATGGCAGAATGAGAGGAGAGAGAGAGAGGAAAAAAGGTTATATTCGACTCACTTGGTGAATGGGTGGAATGGTAGGTATGTAAAGTTGGACATGACCATCCAATGCTGGATCTTGTGACACTTATGCGCTTGTCATGCAAGATTGATCCAATGGCCCATATTCCTTCAAATTTTCGATGGCTTTAGGGTAGATTTAATGACCAAATTGCCCTTCTTCAATTGCATGGACAAGGCTTTAAGCTTGAGGGGGCAAAAGGGTAATTTTACCCCCGACGTTCAGAATGTCATTTTTCTCACTCCAAAACTCTTTAATAGGACGACGACCAATTTGAATAACATTGCAATTCTTGATTCTCTATTTCAAATTTTTCAAGACTCATTTCTGATGGTTTTCTCTATCAAGCGTGGTTCCAGCCTATCCCGAACCGACGGGTGGCTTTTGCGGACTTTATGCGTATCGACCCTATGATTCTCATCACATTTAGGGCTCGTCAATTCATGGTAGCTTTGGTTGTCATGTAATTGAGAGGGTGTATCATTAGTCCTTTTGGTCTTGATCGTCACTTTCCGATTAAGGAAAATTTTGCAAATCATACGTTGGTTAAGCGGCATCACCCGCGCTTCAATCATATGACACTCGCATGGCATTCCCTAATCGTTCTTAGATCGGCCTTTTTGTGGTTCTTAATATCCCCTCGACAATCCTTATGATCAAAGCGCCATTTATTTTTCAAATTCCCTCGGTCACGTACCATGTTTCGTGTTAGCCTTTCCCTTTTGGTCAGTCTACTTGAATTGATCAGATTCTAGCAAGATATGACTGAAATACATCTCTAGATTCATTTCTCATTAATGAGTCTGAAATTGATTGGAAATCAGAATGTCACAGCAAGAGGCAGGAATGGCCCAAATGATAACTTGAAAGGGGAAGTCTAGGTATCAGGTTGAGTCCAACTCTGGTTAAGAGACGTATGACACAAGATTGATCATTGAAGAAGATGTTCAAAAGTGGCATGACATGTGAAATGATGCTTGTCATTGGCTTGGTCAAGGTCTAACTGGGAGAATAGATGACATGTGGGGTTAATACTCATTGAACTGATGCCTGTTGAGAATGAGAAAGCATGTCACGTTTGTGATAGAGTGGCAGATACCTTAGACTTATAGCATGATCGATTGGCTCATTGAATTGCTGCTTTGAGTACTTGCTCGGTGTTAACTTGGTTGAGTTTTGGCCTAGTTGAGGCTTGCCTAGTAATTGGATGAAGATTGAGAAGTTGCCTTGCTAAGGCTGGCCTGTTGAATAGTCATTGACTGATGAGAATCTGGGATCTTTGGATGATGGACAACTAGTTGGGAGTTGTTTGGAAACCACTATAAGGTTGATAATGATGAATGATGAGATGAGCAGCCTAAGACTGATAGACTTGAGTAGATGACTTAAGTTTTTGATTCCTGGAGGGAATCATAGTGGTTCAAGTGACATGAGAACCTAATAAGGTTGAACGGCCAAGGTATGGTCGTAGAAGATCATTAAGCTCGAGTATACATGGTATGGGAGATCCGAGAACTAATATGGATCATGAGAATTGAGTAAAGATGGGCGATTGGAGTATGAGTACCAAAAGAGAATACGGCTCGATCTGTTAATCATACGAGACCCAAGAGCTGAATGGGTTGTGGGAACTTTGAATGGAAATGAGAAAGTAGATGGGTAAATAGACTCGAGAAGGAGCTGTCATTATACCCAAGTCGCTGAGACAATCGAAGCTAGTGTTGATGAGTTAAATGATAGAAGTCACGAGAGAGGTGACTCCGAGTTAATCCTTTCTAAATTGAATGCGTGGGAAGAACCACGAAAATTTGGAAAAGCTTGTAAAACTATGTATAAGGTTGAGATTGACCAAGTTTGAAGGAGGGATGAGATTTGAAGTTATCTCCCTCTAGATTGGGAATCTTGGTAAGGAAACCTTAGAGGTTTGGGTACACTAAGGAAAGAAAGTGACCTTGACAGTTTTAACCTTAAGAGGCTGTTAATAATTGGTGAAAGGTCGCTAGAGGAAGGATTTCCTCAAGGGCACGATATCTGCCTAGACTACCCCTGTTGAGTTGTTCAACGGAAATTATCCTTCTGAGATTGCTCGAAAGCAAAGGTTGTTGGGATCCTAATAGTTTTGCAAGGATCCAAGGATGATCGATCAGTGTGAGACAGAGTGCTCAAGGTCGTTTAAGCATATGGTAAAGGTGGTCAAGGACCCTTTGGATGAGACGTGATGTCCTATGGAATAGGAATGACATGATGGATTTGAAAAAAGAGAATGCCACTGAAGTGTATAGTTTCCTTCATATGGTAAGAGACCCTAGAGTGGAAGGAAAAGGAAATCCTAATCATCTTGATATTAAGATTGAGCGTCTAGACTGAGAAAGATGACGCAAAACTGGAATGATTGCTGTAAGGGAAGTTAAGTTCGAGAGACTGTCTTGTAGACGATGTTGAATTCCAAGATAATGTTGACATTCAATGGGACAAACAGAATTGAGATAAGGTCGCATTAGTTGGTTGTGAAACCAAGAGGTTAAGACATTAATGCTTCTTGAGGAAAGAGTGGCAAAAATGGACAAAATGTTGTGTGGTCTTAGTGGAGACCCGTGACAAAGTGTCACGCCTCGCACCCAGGGCACGAGCACGCGACTCCCTGCAAGCAAACCAAATATCTCTCGCGGTCCCAAGATCCACTAACAAGTCGAGAGACATGACATATATACCAAGCATGCGGAAACGATAATGAAATAACTCCCCCGTACAAAATATGAAGTTTGACCTGGATAGCGCAAATACTGTCATACATAAAATCCGACTGTTTAAACAAACGCATAGCTACTAGATCCGCTAACAAGAGGGGTGACAGGGTAAGTGCACAAAAGAGTCCATCATCATCATACAACAAGAGGCAGGGTCAGGAATGCCACCAAAAGATCGACTGATAAGCTGGGAGCTCCTAAGATGAGCCGTTGGAGTCTTCGGTCTCCTCTGCGTCCTCCATGGGCTCGTACTCCGAAAAGGTCTCAGAGCGAGCCTTTGTAGTATCCTCAGCGGTCTCCTCAGCAGATGGCTCCATGAGATCCTCCTCAGTCGCCTCGATCACAATGACCTTCTCCTCCGTGTTCTCTATTGTGAAATTCTGATTTCCAGTCCATTTCAGACTCATTAATGAGAAGTAAATCTAGAGATATATTTCAGTCATATCTCGCTCGAATCTGATCAATTCGAGTAGGCTGATCAAACAAGAAAGGCAAATGCGAGACGAGATACGTGGACCTAGGTAACTCAGATAAGAAATAGCGCTTTGATCATAAAGATTATTGAGGTGATATTTAGAACCACAAAAAGGCCGATCTAAGAACGATTAAGGAATGCCTTGCGAGTGTCATACAATTAGGAGCGCGGGTGATGCCGCTTAAGCAACATATGATTTGCAAAATTTTCCTTTATCAGACAGTGACGATCGAGACCAAAGGGGCTAGTGATAGACCCTCACAATTACATGACAACCAGAACCGTCACGAATTGACGAGCCCTAAACGTGATATGAATCATGGGATCGATATGCGTAATGTCTACAAAAGCCGCTTGTTGGTTCGAGATAAGCTAAAACCACGTCTGATAGAGAAAATCATAAGAAACGAGTCTTGGAAAATGAAAAATCAAGGATTCCAACATTATATTTGGATTGGCCGTCACCCTATCGAAGATTATTGGAATAAAAAAAAAATGACGTTCTAAACATCGGGGGTAAAATACCCTTTTGCCCCTCGAGCTTAAAGCCTTGTCTATGCATTTGAAGAAGGGCAATTTGGTCATTAAATCCTCCCAAGGCTGCCGAACACAAGGAGAATTATGGGCCATTGGATCAAGTTGATTGACATTGAGGACAAGTGTCACAAGATCAATTAAAGAGTAGACTTGTCCAACTTTATACGCCAACCATTCAACCCATTGACCATGAGAGTTGTATAGAGCAAATCTCACTCTCTCTCCTAACTCATGACCGGCCATTTTCCCCTCCTAAGCACCGAAAACCTTCTTCTTCTTCTTCGTTCATTCTGTCGCTCGGCGACAATTTCTGGAGTCCTTGTTTGCCGCCGTCGACGACCTCCTCCGGTGACCAGCTGTCACGCCCCGAAACTATCGAGCACGCGAACATCCCTGCAAGCAAACAACGCATGTCTCGCGGTCCCAATATCCACAAACAGGACGAGAGATAATACATATATTTAGCATGCGGAAGCGGTACTCAAATAAATCCCCATACAAAAATATAAAGTAAAGTGGGACCTGGATAGCATAATAACTATCATACATCATAATATATGATTCATACAAATACCGGCTACTACAATCTGCTAGGGAAGGGGCGACGGGGTAAGCACATCAAAATATGACCATCATCAACATCCAAAATAGCCATGGTCAAGGGTCGCCATCACTAGATCAAGCCAATAAGCTAGGACACCTAAGATGAGCTACTGGAGTCCCCTGTATCCTCTGCGTCCTCTGTCGGCTCATACTCCGAGAAGGTCTCTAACTGGACCTCGATGGAATCTTCCATGGTCGCCTCATGTGATGGCTCCACCAAGTCTTCCTCGGTAGCCTCCACGACAATCACCTCATCCTCAGTGAACTCCAAGGTTGAGGTATTCTCCGATCCATTCCTAAACCGAACTACAGAACCCTCTGGTAGCTCCTACTCCCCTGTGGTTTGGCACCAATCAGGGATAACACCTTGGGTACCTCATGGGGCTTCAGCGGCCCGATTTGCTCGTCCCTAACTTTCTTAAACCATGCCTCGAACCTATAAGGCTTCCAATCCGGACTACCCTAGTCGACCCATACAACCGTAGACTTTCTCACATAAATGTTCCCCTGTCTATTCGGGAACTCGTCAAAATTTATCGTCATCTCCTTAGGATCCCCAAAACAAATAGGTCACATAGCTACGGCCCAGGATCTGTAAAAATAGGGGTTTCCAAAGGGGTGAGATACACATCTCAGTAAAAGAGTCTTAATCCTAGGTCAGGCTGATCGTCCGTTCAGGCAGTCACCTATCCCAAGGTTTCAAACTCACAATCAAACAGGCACATGCAAATAAGAATAGTGGCACATAAATGATGGGCATGCAACTATGACACCATGTCACACTCAGATGATTATGCACACCTCATCTTGCCATTTCACCACAACCACCTGTTCCTATCTGCCTCATTCTCCAGCCCGCGATTAGATCGTATCAGGCTCGGTCCGCGTAATCGCATCAGACCGTCATTGGCAACCCATGTAAATGCATCAGGTTCCAATGAATCTCCAAGTCCATATCATTACCTCATACCTCTATCCCGCGAATAATTCGCATCAGGACCGTGGCCAACTCAACCCTGCGATTAGATTGCATCAAGGCGCACACAACATCAACTCCACCTCGCAATTACATCGCATCAGGATATCCACCTCCCGCCTCGCATCTCATACGCCTCAGGGCTTCGCCATGTCATGCTCATGCCATGATTTTCAATTTCGTTTTCCATACATGACAATATGTGCAATTCAGGCACAATTCAAAGAACTCATGGCATGCAAGACAATCAAGTGACACACACACATGGCGAATGATTTAAACACAAACAATAGCACACATGACCCTCTTATAACCACTTAGTGTATATCAAGAGCTATCCTTTAGAAAGTCCTTATAAATCGATCGAACTAAACCTCGACTCACCCAATTGAGTCCAATCTTCCTAGCATAAGGTTAAAAACTCCCTTACCTTAAGATTGATAACACAAATTTCTTCTTGCAATGGCCTCAAAGTCTCGACCAAATAGTCCAAGGGTTCAATTCACCGCGCAACCTAGAATATTCAATCAATTCACCAATTTTCCAAGTCCAATTCAACCACCCATGAATCATAAACCTCCATAACCAAACCCTCATCAACTTTGCATGTCTTAAATATCAATTTGAGTCTGATAATCGTCGGCTCTTTACTCCAACAAAACTAGTATTGCAGAGAACCAAACCAATTCATTTCGGTTCTGTGCAAACCGTTCACAATCCTTCCCAAATCAACTTCAAATCCATTATCTACACACTATCCTACCTCTTAACATGTCTATCTAAGGGTTTAGGGGTCTCACCGAAAGTTTGGAGTCGAATGGTCACCGGAATCCCTTCGGAAGTCACCGGATTCCTCAAGTCAGTTTTTCGGCAGATTTTGTCCATAGTTCACAAGACCTATTTGAGGTCAAAACTTCGCCAAATCACTCTCAAATTTTTACCACAAATTCATATACATGTCTACTAGACCTCTATAAAATTTGACCTCAAAACTCCAACATTTCGACCTTCAAAAGGGTCAGGAACCGAACCTACCTCTGGTTGACCTCGATTTTGTTGGCTTCCGGGAAAACTCTTGGCCAGAGCTCCTCATTGGTCCAAATGATTCGCTTCCAGTTCGAGGAGGTCGTCAAGACGTAGATCTAAGTTGGTGTGGTCGGCCGATGATCAGGTGGTAGCTGGAGGGGGCCGTCGTGGGCGGCAAACGGTAACGACAGTTCTGGTCGGTGATGGGCAGAGAACAAGGAAGAAGAAGAAGATGATTGGCGTGAGTTCTTGGGGTGGTGGCTGGCCAAAGTGAGTGAGGAGAGAGAGAAAAAGACTATATATCCAAGCTTTAGTCAATGGGTTGAATGGTAGGTTTGAAATAGTGGATATGACTTCTCTTTACACCATTCATTGTTACTTGTCCCCTTGTCATTCAAACTTTGATCCATTGGCTCTCCTCTCTTCTTGAATTCAGCAGCCTTGAGGGTGTGTAAGGACCACTTTTCCCTTCTTCAAATGCATGGGCAAAGTTCTAAGCTTGAGGGGCAAAAAGAAAATTTTACCCTCGACGTTCAGAACGTCATTTTCCTCGCTCCAAAATTATTCGATATGGCAACGGCCAATCCGAATAATGTTGGAATTCTTGATTCTCCATTTCAAAATTTTCAAGACTCGTTTCTGATGATTTCCTCTATCAGATGTGGTTCCAGCCTATCCCGAACCGACGGGTGGCTTTTGTAGAGTTTACGCGTATCGACCCTGTGATTCTCATCACAATTAGGGCTCGTCAATTCGTGGTGGCTTTGGTTGTCATGTAATTGAGAGGGTTTATCACTAGTTCCTTTGGTCTCAATCTTCACTGTTCGATTTAGGAAAATTTTGCAAATCATACGTTAGTTAAGCGGCATCACCCGCGCTCCAATCGTAGGACACTCGCAAGGCATTCCCTAATCGTTCTTAGATTGGCCTTTCTGTGGTTCTAAATATCCCCTCGACAATCCTTATGGTCAAAGCGTCATTTCTTATTTGAATTCCCTAGGTCCACGTACCATGTCTCGCGTTAGCCTTTCCTTTTTGGTCAGTCTACTCGAATTGATCAGATTCGAGCGAGATATGACTGAAATACATCTCTAGATTCATTTCTCATTAATGAGTCTGAAATTGACTGGAAATCAGAATATCACACCAACTGTCATCGCCTTGCCGACCTCCTCGAAGTGGAAGCACGGCGTTTGGACCACCGAGGAGCTCTGACCAAGAATTTTCCCGAAAGCCGACAAAATTAGACTCAATCTGAGGTAGGTGAGGTTCTGACCCTTTGGAGGCCGAAATGTTGGAACTTGAGGTCAAATTTTGTGGAGATCTAGGAGACATGTATATCTATCTGTGGTAAAAAGGTTGGGCTTGATTTAATGAAGTTTTGACCTCAATGGGTCTTGTGAACTATGGACAGAAACTGCCGGTGTACTAACTTGAAGAATCCGGCAACTTCCGAAGAGATTCCGACGACGATTCGACTTCAAACCCTCGGTGAGACCCTTTGACCCTTAGATAGACATGTTAAGAGGTAGGATAATGTTTAAATGATAGATTTGGTGGAGATTTAGGCTTGGATACATTCGGTTTACACATAACCGAACATAGCTCGGTTCGGTTCTATGCAAACTGAATCTGTGGGGGGGCTGATGATGGATGATTTGATTCTCAAATTAGTGATTAAGACATGTTAAGATGATGAGGGTTATGTTATGAATGATTGTGGTTCATGGATTGAGGAATTGGGCAAAGAAAATTGACGAATTGATTGGAAATTCTAGGTTGCGTGGTGAGTTCGACTTTGGACCCTTGAAACCGAATTGGTGAGGGCTCAAGAGGAGAATTATTGTAGTATCAAACGCAAGGTAAGGGAATCCTAAAGTTAGGATAGGAAGATTGGACTCGATTGGGCGAGTCAAACGATAAATTAAATGATTTGTGAGAGTTTTCAAGAGGATTGTTCTTGAATGCCTAAGATTGCATAGGGGGTTTATGTGTGCCATTGCTTGTGCTTGAATTGCTTGCCATGTCTAAATGTCACTTGATTGCTTGGCATGCCATGGAAAATACGAATCATACTTGGGTTGTACTAGGCATTGTGTCTCCAAATGAATTGAAAAACATGACATGAGTGTGACACGACAAAGCCCTGAGGCGTATGAGACGCGTGGCGGAGGTGGATACCCTGATGCGATCTAATCGCGGGGTCGAATTGAGATTGTGTGGCACCCTGATGCGATCTAATCGCGAGACGGAGATATGAGGTGATGATATTGGCCTGGTGAATCATCAAAACCTGATACGTTTACGCGGGTTGTTAATGACGGTCTGATGCGTTTACGCGGACCGAGCCTGATGCGATCTAATCGCGGGCATGAGATTGAGGCAGGCAGGAAGAGATGGTTGTGGTGAAGTGGCAGGACGAGGTGTGCATGATCATCTGAGTGTGACATGATGTTACAGCTGCATACCTGTCATCTGCGTGTCGTTATCTTTATTTATATGTGCCTGTATGATTATGAGTTTGGAATTTTTGGGATAGATGATTGCCTGGGTGGACGGTCAGCCTGACTTAGGGTTAGGACTCTTTTACTGAGATGTGTATCTCACCCCTTTTGGCGACCCTTCTTTTACAGATTCTAAGCCTTGACCATGTGGTCTATTCGTTTTAGAGACCATAAGGAGATGACTGCATATTTTGATGAGTTCCTTGACGATCAGGGGACCATTTACGTGAGGAAGTGTACAGTGGTGTGGGTAGACGAGAGTAGCACAGATTTGAAGCCTCATAGGTACGAGGCGTGGTTTAGAAAGGTTGGGGACGAGTCGATTGGGCCGCTGAAGCCCCATAAGGTGCCCCAGGGAGTGATCCCTGATTGGTGCCACTCTGGTAGGGACTAGGATCAAGTAGAGGGATCGGTAGTCTGTTCTAGGAATGGGCCGGAGAGGACCCCGACGCTGGATTTCACTATGGAGGAGGATGAGGTCATTATCTTGGAGGCGAACGAGGAGGATCTGGTGGAGCCGTCCCATGAGGAGATCATGGAGGATACCATTGAGGTTTGCCTCAAGACGTTCTCAGAGTATGAGTCGACGGAGGATGCCAAGGATACCGATGATTCCAGCCGCTCATCCTAGGAGGCTTTAGTGGTAGTTTGATCTTTGGTGACGACCCCCACCCTGTTCCTTTCAGATTTTGATGATGACCCATTTTGTATGTTTACCCCGTCACCCCCTTGTTTATCGGATGTTAGTGGTTCTGTACTTGTGAGAACCGTTGGTTATTATGTATGATAACTTTTATGCTATCCAAATCCCACTTAACTTATATTTGTATGGAGGAGTTGTTTTATTACCGCTTCTGCATGCTTGATATATTTATTATATCCTCTCCTTGAACCCTTGAAAATTTTGTTTCAATGGCCCAAGGCCAAACTCACCGTGCAACCTAGGAATTCCCAACCAATTGTCAATTTCCCTTGTCCAATTCATCAATCCATGAACCATAAACCTCCATAACACAATTCTCATCATCCTAACATGTCTCAATCACCAATTTGAGACTCAAAGTCAACAATCATCAGTCCCCACAGATTCGGTTTGCACAGAACAGAACCGGGCTATGTTTGGTTCTGTGTAAACCGAGCATATCCAGCCTTTAATCTACTCCAAATTCACCATTTAATCACTAACCTACTTGCTAACATGTCTATCTAAGGGTTTAAGAGGCTCACCGAAGATTTGAAGTCAAGTCGTCGCCGAAAGCACCTTGAATCTCACCGGTTTCCCTTAGTCCTCCGACCGGCGATTTCTTTCCTTCAAACACAAGACCCATTCGGGGTCAAAACTCCATCAAATTAAGCTCAACTTTTTACCACAGATCACTAAACAAGTCCCCTAGATCTCCATAAAATTTGGTCGCAAGACTCCAACATTTAGAGGTCCTAAAGGGTCAAAAACATCACCTACCTTAGATTGTGCAGGTTTCCGTCGGCCTCCGGGAGAATGGTTGGCCGGAGCTCCTCGGTGGCTCAATTGTCACGCTTCCACTTCGAAGAGGTCGACAAGAGGCTAAGCTAGGTGGGTGTGGTCGACCGAAGTCTAGGCGATAGCCAGAGGGGCTTGTCGGAGAGGGCGAACGACGAGGGTGGGAGCTGGTTGATGACGGCAGAAAGAGAGAAAGAAGAAAAAGACGGTTTCAGTGATGGTGGGGCGTATGGCCGGTCTAACTTTGGCTCTTCGGCAGTTGTGTCCATTACTGCCACGAAGTATGCCTGACACTATTCAGACATGAACTTTGTCACTTCAAGAGATGAGACTAAGGGAATCGAGATTCCTCCTCGACTTCCTACCAATTCAAAGCTAGGGCGACCTTCAGGATAAAAATGAATTATCTGACTACCACAATCTACCACTGCCCCCTGCTTACCCAGCCAATACATCCCTATGATCACATCAAAATCATACATGGGTAATACAGCTAGGTCAATATTCTCCTTAGTCCCTCCAATCACAATTTTATAACCAGCACAGCCCAAAGAAACCAATATGTTATCCTTTAATGGAGTGGCAACATGCAGAATCATATTCAACGGTTTTAACTTCATGCTCACTAAATCAGCAAATTGAGCAGACACGAATGAATGCGTGGCACTACGATCAAACAATGCATATGCAGCTAGGTCACACAAGTAAATCGTACCTGTGACCACACTTGACGCCTCCTCCGCCTCTTTGCAGGCTACTGCATATACCCTTCCCTAGGTCGGTGGTCGGTTCTGCTCGATTTGAGGAGTGGCAGTCGACGGCCCAGCCTACGGTCTCCGTCCTTGAGGTTGACTCACCGAAGCTTGATTTGGACAAGTCCTCATTTGGTGGCCCAACTGACCACACTTGAAACAAGCCCCAGTCCTTACCAGGCATGGCCTATTTCCATGCCTCCTACCACAAAGGCGGCAGCTCCAGTTAGTGGGATTCGGCGGTTTCACAATATTTTTCCTTACGGGAGGTATAAAATGCCTATTGCCTGCCATCGGTTTCTTGCCCATCTGGCGGTTATCTCTAAATATGGTAAACCGCGATCCAGTTGCGGTATTCCTCTCTTTCAAATCCCTTTCAATCATCTGACCCCGCTCATAGATCTCCTTATAAGTCCTTAGGTTTAGAGCAATCTTCTGACTGTGGAGCTCAAGCCTCAAACCATCCCTAAATCTCCGTGCTTTCTCTTGGGAATCCTCTACTGATCGAGGTGCATACCTTGGTAGTCTGGAGAACTCGGCCTCGTACTGGTCTATCGTCAGCTAGTTCTGACGCAAGTATAAAAATTCCACCTGCTTCCTTTCTCTGGTCGTCTTCGAGAAATACTTGTCATTGAACGTCGTCTTAAAGGCTTCTCAGGTCATGGCTGCTCCTTCAGGAAAAACACCATTCTTGGTGGCAGCCCACCAATCATTTGCAGTACCCTCCAGCTGGTACACTGCTAGTAATACCTTCTCTTCGTCCGTGCACCTCAACACTCCAAAGGCTTTTTCCAACTTCTCGATCCACCTGGGTGCTAGCTCGGGATCTCCAGTCCCATCGAACTGTGTCGGCTTCAGCTTTATGAACTGCTCGACTAGTTGGCCCATCTGTCTGGCCACGACGATTTCCTCTTGGGCATTCACTGCCTCATTGCCCTAGTTAAGTTCACCCTGGCTTCCATTACCATTGTTGTTGCCGTTGTTGGCGTTGATAGCAGCTATGGCAGCGCCTACTGCCTGGGCTATGGCAGCATCCCGGTCCTAGGTCTACTTATCAATAAGGTCACCAATTCTCTCCAATGCCCTCAATACGCCATCCATCCTTAGATCTTTTGCTATAGGCGGCCTCGTGCTAGAGGCTCCGCCTCTTGACCTTCCAGACCTTCTAGACGGGTTGCTCATCCTTATCTCCTTCTACTAAACCTGGTCCACCACAAGTTCAGTGAGGAGTTAGTAACTCATTTATTCATCCAAGTCTAGAGCTACTAACTACTCCTCAACAGAAACAATCATAACACAGCAGTACTCCATACAACAAATCCCAAGGGTATTTCAACAAGCAGCACATGACCATCCCTCAATTTCGTTGTCACGCCCCGCGCCTCAGGTATGAGCACGCGACTTCCAACAGGTAAACCAAATATCTCTCGTGGTCCCAAGATCCTCAAATAAGTCGAGAGACATGATATATATATACCAAGCACGCGGAAGCACTAATGAACTAACTACTCCGTACAAAATATAACTGAGACCTGGATAGCGCAAATACTGTCATACAAATATCCAACTATTCATACAAGTACAAAGCTACTAAATCCGCTAACATGATGGGCGAAGGGCTAAGCACACAAAAAGGGTTCATCATCAACATCCAAAAGAAATGGGGTCGAGGTCGCCACCAAAGGATCAAGATGACAAACTGGGAGCTCCTAAGAAGAACTGCCAGAGTCCTCAGTGTCCTCTGCGTCCTCCGTGGGCTCGTACTCCAAAAAGGTCTCAGAGCGAACCTCGATAGTATCCACCATGGTCACCTCGGCAGATGGCTCCGTGAGATCCTCCTCAGTTGCCTCCACAACAATGACCTCGTCCTCCGCGCTCTCTATGGTCGGGGTCCTCTCCGATCCATTCCTCGAGCCGACAACGGACCCCTCAGCCTGATCTAAGTCTCTGGTGCGGTGGCACCAACTATATACAACTCCCTAGGGTACCTCATTGGGTTTTAGCGGCCCGGTAGACACATCTCCGACCTTCCTAAACTAGGTCTCATAACGATGAGACTTTCAGCACGTACCACCCTCGTCTACTCAAACCACGGTACACTTCCTTACATAAATAGTTCCCTGCCCGTCAGGGAACTCATCAAAATAAGTGGACATCTCCTTCGGGTCTCCAAAACGAATAGGCCACATCATCAAGGCCTAGTATCTACAAAAATAAGGGTCCCCGATGGGGTGAGATACACATCTCAGTAAAAGAGTCCTAACCGTTCACTCAGGTAGTCACACATTCCAATAAGTCAAACTCATAGATATACGAGGCAAATACCAACACAGATAACAACTCACGGATGACAGACGCACAGTTATAGCATCATAATACATTCATATGATATGCACACTCGTCCTGCCACTTCACCATATCCACCATCTCCCGCCTACCTCATTCTCATACCCGCGATTAGATCGCATCAGGCTCAATCCACGTAAACGCATCAGATCATCATTGACAACCAGCGTAAACGCATTAAGTTTCCATGATACACCAGACCAATGTTGACACCTCATATCTCCGTCTCGCGAAAACTCATCAGGACCGTGGCCATCTCAACCTCGTGATTAGATCGCATCAGGGAGCCACACAACCTCTACCCCGCCCCTCAGCGTTTCAGGGTATCCATCACATCACCCCGCGTCTCCTACGCCTCAGGGCCTCGCCATACCTCACTCATGCCATGATTCTCAATTCATTTCACATTCGTAATGCAATGTGCAATTCAATCACAATCATACACCCATGGCATACAAGGCAATCCAAGCGACACTCAGGCATGGCGGATAATTCAAGCACAAGAATTAGCACACATTAATCCCCTATACCATCTTAGGGCGTACCAAGAACAATCCTCTTGGAAATCTCTCACAAATCAATCAAACCAACGCCCGACTACCCAATTGAGTCCAATCTTCCTATCCTAAGTTTAGGATTCTCTTACCTTGAGTTCGATGCCACAAAATTCTCTTCTTGAGCCCTCGAGGATTCGGCCCTAAATGGTCCAAGACCAGTCTCACCACACAACCTAGGAAATTTGAACCAATTGTCAATTTTCATGTCCAATTCACCCATCCATGAACCACAAACCTCTATTAACATATCATCATCATTATAGCATGTCTAAATAACCAATTTGAGACTCAAAACCCATAGCCATCAGCCTCTACAGATTCGGTCTTGCACAGAACCGAACCGGCTATTTTCGATTATGTGAAAACCGAGCATAACCAGTCCTAAATCTCTACCAAATCCATCATTTAATCACTAACCTACATCTTAACATGTTTATCTAAGGGTCTAAGAGTCTCGCCGAGAGTTTGAAGTCGCGTCGTCACCGGAATCTCTTCAAAAGTTGCCGGATCCTCCAAGTTAGTAAATCAACAGTTTCTGTCCAAGGTTCACAAGACCCATTTGAGGTCAAAACTTCATCAAATCAAGCTCAAACTTTTATCACAGATAGATATACAAGTCCCCTAGATCTCCAAAAAATTTGGTCACGAGATTTCAACATTTCGATGTCCTAAGGGGTCAGAAACTCGGCCTACCTCAGATTGGGTTAGTTTTCATCGGCTTCTAGGAAAATGCTTGGCCGGAGCTCCTCGATGGTCCAATCGACGTGCCTCCACTTCGAGGAGGTCGGAAAGAGGTTAAGCTAAGAGGGTGTGGTCGGCCAGAGTCCAGGTGGTGGCCGAAAGGTGCCATCGACGGTGGTGAACGGCAAGCCTAGAAGCTGTCGTTGGGCGGCAGAAGGAAGAAGAGAAGAAGAATAGGTTTTCGGTGGTGGTGGGGTGAATGACCAGTCAAGGGGAGAGGAGAGAGAGAGAAAAATACTATATACAAGGCTCAAGGTCAATGGTTGAATGGTAGGTAGATAAAGGTGGACATGACCACTCCAAGCTTGATCTTTGGACACTTGTCCTAAGTGTCATTCCAACTTGATCCAATGGCCACAATTCATCCTTCTTTTTCGGCAGCCTTAGGGTGGTTTAAAAGACCAAAATGCCCTTCTTTATTTGCATGGGTAAGGCTTAAGCTTAAGGGGAAAAATGGTAATTTTACCCCAGATGTCCGAAACGTCGTTTTTCTCGTTTCAATAATCTTCGATAGGGTGACGGCTAATCCGAACATAACATTGGAATTCTTGATTCTCCATTTTCAATTTTCAAGACTTGTTTCTAATGATTTTCTTTATCAGACGTGGTTTTAGCCTATCCCGAATCGACGGGCGGCTTTTGCAGACGTTACGCATATCGACCCTATGAATCATATCACATTTAGGGCTCGTCAATTCGTGGCGGCTTTAATTGTCATGTAATTGTGAGGGTTTATCACTAGTCCCTTTGGTGTCGATCGTCACTGCCTGATTTAGGTAAATTTTGCAAATCATACGTTGGTTAAGCGGCATCACCCGCGCTCCAATCGCATAACACTAGCAAATGCATTCCTTAATCGTTCTTAGATCGGCCTTTTTATGGTTCTAAATATCCCCTCGACAATCCTTATAGTCAAAGCGTCATTTCTTAATCGAGTTTCCTAGGTCCATGTACCTTGTCTCGCGTTAGCCTTTCCCTTTTGGTCAGCCTATTCGAATTGATTAGATTCAAACGAGATACGACTGAAATACATTTCTAGATTTACTTCACATTAATGAGTCTGAAATTGACTGGAAATCAGAATGTCACAACTCTTTCCTCCTTAGAAAAATTTCGTCCTCGAAATTTACATCAAACTTAATTACTCAAATAAATGAGGGTGTTGTTGCCTCATCGTCTCTTCGTTTGCCCACGTGGCACCTTCCGTTCCATGGTGCGCCCGCACTACTTTGACCAGTGGAATCTTCTTATTCCTGAGGGTTTGCTCCTTCCGTTCCTCGATCCTTATCGGCCTCTCCATGTAAGACACCCAGTCGTCTACTTTTATAGTCTCGCAGTCTAGTACATGTGTCGGATCTGGTTCATACTTTCGCAGCATTGACACATGGAAAACATTATGCACCTGGGATAGATTAGGCGGCAAAGCAAGCCTGTAGGCCAAGGTTCCAATCTGCTTCAGTGTCTCGAATGGGCCTACATACCTTGGGCTCAGCTTCCCCTTCTTTCCAAATCACGATAGTCCTCTCATCGGTGACACTTGAGGAAGACATGATCGCCCACTTGAAACTCCAAGGGCTTACGCCGCTTATCTGCGTAGCTCTTCTGACGACTCTATGCCATCCTTAGTTTATCCCGAATTATTTTCACTACTTCCATCGATTGCTCTACTAATTCTAGGCCTGTGATACTCCTTTCTCCAACCTCATCCTAGCAAATCGGGGTTCTGCAGGCTCTTCCATAGAGTGCTTCGATGGTGCCATCTAGATGCTCTGCTGATAGCTATTATTATAAGCAAACTCTACTAAATGTAGCTGGTCTTCCCATCCACCTTTAAAATCTATGACGCATGTTCGCAGCATGTCCTCAGGCATCTGTATCATCCTTTTTGACTGTCTGTCCGTCTGTAGGTGGTACGCCGTACTAAACTGTAGTCGGGTTCCCATAGCATCTTACAGGCTCTTCCAAAAGTTTCTAGTGAACTTAGGATCCCTATCCGAGGTAATCGTCATAGGCACTCCGTGCAGCCTCACTATCTGTCTCTTGTACAACTCTGCATACTTATCCCTAGTGAAGTCCTTTCGCACCGGGATGAAATGTGCAGACTTGATCAATTTGTCCACGACTACCCATATAGAGTCGTGAACTCTCTAGCTCCTTGAGAGTCCCATCACAAAATCCATAGTTATATATTTCCACTTCCATTTCGAAATCTCCAGTGGCTGTAATAGTCCTCCAGGCTTACAGTGTTGCGCTTTCACTTGCTGGCATGTCAAGCACTTAGCCACATACTTTACTACGTCCACCTTCATCTCGTTCCACCAATAATATTGTCGCAAGTTCTAATATATTTTCGTACTCCCAGGGTGGATGCTAAAATTGCTCTTATGAGCCTCAGACAAGATCCTTTCCCTGAGTCCTTCATCCTTTGGTACACACAGTCGTCCTCGGAACTTCAAAATTCCGTCCTCTGACACCCGAAACTCGGGCTTTCTCTTCGTCACGTTCATCTCCAAAATTTTCTGAATTTCTGGATCCGTAGATTGTAGAGTTTTTATTCCCTCCTAGACCTCAGGTTCCATCTTCAATGTAGCCATTAAGCTAGACAATTGGCAGACTTCTAGTCTAAACTCAGAGTCTCTTAAATCTTCAATCATCGACCAACTTTTTACTAGCAGACATACGATGCTCAACTTCCGGCTAAGTGCATCTGTAACTTTGTTTGCTTTCCCAAGGTGATATAGTATATTATAATCATAGTCCTTGAGTAGCTCCATCCACCTATGCTGCCTCATATTCAGCTCTTTCTGGGAAAACAGGTACTTTAAGCTCTGGTGGTCAGTATAAATCTAAAACTTTTCGCCATATAGGTAATGTCTCTATATCTTTAGAGCAAATATAATCGCCGCTAACTCCAAGTCATGAGTTGGGTAGTTCATTTCATTTGGCCTCAACTGTCTGGATGCGTAGGCCACTACTCTTCCATGCTGCATCAATACACAGCCCAATCCTTTCAGCGAGGCATCGCTGTATATCTCGTAACCTCCTGGTCCTGATGGAATTGTCAGCTCTGGTGCGGTTGTCAATCTATGTTTGAGTTCTTGGAAACTCTTCTCACACTTGTCTGTCCATTCAAACCTTATTTCCTTCTTCGTTAACCGCGTCAATGGGATGGTTATGGATGAGAATTTCTCCACAAAATGCCTGTAGTATCCCACTGGTCCCACGAAACTTCTGACTTCAGTGACCGTAATAGGTCTAGGCCAATTCGTTATAGCCTCGATCTTCGCAAGATCCACTGCGATTCCTTCACCAGATACTACATGACCAAGAAATGCTATCCTGCTCAGCCAGAACTCACATTTACTCAACTTCGCATAGAGCGAGTACTCCCTCAAAGTCTGCAGAACAATCCTCAGGTGCTCCTCGTGTTCTCTATTACTCCTCAAGTAAATCAAGATGCCGTCGATAAAGACTATGACGAATCTGTCCAAGACTTAAATATTCAATGCATCAGGTCCATGAATGTAGCTGGAGCGTTGGTCAAACCAAACGGCATCACCATAAATACATAATGACCATACCTCGTCCTAAAGGCAGTTTTAGGTATGTCTTCCTTCTTGATCCTCAACTGGCGATACCCCGTTCTCAAGTCAATCTTCAAAAATACCGCCGCTCCTTGCAACTGATCAAACAGATCATCAATTCTCGTCAGTGGGTACTTGTTATTCACTGTCACCTGGTTCAGGTGCCAATAGTCGATGCATAGACGCAAAGACCCATCCTTCTTCCTTACGAACAACACCAGCGCTCCCCACGGTGAAGCAATCGGTCGGATAAATCCCTTATCCAGTAGTTCCTGCATCTGCACCTTTAAATCCTTTAATTCTGACAGGGACATCCTATAAGGTGCCTTCGAGATCGACTTCGTTCCAGGAGCTAACTTAATCACGAATTCTATCTCTCGCTCCGGTGGCAATCCTGGCAACTCTTGGGGAAATATGTCAGGAAATTCACACACTACCGGAATACTCTCTAGCTTTTGCTCTTCGGTAGTTGTGTCCATTACTGCAACCAAGTACGCTTGACACCCTTCTGACATCAACTTGGTCACTTCTAGAGATGATACTAGGGAAATCGAGATTCCTCCTTGACTTCCCACTAATTCAAAGTTAGGACAGCCTCTCGGATGAAACTAGATTATTCTACTACCACAATCTACTACTGCCCCCTGTTTACCCAACCAATTCATCCTATGATTATGTCAAAATCGTACATGGGCAATACAGCTAGATCAATACTCTACTTACTCCCTCCAATCACGATTTCACAACCCGTACAACCCAATGAAATCAATATATTATCCTTTAACGGAGTGGCAACATGTAGAATTATATCCAACAATTTCAGTTTCATACTCACCAAGTCAGCAAATTGTGCAGACACAAACGAATGCGTGGCACTAGGGTCAAACAATGCATATACAGCTTGGTCGCACAAGTATACCGTACCTGTGATCGCATCTAGTGCTTTCTCCGCCTCTCTAAGGGCTACTGCATACACCCTTCCCTGTGCCAGTGGTCGATTTTGCTCGATTTGGGGAGTAGTCGTCGATGGTCCAGCCTGCGGTCTTTGCCCTTGAGGTCAACTCGCCAGAGCTTGGTTTGGGCACATCCTCATCTAGTAGCCCAGCTGACCACACTTAAAACAAGCCCTAGTCCTTACCGGGCATGGTCCATTTCCATGCCTTATGCTATAAAGGCGGCAGCTCCAGCTTGTGGGATTCGGCGGTTTCACGATATTTTTCCTTATGGGGGGCACAAAACACCTATTGCCCGCCATCTGTCTCTTGCCCATTTGGTGGTTATCTCTGAATGGTGTAAATCGCGATCCAGTTGCGTATTCCTCTCTTTCAAGTCCCTTTCTATCATCTGGCCCCGCTAATAGATCTCTTTAAAAGTCCTCAAATTCAAGGCAATCATCTGACTATGGAGCTTGGGCCTTAATCGGTCCCTAAACCTCCTTGCTTACTCCTGAGGATCTTCTACAGATTGAGGTGCGTACCTTGACAACCTCGAAAACTCGGCCTTATACTGATCTATCGTCAGCTGGTTCTGACGTAGCTGTAGAAATTCCACCTGCTTTCTTTCCCTGGCCGTCTTCGAGATATACTTGTCGTTAAACGCCATTTTAAAGGCTTCCCAAGTCATGACTGCTCCTTTAAGGAAGACACCATTCTTGGTGGCAGCCCACCAATCATTTGCCGTACCCTCCAGCTGGTACACTGCTAGCAACACTTTCTCCTCATTTGTGCATCTCAGCACTCCAAAAGCTTTATCCAGCTTCTCGATCTACCTGGGTGCTAGTTCGGGATCTCCGATCCTGTCAAACTGTGTCGGCTTCAGTTTTATGAACTGCTCGACTAGTTGGCCCATCTGTCTGGCCACGACGATTTCCTCTTGGGCATTCATCGTGTCATTGCCTTGGTTAAGCTTACCCTGGCTTCCATTGCCACCGTTGTTGCCATTGTTGGCGTTGACGGCGGCTATGGCGGCCCCTGCTGCCTGGGCGTTGGCAATATCCTGATACTGGGTCTGCCTATCAATCAAGTCACCAATTCTCTCTAGCGCTCTCAGCACGCCATCTATTCTTGGGTCCTCGCCACAAGCGGCCTCGAGCTAGAGGCTTCGCCTCCGAATCTTCCAGATCTTCTAGACAGGTTGCTCATTCTTATTCTAGACAGGTTGCTCATTCTTATCCCTTTCTACTGAACCTGGTCCATCACAAGTTCAATAAGGAGTTAGTAACTCACTCATTCATCCACATACGGAGCTACTAACTAATTCTCAACAAAGACAATCACAACACAGCAGTACCCCATACGACAACTCTAGAAACATTTCAACAAACAACCCATGGCCATTTCTCAGTTCCGTTTACTCCAACGGCTCACTAGAACAAGCCGTACTCATTCACTTATCAAGCCAAAATCTAGAAATGACCTTCAACACTAGGCAGGGAACTTAATCCTCATGCCTTACCACAACTCTGCCAAGGTCAAATGCCATCCTTAAGTACTTGGTCACATGCTATGCACCCCACGTCTTATCTTAACCAGTCTCCTAAGGTCTCGCTATCCATCCAAGTCCCAACCTAATCCTCCTTTTTACTCCAATTCTCAACCAACTTTGGATCGAGCTGACCTTGCTCTGATGCCAAGCGAGCGAGGATGTCACGCCCCATGCCTCAGGCACGAGCATGCGACTCCCTGCAAATAAACCAAATATCTCTCGTGGTCCCAAGATCCTCAAATAAGTCGAGAGACATGATATACATATATCAAGCACGCAGAAGCACTAATGAAATAACTCCTCCATACAAAATATAAGTGGGACCTGGATAGCGCAAATACTGTCATACAAATACCCAACTGTTCATGCAGGTACATAACTACTAAATTTGCTAACACGAGGGGCGATAGGGTAAGTACACAAAAAGGGTTCATCATCAACATCCAAAAGAAATGGGGTCGGGGTCGCCACCAAAGTATCAAGCTGACAAACTGGGAGCTCCTAAGAAGAATTGTTGGAGTCCTCGGTGTCCTCTGCGTCCTCCATGGGCTCGTACTCCGAAAAGGTCTCAGAGCGAACCTCGATAGTATCCTCCATGGTCGCCTCGGCAGATGGCTCCGCGAGATCCTCCATAGTCGCCTCCACAACAATGACTTCGTCCTCCGTGTTCTCTATGGTCGGTGTCCTCTCCGGTCCATTCCTCGAGCCGGCAACGGACCCCTTAACCTGATCTAAGTCTCTAGTGGGGTGGCACCAACTAGGGCAACTCCCTAGGGCACTTAATCGGGCTTAACGACCCGGTAGACAAATCCCCGACCTTCCTAAACTAGGCCTGATATTGATGATGCTTCCAGCTCGTACCATCCTCGTCTACCCAAATCACGGTACACTTCCTTACATAAATAGTTCCTTGCCCGTCAGGGAACTCATCAAAATAAATGGACATGTCTTTTGGGTCTCCAAAACGAATAGGCCACATCGTTCCCCAACGGGGTGAGATACACATCTCAGTAAATCCTAACCCTAGGTTAGGCCGACCGTCCACTCAGGCAGTCACACATTCCAATAAGTCAAACTCATAGTTATGCGAGGCAAATGCCAACACAGATAACAACTTACGGATGGCAGGCGCACAGTTATAACATCATAATACATTCAGATGATATGCACACTTGTCCTACCACTTCACCATATCCACCATCTCCCGCTTGCCTCATTCTTATGCCCGCGATTAGATCGCATCAGGCTCGGTTCGCGTAAACGCATCAGACCGTCATTGACAACCAGCGTAAATGCATCAAGTTTCAATGATACTCCAGACCAGTGTCGACACCTCATATCTCCGTCCCGCGTAAATGCATTGGGACCGTAGTCATCTCAACCCTGCGATTAGTTATCATCAGGGCCTCACACAACCTCTACCTCGTGCCCCAGTGCCTCAGGGTATCCACCACATCACCCTGCGTCTCATACGCCTCAGGGCCTCGCCATGCCTCACTCATGCCATGATTCTCAATTCATTTCACATTCATAATGCAATGTGCAACTCAATCACAATCATACACCCATGGCATGCAAGGCAATCCAAGCGACACTCAGGCATGGCGGATAATTCAAGCACAACTATTAGCATACATTAATCCCCTATACCATCTTAGGGCATACCAAGAACAATCCTCTTGGAAATCTCTCACAAATCAATCAGACCAACGTCGGACTCACCTAATTGAGTCCAATCTTCTTATCCTAAGTTTAGGATTCCCTTACCTTGAGTTCGTTGCCACAAAATTCTCTTCTTGAGCCCTCGAGGATTCGACCCTAAATGGTCCAAGACCAATCTCACCGCACAACCTAAGAAATTCCAACCAATTGTCAATTTTCATGTCCAATTCACCCATCCATGAACCACAAACCTCCATTAACACATCCTCATCATTCTAGCATGTCTAAATCACTAATTTGAGACTCAAAATCGATAGCCATCAGCCTCCATAGATTCAGTCTTGTACAGAACTAAACCGACTATTTTTGATTTTGTGCAAACCGATCATAACCAGTCCTAAATCTCCACCAAATCCATCATTTAATCACTAATATACTTCTTAACATGTCTATCTAAGGGTCTAAGAGTCTCACCGAGAGTTTGAAGTCACATCGTCACTGGAATCTCTTCGAAAGTCTCCGGATCCTCCAAGTCAGTAAACCAGCAGTTTCTGTCCAAGGTTTACAAAACCCATTTGGGGTCAAAACTTCATCAAATCAAGCTCAACATTTTACCATAGATAGATATACAAGTCCCCTAGATCTTCAAAAAATTTGGTCGCAAGATTCCAACATTTCGATGTCCTAAGGGGTCAAAAACTCGGCCTACCTCAGATTGGGTCGGTTTTGGTCGGTTTTCGGGGAAATGCTTAGCCGGAGCTCCTCGGTGGTCCAATCGACGTGCTTCCATTTTGAGAAGGTTGGCAAGAGGTTTAGCTAAGAGGGTGTGGTCGGTCGGAGTCTAGGTGGTGGCCGGAAGGCGGGGTCAACGGCGGCGAACGGCAAGCCCAGAAGCTATCATCGAGTAGCAGAAGGAAGAAGAGAAGAAGAAGAGGTTTTCGGTGGTGGTGGGGTGAATGGCCAGTCAAGGGGAGACGAGAGAGAGAGAAAAAGACTATATACAAAGCTCAAGGTCAATGGTTGAATGGTAGGTGGATAAAGGTGGACATGACCACTCCAAGCTTGATCTTTGGACACTTGTCCTAAGCGTCACTCCAACTTGATCCAATGGCCACAATTCATCCTCCTTTTTCGGCAGCCTTGGAGTGGTTTAAAAGACCAAAATGCACTTCTTTATTTGCATGGGCAAGGCTTAAGCTTGAGGGGCGAAATGGTAATTTTACCCCCAGACGTCCAGAATGTCATTTTTCTCGTTCTAATATTCTTCGATAGGGCGACGGCCAATCCGAACATAACGTTGGAATTCTTGATTCTCCATTTTCAATTTTTAAGACTCGCTTCTGATGATTTTCTCTATCAGACGTAGTTCTAGCCTATCCCGAATCGACGGACGGCTTTTACAAACGTTACGCGTATCGACCTTGTGATTCATATCACATTAAGGCTCGTCAATTTGTGGCGACTTCGGTTGTTATGTAATTGTGAGGGTCTATCACTAGTTCCTTTGGTCTCGATTGTCACTGTCCAATTTAGGTAAATTTTGCAAATCATACGTTGGTTAAGCGGCATCACCCGCATTCCAGTCGCATAACACTAGCAAATGCATTCATTAATCGTTCTTAGATCAGCCTTTTTATGGTTCTAAATATCCCGTCGACAATCCTTATGGTCAAAGCGTCATTTCTTATCCGAGTTTCCTAGGTCCACAAACCTTGTCTCGTGTTAGCCTTTCACTTTTGATCAACCTACTCGAATTGATCAGAGTCAAGCGAGATATGACTGAAATACATCTCTAGATTAACTTCTCATTAATGAGTCTGAAATTGACAGGAAATGAGAATGTCACATCCGTTCACTCCAACGGTTCACTAAAACCGGCCATACTCATTCATTCAATAGACCAAAGTCCAGAAATGACTTTCAACACCAAGTAGAGAACTTAATCCTCATGCATTGCTACCCTGCCAAGGTCAAACACCAACCATAAGTGTCAAGTCACATGCTAAGCGTCCCATGTCTCATCTTAACCAGTCTCCTAAGGTCTCGCTATCCGTCCAAGTCCCAACTTAATCCTCCTTATTACTCTGGTCCTCAATCAACTTTAGATCCGCTGACCTCGCTCTGATACCAAGCATGCGATGATGTCACACCCCGCGCCCCGGGCACGATCACGCAACTCCCTACAAGCAAACCAAATATCTATCGCGGTCCCAAGATCCACTAACAAGTGGAGAGACATGATATATATACCAAGCATGCGAAAACGATAATGAAATAACTCCCCCGTACAAAATATGAAGTAGGACCTGGATAGCGCAAATATTGTCATACATAAAATTCGACTGTTCATACAGACGCATAGCTACTAGTTCCGCTAACAAGAGGGGTGACGAGGTAAGTGCACAAAAGAGTCCATCATCATCATACAACAAGAGGCAGGGTCAGGATCGCCACCAAAAGATCGACTGATAAGTTGGGAGCTCCTAAGATGAGCTGCTGGAGTCCTCGATCTGCTGTGCGTCCTCCGTGGGCTCATACTCCGAAAAGGTCTCATAGCAAACTCTATAGTATCCTCAGTAGATGGCTCCATGAGATCCTCCTCAGTTGCCTCGACCACAATGACCTCCCCCTCCGTGTTCTCTATGGTCGGGGTCCTCTCCGGTCCATTCCTCGAACCGACAACGGACCCCTCAGCCTGATCTAAATCTCGGGTGGGGTGGCACCAACTATGGACAACTCCCTGGAGCACCTCATTGGGCTTCAGCAGCCCGGTAGACACATCCCCGACTTTCCTGAACTAGGCATCATACTCGTAAGGCTTCCAACTAGTACACCCTCGTCTACCCAGACAACAGTACACTTCTTGACATAAATAGTTCCCTGCCCGTCAGGGAACTCATCAAAATAAGTGGACATCTCTTAGGGTCTCCAAAACGTATAGGCCACATCTTCAAGGCCTAAGATCTGTAAAAAGGGGTCCCCAAAGGGGTGAGATTCACATCTCAGTCAAAGAGTCATAACCTTAGGTTACGCTGACCGTCTACTCAAGCAATTACATACCCCAATAACTCAAACTCATAAACATATAAGGCAATGCAAATATAGACAACCACACTCGCATGACGGACATGTAATTATGGCATCATAACACACTCACATGATCATGCACGACTCATCCTGTCACATCACCAAAATCATCTTTTCCTGCCTGCCTCATTCTCATGCCCGCGATTAGATCGCATCAAGCTCGGTCCGCGTAAACGCATCGGACCGTCATTGACAACCCGCGTAAACGCATCAGGTTTCAATGATACTTTAGGCCAGTGTCGACACCTCGTATCTCCATCCCGCGTAAACGCATCAGGACGTGGCCATCTCAACCGCGCGTCTCGTACGCATCAAGGTGCCACACAACTCCAACTCCGCGCATTAGTTCCTCAGGGTACTCATTTCCACCACTCCACGTCTCATACGCATCAAGGTCCCACCTCGTCTCCGTCATGCCACAATCACAAATTATGCACACAAGGCTAAGTGCAACTCATGCATAAACAATGCATTCATGGCATGCAAGACGATTTAATGCACAATCAAACGTGACCAATTACTCAAGAAATAAACACAAGCAAACATTAGGGTCACCTATAATCTGTTAGCATACACAAGGACCAATCACGCTAAGCTTCTCAAGAAACAATCTCAACTCCACCCGACTCGCCCAATCGAGTCTAATCTTCCTATCATAAGGCTAGGAATTCCCTTGCCTCAAGTTTGAACCCTCGAAAATTTGGTTTCAATGGCCCAAGGCCAAACTCACCGCGCAACCTAGGAATTCCCAACCAATTGTCAATTTCCCTTGTCCAATTCACCAATCCATGAACCACAAACCTCCTTAACACAATCCTCATCATCCTAACATGTCTCAATCACCAATTTGAGACTCAAATTCAACAATTATCAGCCCCCACAGATTCAATTTGTACATAACCAAATCGGGCTATGTTCGGTTCTGTGTAAACCGAGCATATCCAGCCTTTAATCTACTCCAAATTCACCATTTAATCACTAACCTACTTGCTAACATGTCTATCTATGGGTTTAAGAGGCTCGTCGAAGATTTGAAGTCCAGTCATCCCCGAAAACACCTTGAATCTCACCGGTTTCCCTTAGTTCTCCAACCGGTAGTTTCTGTCCATCAAACACAAGACCCATTCGGGGTCAAAACTCCATCAAATTAAGCTTAACTTTTTACCACAGATCACTAAATAAGTCCCCTATATCTCCACAAAATTTGGTCACATGAATCCAACATTTCGAGGTCCTGAAGGGTTAGAAACGTCGCCTACCTCAGAATGTGCCAGTTTCCATCGGCTTCTGGGAGAATGGTTGGCCGGAGCTCTTCGGTGGCTCAATCGATGCGCTTCCACTTCGAGGAGGTCAATAAGAGGCTAAGCTAGGTGGGTGTGGTCGGCCGAAGTCCAGGCTGTGGCCGGAGGGGCTTGTCGGAGCGGGCGAACAGTGAGGGCAAGAGCTGGTCGGCGACGGTAGAAAGAGAGGAAGGAGAAGAAGAGTGTTTCGGTGATGGTGGGGTATATGGCCAGTCAAAATGGGAGGTGAGAGAGAGAGAAGAGGCTATATTCAATCCTCAAGTCAAAGGGAAGAATGGTAGGTGGATAATAGTGGATAAGACCACTCTTTAGCTCATCCATTGACACATGTCCTAAGTATCATTCAAGGGTGATCCAATGACCACAATTTTTAAAAAATTTGGGTGCCTCTTGGGGTGTATAGAAGACCAAAATGCCCTTCTTCATTTGTATAAGCAAGGTTAAAGCTTTGAGGGGCAAAATGGTAATTTCACACCCGACGTCTGGAATGCCGTTTTTCTCAATCCAATAATCTTCGACATGGCGACGGCCAGTCCAAACATGACGTTGGAATTCTTGATTCTCCATTTTTAATTTTCAAGACTTGTTTCTGATCGTTTTCTCTATCAGACGTGATTTCAGCCTATCCCGAATTGATGGGCGGCTTTTGCAGTCGTTACGCGTATCGACCCTGTGATTCATATCACATTTAGGGCTCGTCAATCCGTGGCGACTTTGGTTGACATGTAATTGTGAGGATCTATCACTAGTTCCTATGGTCTCGATCATCACTGTTCGATTTAGGAAAATTTTGCAAATTATACGTTAGTTAAGCGGCATCACCCATGCTCCAATCGTATAACGCTAGCAAGGTATTCCTTAATCATTCTTAGATCGACCTTTTGTGGTTCTAAATGTCCCCTCGACAATCCTTATGGTCAAAACGCCATTTCCTATTCGAATTCCCTAGGTCCACGTATCTCGTCTCGCGTTAGCCTTTCCCTTTTGGTCAGTCTACTCAAATTGATTAGATTTGAGCGAGATACGACTGAAATAAATCACTAGATATACTTCTCATTAATGAATTTGAAATTGATTGGAAATCAAAATGTCACACAAAGAGAGCCATGGTCTGAGCTCTCAAATGAAAAGTGTGAGGAATAGTTTGAAAGATTTGACACATGGTAGAAAGGAGTTGGCAATAGCCAGACTGAGCATCCAAGGAATAATTGGATGGGTTGTTACCATCTTGAAAGACGCTGATCGGATTTGTTTCAGGAGTCATGAGGGATATGATAAAAACCTCTGAGAGCATCCTATGAACCCTAAAAGAGTGCTCGTTGTATGCTAAGTATGAATAGCACGAGCTGTGGACCTGATAAGGTAAAATTCCTTGGCCAGGTAGTTCTGAGGAGTGGAATCACTATGGATCCCCAAAGTAGGAGCTGGCGATAGGCTGACTGAGGCCGACGTGAGCTATTGAGGCTTGGGACTTCCTAAGTCTGATGGATCATAATAGTCCGGTATAGACGTTGTGGGAAGATTTCCTAGAGGAGCTATTTTGCTAAGGGAAAGGATTAAGGATGAGGTGCGGCGCGAACGAATGAACGAATATGAAAAGGAGTCCCAAGAACTAAAGCTCAGTCAATGACCGTGCTGATACTGGTGTTTCTGTTGGAAAGTAAAAAGATTATAAGGATCATGATGAAGTATAGTAGAAAGAAAACTTGAGACGTAACAAGTCAATTTGATATGGCAGTGGATGTACATCGCGATAGTAAGGTCTTATGAGTTGGAACACCTAAAGCATGGTTGGAGTTGGCTTTTAAATGCTCTTGCGCTGAAGTTGGAAAACACGACTCGTCCGGAGAGGTTTCAAGTTTACACGAACCATAAGAATTTGAGGTATATGGTTGCCTAGAAAAATTGAATGAGGAACAACGTGTGTGAAGGAGATTGCTTAAGGACTAATGAGGAAATATCCTATATCGCCTAAAAAAGGGTAATTTATGAAACAGATGCATATAAGTGAAAATTAAGCATCGTGCTTTTAGCGGATAAAGGATAGGCTTTGCTCAAGGAAATAAGAAATCCAACTCCTAAATTGGAAGGCTGTCAATTAACTAGTTCCATAACTACCTGAAGCATCAAGCTTGAAGTCAAAAAGGAATTGAGATGCTGCAATAAACAGACCCTGACATTTAAAGGGGTTATGGAAATGGATAGAATAGGGAGGAAATCCAGATTTTCGGATGCCTGGGAAAGAAACCTCAAGGTTGTGAGTAAAAACCTTAAAGTTCCATGGACGAGAGTATGAGTCCATCATTGAGGGGAACTTAAGGAGATGACCTCATCGAAATTTCGAAAGGAGAATTATGGTGTTCCTTGGGATGGCACAAAGATGTGCCAAGACATATAAATATACTATCGATGATAAGGATTGGAGGTTGAAATTAATCTATCATATGGTCGAGCACTAGACATGTCGACAAAAGAAAAGGACACGACCACGAAAGTTGAAGGATCACTCTCATCTAAGGGGACTTTCGGATGGAATCGAGAACGGATTACTATGGAAGTTATCATGTAATTGTTTAAGGAATCGAGAGGGTCATAACTCGATTTGGTTGATGGAGGGCAAGTTGATAAAACCCTTGAATCTCTGTTGGTATAAAAGGAAGTTTGAAGGGAGTGATACGTCGAGTGGTATGAACATTAAAGATGGCATTCTGGCGAGGGCTTAGTAATAATGATTATGGCCAAATGAAAGAGATAATGTGAACACTCGAGGATGAACTGCTGACAAATGTTTTGAATACCGAAAGAGAATGGAAAGAAGCAAATCAGATTGAGGACTGAAGGAGACAAGTCCTAGGGAAAGATGGTTTTAGGTCGGAAAGGACAAGTAAGATCATCGAGTCATGAAAGGAATTATTCGTAAGAATGAGGATGCGATGAGACGCCGATACCCCAAAGGATTGGATGGTTAGAAGGCTGCAAATTTCGAGGACAAAATTCTTTAAGGGGGGAAGAGTTGTGACATTCTGACTCTCCTGTCATTTCAGGACTCATTAATGAGAATTGTATCTAGCGATGTATTTTAATTGTGTCTCGCTCGGATCTGATTAATCTCGAGTTGACTGACCAAAAGGGAAAGGCTAACGCGAGACAAGGTACGTGGACCTAGGGAACTCGAATAAGAAATGGCGCTTTGCCCATAAAGATTGTTGAAGGGACATTAGAGCCATAAAAGGCCGATTTAAAAATAATTAAGGAATGCATTGCTAGCGTTATACGATTGGAGCGCGGGTGATGCCGCTTAACCAATGTATAATTTGTAAAATTTTCCTAAATCGAATAGTGACGATCGAGACCATCGGAATTAGAGATAGATTCCCACAACTACATAATAACCAAAGTCGCCATGAATTGACGAGCCCTAATTGTGATATGAATCACAGGGTCAATACGCGTAAGGTCTGCAAAAGCCACATGTTGGTTCGGGATAGGCTGGAATCGCATTGAATGGAGAAATGATTCAGAAACAAGTCTTGAAATTCGAGAATGGAAAATCAAGAATTCCAACATTACAATTGGATTGGCCGTCACCTTATCAAAGAAAATTGGAATTAGAAAAACGACGTTCTGGACGTCGGGGGTAAAATTACCATTTTGCCTCTCAAAACCTAGCCTTACCTATATAATTGGACGAGGGCATTTTGCTCTTTAATTCACCCCCAAGGCTGTCGAAAAGTTGAGAGAATCTTGGCCATTTGATTAGCTTGATTGACACATTGCACACGTATCAATGGATTAGCCCTTTAGTGGACATATCCACTTTTCCCCAACTACCATTCAACTAATTGACCTTGAACCTTGCATATAGCTTTCTCTCTCTCTCTCTCTCACCCCTCGCTTGACCGACCATCATCCCACCAACGCCATCTTCTTCTTCTTCTTCTTCTTCTTCTCTTACTCGCCAGCTCGCTGCCTTGTTCCGACCGACTCACTATTTCGGCCATAACTTTTTCATTCGATAGTCGATTGAGGTAAAATCCGCAATAGAAAGCTTATCGTCTTGCCATTCTAACAAGGTATTATAGGTCCAAATCCACTCAGCCGTTTGTCCCATAGAGCCGTTTGAAGGAGCAAAGGTCAGGCAGATTAGTTTTGAATCCGAGAGCTCCCAGCCGACCAGTCCGACCATCCCACTATTCCGGCTATATCTTCTTCGTTCGATACTGAATCAAGGTAAAACCACCGTCAAATGAAAGCTTATTGTCTTATCTTTCCATAGACATATTATAAGCTCAATTTTACCCTGTAGATCTTCCAGTAGCTTGATTTCAGTGGACAAAAGTCAGGCGAGGTCAGATTCTGACCAGTTTTGGGGAAAGACCTGTTCCGGGGTCTTCCGGACTTCAAATTGCTCCAAATTTTCGGTGAGGTCTTGTAAATTTATAGTATTAAGGTTGGCTAAGCTGTGATAAAAAGTTGAGATAAATTTGATGGAGTTTTGACCCCAAATGGGTCTTGTGTTTGAAGAGCCAAAACTGATCGGCGGTAAGCTTGGAGGAACCGGCGCCATTCTTGGATTATTTGATGTCGCCTTGAGCTCAAATTTTCGGTGAGGCTTCCCAACCCTTAGAAATACATGTTAGCAAGTAGATTAATGATTAAATTGAGGATTTGAGGTAGTTTAAGGGCTGGTTATTTGAGGTATACACAAAATCGAAAATTGCCAGGTTCGATTCTGTGCATGCCGGTTCTATGGGGGCTGTTGATGGTTGGAATTGAGTCTCATTGAGACATGCTAGGATGTTGAGGAACATGTCAATGAGATTTATGTTCCATGGATTGGACAATTGAGCAATAAAATTAACGATTAGATGGATTTCAATAGGTTACGCAGGTGAGTTGTCCTAGGGCTGCTTGGACCGAATTCTTGAGGCTCTTGAAAGAAGGATATTGTGGCATTAAGCTTGAGGTAAGGGAACCCTAAACCTATGATAGGAAGATTGGACTCAATTAGGCTAGTCAGGTGAATTTTTGAGTGATCCATGAAGGGTTTTTAATGTGATTGTTCTTTATGCATCTTAGGACGGTATAGAGGATTTGAATGTGTGTCAATGTGACATTCTGATTTCCAATCAATTTCAGACTCATTAATGATAAACGAATCTAGAGATGTATTTCAGTCATATCTCGCTCGAATTTGATCAATTCGAGTAGACTGACCAAAAGGGAAAGGCTAACACGAGACATGGTACGTGGACCTAGGGAATTCGGATAAGAAATGACGCTTTGACCATAAGGATTATTGAGAAGATATTTAGAGCCACAAAAGGTCGATCCAAGAACAATTAGGGAATGCCTTGCGAGTGTCATACAATTGGAGCGCGGGTGATGCTGCTTAACCAACGTATGGTTTGCAAAATTTTTTCTAAATTGACTAGTGAAGGTCGAGACCATAGGAACTAGTGATAGACCCTCACAATTACATGACAACCAAAACCGCCATGAATTGACGAGCCCTAAATGTGATAAGAATCACAGGGTCGATACGCGTAAAGTCTGCAAAAGTCGCCCGTCGATTCGACATAGGCTGGAACCATGTCTGATAGAGAAAACCATCAGAAACGAGTCTTGAAAAATTTGAAATGGAGAATCAAGAATTCCAACGTTATTTGGATTGGCCGTCGCCCTATCGAAGAATTTTGGAGCGAGAAAAACGACGTTCTGAACGTCGGGGGTAAAATTACCCTTTTGCCCCTCAAGCTTAAAGCCTTGCCCATGAGTTTGAAGAAGGGAATTTTGGACTTTATACACCCCCAAGAGCTGCTGAAAAAGAGGATGAATGGTGGCCATTGGATTGAATTGGAATGACAAGTGGGCAAGTGTCAAGAGATGGCTTAAAGAGTGGTCATGTCCACTATTGGCCACCTACCATTCAAGCCTTTGACTTGAGTCTTGAATATAACCTTTTTCACTCTCTCTCCTCACTTGTTCGGCCATAGCACTCCACCATCACCGAGCACTCCTCTTCTTCTTCTTCTTCTCTTCTGCCCGTTGCTGACCAGCTCTGGAGCGGCCCTTCGCCACCATCAACGTCACCTTTTGGCCACCACTTAGATGCCGACCGGCCATACCAACCTAGCTCTATGTCTTGCCGACCTCCTCGAAGTGGAAGCACAGCATTTGGACCACCGAGGAGCTCTGGCCAAGAGTTTTTCCGGAAGCCGACAGAATCGAGCTCAACCTGAGGTAGGTGAGGTTTCTGACCCTTTTGGAGGTCGAAATGTTGGAGTTTTGAGGTAAATTTTTATGGAGGTATAGAGGAAATCTGTATGAATCTGTGATAAAAATTTGAGAGTGATTTGATGAAGTTCTCAAACGGGTCTTGTAATCTTGTATAGAAAACTGCCGAAAATCTGACCTTGGAGATCCAGCTACTTTCAACGGGATTCCGACGACCATTCGACCTCAAACTCATGGTGAGCCTCATAAATCCTTATATAGACATGTTAAAAGGTAGGATAGTGAGTAGATGATGGAATTGGAGTTAATTTAGGATTGATAATGCACGGCTTGCACAAAACCGAGAAGAACCGCTTTGGTTCTGTGTAAGACCGGTTCTATTGGGAGTAAGAGCAGATGATTTTGTGTCACAAATTGATGTTTAAGACATGTTAAGATGATGAGACTTATGTTATGGAGGATTATGGTTCATGGATTGACGAATTGGACAACGAAATTGATGAATTGGTTGAATATTCTAGGTTGCGCGGTGAATTGAACCTTTGGATTGTTTGGCCGAGACTTTGAGGCACTTGCAAGAAGAAATTTGTGTTATCAAACGCAAGGTAAGGGAATCCTAAACTTAGGATAGGAAGATTGGACTCAATTGGGTGAGTCGAGGATTAATTTGATCAATTTATGAGAATCTTCCAAAGGGCTAGCTCTTAATATATCCTAAGTGGTTATAGGAGGTCTATGTGTGACATTGCTTGTGTTTAAATCATATGCCATGTCGAATGTCATTATTGTCTTGCATGCCATGAGTATTCAAATTGTGCATGAGTTGCGCCTGTTGTTATATCCGTGAATTGAATTGAGAAGCATGGCATGAACATGACATGGCGAGGCCTTGAGGCATATGAGACACAGGGCGAGAGATGGATACCCTGATGCGATGTAATTGCGAGATGGAGTTGATGTTGTGTGGCACCCTGATGCGATCTAATCGCAGGGTTGAGATGGCCACGATTTTGATGCGACCTATTTGCGAGATAGAGGTATGAGGTGATGATATTGGCCTGGAGATTCATTGGAACCTGATACGTTTACGCGGGTTGCTAATGACTGTCTGATGCATTTACGCAAACTGAGCCTGATGTGATCTAATCGCGAGCGGGAGAATGAGGCAGACAGGAAGAGGTGGTTGTGGTGAAATGAAAGGATGAGGTGTGCATGATCATCTGAGTGTGACATGGTGTCATAGTTGCATGCCCATCATCTGTGTGTCACTATCTTTATTTGTATGTGTTCGTGTGATTATGAGTTTGGAAAGTTGAGGTAGATGACTGCCTGAGTGGACGGTCGGCCTGACCTAGGGTTAGGACTATTTTACTGAGATGTGTATCTCAACCCTTTTGAGGCCCTTCTTTTACAGATTCTAGGCCTTGACCATGTAGTCTATTCATTTTGGAGACCCTAAGGAGATGTCTGCATATTTTGATGAGTTTCCTAACGGTCAGGAGACCATTTACGTAAGGAAATGTACCGTGGTGTGGGTAGACGAGGATAGCACAGATTGGAAGCCTCATAGGTATGAGGCATGGTTAGGAAAGTTGGGGACGAGCAAATTGGGCTGCTGAAGCCCCATGAGGTGCCGAGGGAGTGATCCCTGATTGGTGCCACCCTGGTAGGGATCAGGATTAGGCAGAGGGATCAGTAGTCGGTTCTAGGATCGGGCCAGAGAGGACCCCGACGCTAGATTTTACTGTGGAGGAGGACGAGGTCATTGTCCTGGATGCGACCGAGGAGGATCTCGTGGAGCCATCCCATGAGGAGACCATGGAGGATACCATTGAGGTTTCGTCAGAAACCTTCTCAGAGTATGAGCCGACGGAGGATGCAGAGGATACAGGGGACTCTAGCAACACATCTTAGGTGTCCCAGTTTATTGGCACGATCTTGTGATGGCGACCCCCGACCATGGCTATTTTGGATGTTGATGATGGTCATTTTTTTTACGTGCTTACCCCGTTGCCCCTTGCTTAGCGGATTCTGGTAGTTTGATACTTGTAAGAACAATATGTTAATATGTATGATAATTATTATGCAATCCAGGTCCCACTTAACTTATATTTTTGTACGGGAATTATTTGAGTACCGCTTCCGCATGCTTGTTGTGTATATATATATATATATATTATCTCTCGACTTGTTTGTGGATCTTGGGACCGCGAGATATTGTGTGGTTTGCTTGCAGGGAGTCGCGTGCTCGTGCCCGGGGCGCAGGGCGTGACATCCTGTCTTGCTTGGTATCAGGGCAAGGTCAACTCGATCCAAAGTTGGTTGAGGACTGGAGTAATTAGGAGGATTAAGTTGGGACAAGGACGGATAGCAAGACTTTAAGAGGCTGGTTAATAAAAGGCATAGGGTGTATGGTTTGTGGCCTGGTACTTAAGGTTGGCATTGGACTCTAGAAGGGTCGTGGTAATGCAGGAGGATTAAGTTCCCTACTTAGAGTTGAAGGTTATTTTTGGATTTTGGCCTAATAGCTGAATGAGTGTAGCCAGATAAGTGAATGAGTACGGCCTGTTTTAGTAACCTTGGATTGAACGGAATTGAGGAATGGCCATGAGTTATTTGTTGGAGTGTCTGTGGAAGTTATTATATGAAAGGACTGTTACAGTGTAACTGTTTCTGTTAAAGGGTAATTAGTAGCTCTTGATTTGAATGATTGAGTAAGTTACTAACTCCTCGCTGAACTTGTGGTGGGCCAGGTTCAATAGAAATTGAAAAAGATGAGCAACCCATCCAGAAGGTCTGGAAGAACTAGAGGCGGAGCTTCTAGCTCGAGGCCGCCTGTTGCTGAAGATCCAAGAATGGATGGCGTGTTGAGGGCGCTGGAAAGAATTGGCGACATGATTGATAGGTAGGCTTAGGATCGGGACGCTGCCATCGCCTAGGCAGTAGAAGCTGCCATAGCAGCTGTTAATGCCAAAAATGGCAACAATGGTGGAAATGAAAGTCAGGGTCAACCGAACCAGAGTAATGAAGCTATAAACACCCATGAGGAAATCGTCGTGGCTAGACAGATGGACCAACTAGTAGAGCAGTTCATAAAATTGAAGCCGACTCAATTCAATGGGACTGGAGATCCCGAGCAAGCACCCAGGTGGATTGAGAAGCTAGAGAAATCTTTTGGAGTGCTGAGGTGCACTGATGAAGAGAAGGTGTTGCAACAGTGTATAGTTGGAGGGTACAGCGAATGACTGGTGGGCTGCCACCAAGAATGGCGTCTTCCCTGAAGGAACGGTCATGAATTGGGAAGCCTTTAAGACGGCCTTGAATGATAAATATTTCTCAGAGACGGCCAGGGAGAGGAAGCAGGTGGAATTCTTGTAGTTGCGCCAGAACCAGTTAATGATAGATCAGTACGAGGTCGAGTTCTCGAGGCTATCGAGGTACGCACCTCAATCTGTAGAGGATCCCTAGGAGAAAGCAAGAAGATTTAGGGATGGTTTGAGGCCCGATCTCCGTAGTCAAATGATCGCTCTGAATCTGAGGACATATAAGGAAATATATGAGCGAGCCTAGATGATAGAACGGGACTTGAAAGAGAGAAACACCGCAATTGGATCGCAATTTACGTCCTTCAGAGATAACCACCAGATGGGAAACCGATCGCGAACAATAGGCGTTTTGTGTCACTAGTGCGGAAAAGTATTGTGAAGCTGCCAAACCCCATTAACTGGAGCTGCCGCTTTTGTGGCAGAAGGCATGAAAATGGGCTATGCCCGGTGAGACAGGAGCTTGCTTTAAATGTGGTCAATTGGGCCACCAAATGAGGATGTGCCCGAGTCAAGCTCCAACAAATCGACCTCAAGGGCAGCGACTGCAGGCTGGACCGTCGACGGCCATGCCTCAGATTGAATAGAACCAACCTCCAGTACAGGGCAGAATGTATGCAGTAGTCCACAGAGAAGCAGAAGAAGCACCAGGTGTGGTCACAGGTACGATTTGCTTGTGCAACCAAGCTGCATACGCATTGTTTGACCCTGGTGCCACTCATTTATTCGTGTCTGCACAGTTTGCTGAATTAGTGGGAATGAAATTGAAACCGTTGAATGTAATTTTGCATGTTGCCACACCGTTAAAGGATAATATATTGGTTTCAATGGGCTGTGCTGGTTGTGAGATTGTGATTAGAGAGAGTAGAGAGAATATTGACCTAGCTGTACTACCCATGTATGATTTTGACGTAGTCATAGGAATGGATTGGTTGGGTAAGCAGGGGGCAGTAGTGGACTGTGGTAGTAAGATAATTCGATTTTATCCGAGAGGCCACCCTAGCTTTGAATTAGTGGGAAGTCGAGGAGGAATCTCAATTCCCGTAGTCTCATCTCTGGAGGTGACTAAGTTGATGTCTGAAGGATGTCAGGCATACTTAGTGGCAGTAATGGACACGACTATCGAGGAGTCGAAGTTATAGAATATTCAGGTAGTGCAAGAATTTCCAGTGTGTTTCTCCAAGGGTTGCTAGGATTACCATCGGAATGAGAGATAGAATTCGTAATCGAGTTAGCCCCTGGGACGGAGCCGATCTCGAAGGCACCTTACGGGATGTCCCTATCAGAACTAAAGGAATTGAAGGTGCAGATACAAGAGCTGCTGGATAAGGGATTTATCCGACCAAGTGCTTCGCCGTGGGGAGCACCAGTGCTGTTTGTAAGGACGAAAGATGGGTCTTTACATTTATGCATTGACTATCGGCAACTGAACCAAGTGACAGTGAAGAACAAATACCCACTGCCGAGGACTGACGATCTGTTTGACCAATTACAAGGAGCGACGGTATTCTCGAAGATTGACTTGACAACAAGGTATCACCAACTGAGGATCAAGAAGGAAGACATACCTATGACTGCTTTCAGAACGAGGTATGGTCATTATGAGTTTACGGTGATGCCGTTTGGATTGACCAACGCTCCTGCTGCTTTCATGGACCTGATGCATAGAGTATTTAAGGAGTTTCTGGACAGATTCGTCATAGTTTTTATTGACGATATCTTGATTTACTCGAGGAACGGTGCAGAACATGAGGAGCACCTAATGATTGTACTATAGACTTTGATGGAGCATACGCTCTATGCGAAGTTGAGTAAGTGTGAGTTCTGGCTGAGCAGGGTAGCATTTGTTGGTCATGTGGTGTCTGGTGAAGGAATCGTAGTGGATCCTACGAAGATCGAAGCTGTGACGAATTAGCCTAGACCTACTACGGTCACTGAAGTTAGAAGTTTCTTGGGACTAGCAGGATACCACAGGCATTTTGCGGAGAAATTCTCGTCCATAGCCATCCCATTGACACGATTGACGAAAAAGGAAATAAGGCTTGAATGGACAGACAAATGTGAGAGGAGTTTCCAAGAACTCAAACATAGATTGACAACCGCGCCAATGCTGATGATTCCATCAGGACCGGGAGGTTATGAGATATACAGCAATGCTTCGCTGAAAGGGTTAGGCTGTATATTGATGCAGCACGGAAGAGTAGTGGCCTACACATCTAGACAGTTGAGGCCACACGAGATAAATTACCCAACTCATGACTTGGAGTTAGTAGCGATTATATTTGCTTTGAAGATTTGAAGACATTTCCTCTGTGGCGAGAAGTTTCAGATCTATACCGACCATCAAAGTTTAAAGTATCTGTTTTTCCAAAAAGAGCTGAATATGAGACAACGTAGGTGGATGGAGCTACTCAAAGATTATGATTGTGATATATTGTATCACCTTGGGAAAGCAAACAGAGTAGCAGATACGCTGAGTCGGAAGTCAAGCATCGCATGTCAGCTGGTAAAAGGTTGGTTGATGATTGAAGATGTGAGAGACTCCGAGTTCAGATTAGAAGTCGATCAGTTATCCAGTTTGATAGCTACGTTGATGGTGGAACCTGAGGTCCAAGAAGGAATAAAGGCCCTACAATCTATGGACCTAGAGATTCAGAAGATCCTTGAGATGGATGCGACCAAGAGAAAGCCCAAGTTTCAAGTGTCTGAGGACGGAATTCTGAAATTCCGAGGACGATTGTGCGTGCCAAAGGATGAAGGACTCAGGGAAAGGATTTTATCAGAGGCTCACAGGAGCAATTATAGCATCCACCCTGGAAGTACGAAAATGTATCAGAACTTGCGACAGCACTATTGGTGGAACGGAATGAAAGTGGACGTAGAAAGGTATGTGGCTAAGTGTTTGGCATGCCAGCAAGTGAAAGCGCAGCACTGTAAGCCTGGATGACTATTACAGCCATTGGAGATTTCGAAATAGAAATAGGAGCATATAACCATGGATTTTGTGATGGGACTCCCAAGGAGCCAACGAGGTCACGACTTTATATGGGTAGTCGTGGATAGATTGACCAAGTCCGCACCTTTTATCCCGGTGCGAAAGGACTTCTCTCTAGATAGGTATGCAGAGCTGTACATAAGACAGATAGTGAGGCTGCACGGAGTGCCTGTGTCGATCACCTTAGGTAGGGACCCCAAATTCATGGTAAACTTTTGGAAAAGCTTACAGGATGCCATGGGAACCCGACTGCAGTTTAGTACGGCGTACCATCTACAAACGGACATACAGTCGGAAAGGACGATATAGACGCTTGAGGATATGCTGCGAGCATGCGTCATTGATTTTAAAGGTAGATGGGAAGACTAGCTGCATTTGGTAGAGTTTGCTTATAATAATAGCTATCAGTAGAGCATCCAGATGGCACCATTCGAAGCACTCTATGATAGGGCCTGCAGAACCCCGATTTACTGGGATGAGGTTGGAGAAAGGAGTATCACAGGCCCGAAATTGGTAGAGCAATCGGTGGAAGCAGTGAAAATAATCTGGGTTAGACTGAGGACGGCATAGAGTCGTCAGAAGAGCTACGCAGATAAGTTGCGCAAGCCCTTGGAATTTCAAGTTGGTGATCACGTCTTCCTCAAGGTGTCGCCGATAAGAGGACCATCGCGATTCGGAAAGAAGGGAAAGCTGAGCCCAAGGTATATAGGCCCATTTGAGATACTGGAGCGGATTGGAACCTTAGCCTATAGGCTTGCCTTGCCGCCTAACCTATCCCAGATGCATAATGTATTCCACGTGTCGATGCTGCGTAAATATGAACCAGACCCGACACATGTGTTGGATTATGAGACCATAGAAGTGGATGACCGAGTGTCTTACGTGGAGAAGCCAATAAGAATCGAAGACCGGAAGGAGCAAATCCTTAGGAATAAGAAGATTCCACTAGTCAAAGTAGTGAGGGAGCACCATGGAACCAAAGGTGCCACATGGGAGAATGAAGAGACGATGAGGCGACAACATCCCCATTTATTTGAGTAATTAAGTGTAATGTAAATTTCAGGGATGAAATTTTTGTAAGGAGGGAAGAGTTCTGACATTCTGATTTCCAGTCAATTTCAGACTCATTAATGAGAAATGAATCTAGAGATGTATTTCAGTCATATATCGCTCGAATCTGATCAATTCGAGTAGACTAACCAAAAGGGAAAGGCTAGCCAAGACATGGTACGTGGACGTAGGGAATTCGGATAAGAATTGGCGCTTTGACCATAAGGATTGTCAAGGGCATACTTACAGCCACAAAAGGCCGATCCAAGAACGATTAGAGAATGCCTTGCGAGTGTTATACAATTGGAACGTGGGTGATGCCGCTTAACCAACGTATGATTTGCAAAATTTTTCCTAAATCGGATAGTGAAGATCGAGACCATAGGAACTAGTGATAGACCCACACAATTACATGACAACCAAAGCTGCCACGAATTGACGAGCCCTAAATGTGATGAGAATCACAAGGTCGATACGCGTAAAGTCCACAAAAGCTGCCCGTCGGTTTGAGATAGGTTGGAACCACGTCTGACAGAGAAAACCATCAGAAACGAGTCTTGAAAAATTTGAAATGGAGAATCAAGAATTTCAATATTATTCGGATTGACCGTGGCCCTATCGAAGAATTTTGGAGCTAGAAAAACGATGTTCCGAATGTCCGGGGTAAAATTACCCTTTTGCCCCTCAAGCTTAAAGCCTTGCCCATGCATTTGAAGAAGGGAATTTTGGACTTTATACACCCCCAAGAGCTGCCAAAAAAGAGGATGAATGGTGGCCATTAGATTGAATTGGAATGACAAGTGAGACAAGTGTCAAGAGATGGCTTAAAGAGTGGTCATGTCCACTATCGGCCACCTACCATTCAAGCCTTTGACTTGAGTCTTGAATATAAGCCTTTTTCACTCTCTCTCTCTCCTCACTTGTTCGGCCATAGCACTCCACCATCACCGAGCACTCTTTCTCTTCTTCTTCTCTTCTGCCCGTCGCTGACCAATTCTGGAGCCGCCCTTCACCGCCGTCGACGTCACCTTCCGACTACCACTTGGATGCCGGCCGACCATACCAACATAGCTCTACGTCTTTTTGACCTCCTTAAAGTGGAAGCTTGGCATTTGGACCACCGAGGAGCTCCGGCCAAGAGTTTTCCCGGAAGCCGATAGAATCAAGCTCAACCTGAGGTAAGTAAGATTTATGACCCTTTTGGAGACCGAAATGTTGGATTTTTGAGGTAAAACTTTATGAAGGTCTAGAGGACATCTGTATGAATCTATGATAAAAAGTTGAGAGTGATTTGATGACTTTTTTACCTCAAACGGGTCTTGTAAACTTGGATAGAAAACTGTCGAAAAACTGACCTTGAAGATCCGGTGACTTTCGACGGGATTCCGACGACCATTTGACCACAAACTCATGGTGAGCCTCATAAACCCTTAAATAGATATGTTAAAAGATAGGATGGTGAGTGGATGATGGAATTAGAGTTAATTTGGGACCAGTAGTGCACGGCCAGCATAGAACCGAGATGAACCGATTTGGCTCTGTGCTAGACCGGTTCTGTTGGGAGTAAAAGCAGATGATTTTGAGTCCCAAATTGATGTTTAAGACATGTTAAGATGATGAGAGTTGCATTATGGAGGATTATGGTTCATGGATTGAGGAATTTGACAAGAAAATTGATGAATTGGTTGAATATTCTAGGTTGCGCGGTGAATTGAACCTTTGGATTGTTTGGCCGAGACTTTGAGGCACTTGCAAGAAGAAATTTGTGTTATCAAACGTAAGGTAAGGGAATCCTAAACTTAGTATAGGAAGATTGGACTCAATTGGGTGAGTCGGGGATTAATTTGATCAATTTATGAGAACCTTCCAAAGGGATAGCTCTTAATATATCCTAAGTGGTTATAGGAGGTCTATGTGTGACATTGCTTGTGTTTCAATCATATGCCATGTCGAATGTCATTGATTGTCCTGCATGCCATGAGTATTCAAATTATGCATGAGTTGCGCCTGTTATTTTATCTATGAATTGAATTGAAAAGCACGACATGAACATGATATGGCGAGGCCCTGAGGCGTATGAGACGCGGGGCAGGAGATGGATACCTTGATGCGATGTAATCGCGAGGAGAGTTGATGTTGTGTGGCGCCCTAATGCGACCTAATCACGGGGTTGAGATGGCCACGATCCTGATGCGACTTATTCGTGGGACAGATGTATGAGGTGATCATAATGGCCTGGAGATTCATTGGAAGCTGATGCATTTACGCAGGTTGCCAATGACGGTCTGATGCGTTTACGTGAACCGAACCTGATTCGATCTAATCGCGGACTAGAGAATGAGGCAGGCAGGAAGAGATGGTTGTGGTGAAATGGCGGGACGAGGTGCGCATGATCATCTGAGTGTGACATCGTGTCATAGTTGCATGCCCAGCATCTGTGTGTCACTATTTTTATTTGTATGTGCCTGAGTGATTTTGAGTTTGGAAAGTTGGGGTAGATGACTGGCTAAGTGGACGGTCAGCCTGACCTAGGGTTAGGACTCTTTTACTGAAATGTGTATCTCACCCCTTTTGGGGACCCTTCTTTTACAGACTTTAGGCCTTGACCATATGGCCTATTCGTTTTGGAGACCTTAAGGAGATGTCTGCATATTTTGATGAATTCCTTGACGGTCAAGGGACCATTTACGTGAGGAAGTGTATTGTGGTATGGGTAGACGAGGGTAGCACAGATTGGAAGCCTCATAGGTATAAGGCGTGGCTTAAGAAAGTTGGGAACGAGCAGATTGGGCCGCTGAAGCCCCATCAGGTGCCCTTGGGAGTGATCCCTGATTGGTGCCGCCCCGGTAAGGACCAGGATCAGGCAGAGGGATCAGTAGTCGATTCAAGGAACGGCCGGAGAGGACCCGACGCTGGGTTTTACTGTGGAGGAAGACGAGGTCATTTTCCTGGAGGTGACCGAGGAGAATCTCGCGGAGCCGTCCTATGAGGAGATCATGGAGGATACCATTGAGGTTCCGTCAAAAACCTTCTCAAAGTATGAGCCGACGGAGGATGCAGAGGATACAGGGAACTCCAGCAGCACATCTTAGGTGTCCCAGTTTATTGGCTCAATCTTGTGATGGCGATCCCCAACCATGGCTATTTTGGATGTTGATGATGGTCATTTTTTTTTACGTGCTTACCCCATCGCCCCTTGCTTAGCGGATTCTAGTAGTTCGATGCTTGTAAGGACAATATGTTAATATGTATGACAATTGTTATGATATCCAGGTCCCACTTAACTTATATTTTTGTACGGGGATTTATTTGAGTACCGCTTCCACATGCTTATTGTATATATATATTATCTCTCGACTTGTTTGTGGATCTTGGGATCACGAGAGATTATGTAGTTTGCTTGCAGGGAGCCGTGTGCTCGTGCTTGGGGCGCGGGGCGTGACAGTCAATGTTTGTGTTTTGAAATGACTACCATGTGTGAATGTCAATTGATCATCTTGCATGCCATAAGTGTATCATTTGTGCTTGAGTTGCACATTGCATTATGTGCGTGAATTGAATTGAAACTTTGGCATGGCTGAGACATGGCAGTACCCTGAGATGTATGAGACACCGGGTGGTGTGAGGAATACCCTGAGGCACTGAGGCGCGGGGTTGGAGTTGTATGGCAACTTGATGCGTATGAGACGCGGGGTTGAGAAGGCCATAGTCCTGATGCGTTGAAACGCTGGACGGAGTTGTGATGTGTCGACACAGGCCTGGAGTAACATTGAAACCTAATGCGTTTACGTGGGTTGTCAATGACGGTCTGATACGTTTACGCAGACCAAGCTTGAGGCGTTCTAATCGCGAGCATGAAAGTGAGGAAGCAAGAAAGGATAGAAGGCGTCACATGACTTGTTTATGCATGTTTGGACTAAATGACGTGAGAAGTTGCCTGGAGTGCATGCTTGATGTTTATGTGTTATTTCGTGATAGTTGAACGCCTCTTGGGATTTTGTATGAATTGTTTGTGATTGTAATTGTCTGAGTGGACGGTCAGCCTAAGCTAGGGTTTGGACCCACCTTACTAAGATGTATATCTCACCCCGTTGGGGATTAACACTTTTTCAGGTTCCAGGCGATGGACATCAGTAAGTTCAACGATTGGCATTCGTGGGAGTAATAAGTGAATGAGTATAAGATATTCTGTGAACTTAGAGATTGTATTCTATTTTGTAATTGTAAAATGGAACCACTATTATTTGTCCCTAGTCATTTGTTTTATTAAATGGAGTGGAGATGACTGAAGCTTCCGCTTGTAATTGGATTATGTGTATTGTGGGCCGAAAGATCCTGGAAAACTTTCATAAAAGAACGGCTTGGTGGGATGTTCCCGCGCTCGCCGGGTTCGGGACGTGACATTATACGTTAACCTTTCCCTTTTGATCAATTTACTCACGATTGTTCATATCTGAGCGAGACAAAATCGAAATACATCGAAAGGTACATTCACATTCAACAGCCTCAAAATGGCAAGAAATTTAGAATGTCACAATTCTTCCCCTCTTATAGAAATTTCATCCTCAAAATTTACAATAAACCCAACTTAAGTAAACAAATGTGGGTGTTGACGTCTCATAACTTCTTCGCTTTCAAACGTTGCTCCTTCAGTCCCGTGATGTTCCCAAATCACCTTGACTAATGGAATCGTCTTATTCCTTAAGACTTGCTCCTTTCGATCCTCAAATCTAATAGGCTTTTCTATATATGACACCTTGTCATCAACCTCGATGGTTTCAAAATCCAAAACATAAGTTGGGTCTGGCTCATACTTCATTAGCATTGACACATGAAATACATTGTGCACATGTGATAGGTTTAGCGGCAAGGCAAGTCTGTAGGCCAAAATTTCAATTCGCTCCATAACTTCAAAAGGACCTACATGCCTCGGACTCAATTTTTCCTTTTTCCTAAATCGAGATAATCCATGCATCGATGATACATTCAGGAAAACATGATCGCCAACTTGGAATTTTAATGGTTTGCGTCTTTTATCAACATAACTCTTCTATCGACTTTGCGCCGTTCTCAACCTTTCTCTAATGACTTTAATCGCCTCATTAGACTATTCCACTAATTCTGGGCCTGTTATTCTCCTGTCTCCAACTTCATCCCAGCATACCGACGTTCTGCAAGCTCGACCACAAAGTGCTTCGAACGGTGCCATACCAATGCTTTGCTGGTAACTGTTATTACACGTAAACTCCAGCAAATGTAGTTGGTCCTCCCATCCACCTTTGAAGTCTATGACACAGGCTCGCAACATATCCTCGAGCGTTTGAATTTTCCTCTCTGACTGTCCGTCCATCTGTGGATGATACACCGTACTGAATTGCAATCTCGTTCCTAAAGCCTCCTGAAGACTCTTCCAAAAATTTGCTGTAAACTTGGGATCTCAATCTATCGTAATCGTAACTAGTACTCCATGTAATCACATAATCTGATGCATGTACAACTCTGTGTACTTATCCATTGCAAAATCCTTTCGCACAGGTATTAAATGTGCCGACTTTGTTAATCTATCCATGATTACCCAAATTGAGTCATGACCTTTCTAACTCCTTGGCAAGCCCATCACAAAATCCATTGTCACATGTTTCCATTTCCACTCAGGAATTTCTAGAGGTTGTAGCAATCCTCCAAGTTTGCAATGTTGAGCTTTCACTTGTTGACAAGTTAAACATTTCGCTACATGCTTAGCTACATCCACCTTTATTCCGTTCCACTAATAGTGTTGCCGTAGATTCTGATACATCTTGATGCTACCTGGATAAATATTGTAGTTGCTTCTATGAGCTTTTGACAAAATCTTTTCTTTGAGTTCATCATCCCCAGGTATACACAAACGTCCGCGAAACTTCAGAATTCCGTCTTCCGACACCTGAAACTCAACTTTTCTTTTTGTTGCGTCCATCTCCAGAATCTTTTGAATCTCTAGGTCCATAGATTGCGAAGCCTTTACTCTTTCTTGGATTTCAGGCTCAATCCTCATGGTTGCCACTAAACTTGACAATAGGCAAACTTCTAGTTTAAACTCAGAATCCCTTAATCCTGCTAACAAGGACCATCCTTTAACCAATAAGAGCACAATGCTTGACTTCTGGCTAAGTGCATCCGCGACTCTGTTCGCCTTTCCGGGATGATATAGAATCTCACAATCATAGTCCTTGAGTAATTTCATCCATCGACGTTGTCTCATATTCAATTCTTTTTGAGAGAATAAATACTTTAAGCTTTTGTGATCTGTATAAATTTGAAATCTTTCTCCACATAAGTAGTGTCTCCAGATCTTTAGAGCTAAGATGATGGCAGCTAACTCCAAATCATGCGTTGGATAGTTCATCTCATGAGGTCTCAATTGTCATGAGGCATAAGCAACCACTTTTCCATGTTGCATCAACACACACCCTAGTCCTTTTAGCGAAGCATCGTTATATATCTCATAACCTCCAAGTCCAGAAGGAATAGTCAATACTGGTGCGGTTGTCAATCGGTGCTTAAGTTCTTGGAAACTAATTTCACACTTATCAGTCCATTCAAACTTCACGTCCTTCTTTGTTAGTCTCGTCAATGGAGTAGCTATAGGCGAAAACTTCTCCACAAATCGTCTATAATAACCTGCTAATCCCAGAAAACTTCTAATCTCGGTAACTGTCGTAGATCTAAGCCACTTCATCACTGCCTCAATCTTTGAAGGATCTACTGAAATTCCTTCTCCAGAAATCACATGACCAAGGAAGTTACTTTACTCAACCAAAATTCTCATTTACTAAACTCGGCGTAAAGCGAATGCTCCCTCAAGGTCTGCGAACTACTCTCAAGTGTTCTTCATGTTCCTCATTACTCTTCAAATAAATCAAGATGTCGTCTATAAAAACAATGACGAACCGATCCAAGTAATCCTTAAACACTTGATGCATCAAATCCATGAATGCAGTAGGAGCATTAGTCAAACCAAAAGGCATAGCTGTAAACTCGTAATGCCCCTATCTTGTCCTAAAAGCAGTCTTTGGTATATCCTCCTTCATAATCCTCAGCTGGTGATAACTAGTCCTCAAGTCTATTTTAGAAAACATAGACGCTCCTTGCTGCTGATCAAACAAATCATCTATCTTTGGTAAGGGATACTTGTTCTTGATGGTCACTTGATTCAACTGCTTGAAATCTATGCATAGACGCAAGGATACATCTTTCTGTCTCACAAACAGCACCGACGCTCCCCATGGCAATGCGCTTGTACTTTTAATTCTTATAACTCAGACAAGGACATCCTATATGGTGCCTTCGAGATTGGCTCCTTTCTAGGTGTCAACTCAATCACAAACTCAATTTCTCTCTTAGGGGATAATCTTGGCAATTCCTTGGGAAAGACATTAGAAAACTCACGTACCACCACTATACTATCCAATTTTGGCTCTTCCGCCATTGTGTCTACTGCAATAGCCAAATAAGCTTGACACCCTTCGTTCAACAACTTTGTCGCCTCAAGCGACGACACCAAAGGAATCGAAGTTCCTCCTCTACTTCCTGCAAATTCAAAACTAGGGCTACCTTTCGAGTAAAATCGAATAACCCTATTACCACAATCCACTACAGCCTTTTGCTTTATCAACCAATCCATGCCGATAATCACATCAAAATCATACATTGGCAACACAGCCAAATCAATCCGTTCTTCGCTACCACCAATCACTATCTTACAATCCACACAGCCTAGCGAAATTAGCACACTATCTTTTAGTGGTGTAGCAACATGCAGTAGCACATTCAATGGTTTCAACTCTACTCCCACTAGATCAGCAAACTGAGCAGATATAAAGGAATGCGAAGCACCAGGATCAAACAAGGCATAGGCAACTTGGTCACACAAATAAATCGTACCTGTGACCATGCCAAGCGCTTCTTCCACCTCTCTATGTGCCACAGTGTACACTCTCCCTTGGGCTGGTGGTCGATTCTGCTCATTCTGTGGAATCACAGCCGGTGGTCCCACTTGTGGTCGTTGTCCTTGTGCTCTAGGTCCTGGGGATTAATTAGAATAATTCTTCATCTGGTGTCCCGTCTGACCACACTTAAAACATGCCCCCATTCTAGTAGGACAAGGACCATTTCCATGTCTCCTTCCACAGATACGATAATACCAATTGAACTGGTTCGTCGGCTTCCCGATATTTCTGCGAATCGAAGGAACAAATCGTCGATTGTTCACCATTGGCCTTTTTCCTAACTACCGGTTATCACTCAGAGGGATAAATCGTGATCCAAAAGCAACGACTCTTTCCCTGATATCTCTTTCAATCATTTGACTCCTCTCATAAATCTCCCGATATGCTCTCAAGTTCACAGTTATAATTCTACTGCGGATTTCTAAACTCAAACCATCTCGAAATCTTTGTGTTTTCTCAAGTTGATCCTCCACTGACCTTGATGCGTACCTTGACAATCTTGCAAACTTTGCTTCATACTGGTCTACGGTTAATTGATTTTGTCGCAACTGCTGAAATTCCAATCGCTTCCTTTCAAGTGCCGTCTCAGAAAAATACTCGTCATTAAAAGCAGTAGTGAAGGCAGCCAAAGTCAAAGCTGTACCTTCAACAATACTCCTCCCTTCAAGGCACTCCACCAATCATGCGCTGTTCCCTCTAGCTGATACACAACTAGTAATACTTTCTCTTCATCTGTGCATCTTAACACTTCGAAAGCTTTCTTGAATTTCTCAATCCACCTTGGAGCCAACTCAGGATCTCCAGTACCATCAAATTGGGTTGGTTTCAGTTTAATAAACTGCTTGACCAACTGACCCATTGGTCTATTGGCATTGACATCCCCTTGAGCATTCCCAGCTTCAGCACCCTAGGCATTGTTTCCATTTGCCTTATTCATAGCTGCCACTGCAGCTTCAGCAGCTTGAGCTATGATCTCAGCTCTATCTTTCGCTTGCCTAAGAACTGCCGCTCTATCTTGAGTTTTTTTTCCCATAAGCTCTCCAATTTGTTCCAAGGCCCTCAAGACTCCTTCCATTCTCGGGTCCTCGGCCACTGGAGCTCTGGAGCTCGAAGATCCACTTCTCAGCCTTCCAGATCTATTACTCATACTTGCTCAACTTAACTCACCTGAGTCACCATAATTCCACCACAGAATTAGAAATCTAATTCACTTACTCATATCTCATTACTTCTACGCTACTCAACAAGTAGCAGTTACAAAACAACAACCAATCACTCAGGCATTTTCATAAGCACATCAACCAAGGATACAAATCCATACCTCAAGTCCAGACTCATCTACAACTTGGTACAATCAGAGGTATAACTCACTCATTCAATCCACATCTACAACAACATGCTAAAGGCAGAGCTCGACCCCTCATAGGTCCACAACAACCATGCCATGTCAAGATGTCATTCACATGCGCCATTCATATGCCATGCATTCATGCTTGACTCTCTAATGACTCCCCTTAGGGTCTCACTACCCGAATCATCCCAATTTATTTACTCCTTATTACTCTAATCCTCAATCGACTGTACTCTTAGTAACCTATTCTTAACTTGCTCTGATACCACTTCAAACGGGGATATAACGCCCCGCGTCCCCTTGGAGCTCATTACATCCGTCTCAAGCCAATTGTTTACCCAAGAACCTCACACGGCCTAGTATGACATGAAATGAAATGCATAAATGAAAGTGAGCATCTCTATATACTATGAAATAAAAAGAACAGGGGAGTTTTGGAAGAATTCGAAATCACACCATTTATACATAGCAGAAACATTCATTACAAACAGTGGAAGGGAAAAGACAAAAATGTAAAGCCGCACACCCTGGGTAGAAAATGAACTAAGGCTTAGGGTTCAAAGGCTACTACTAAACCTTTCCTAAAGCCTAACACCAAGATTGTTCCCTAGTTACCTAACCCCCTTCATAAAGGCTTGTCATCAGAACAACATGAATCATCTCTTCCATCGTCCCCCTCAGCATCTGGGTCGTAATCCGAAAAAGTCTCGGATGAAACATCCTCTGAAGGCTCTTCGGTGTCTTCATTGGCTCCCTCTTCTTCTTCTTCTTCTTCTGCTTCATCTTCTTCGTCAATGGCCTCGATAACATCAGCAGAAATCTCTACATAGCTCATGCTCTTAGCAAAGGACAATGGAGACTTCGGCACTTCAGGTATGTTTCTTGAACCTCCCATAGATGCTGGGTTATCCACTCCTATGCCAAGTCAGGAAGGATGGCACTAGGTAGGAATTACCTCCCACGGAACATCCTCTAGAAGTAGGGGTCCCATCAAGCTGTTGTCTCCCACCTGACGAAACCAGGCTTTAAAGCGATGGGGTTGCAGTTCCTGCTTCCCTTCATCTACCCAGACGATTGTGCGCTTCCTGATGTACGTAATACCCTTCCGGTACGGAAGCTCATCAAAATCGACAATCATCTCCTTCGGATCACTCAGACGAATTGGCAGCATGACTAAGGTTTTGGGTCTGAAAAGTTTATCCCACTAAGGGATGAAATTGACATCTCAGAAAGTGAAACCTAGCCCTATGTCTCAATGCCAGTCCTACCAGTTCACAAGAAAATGCCACCCAAAATGCAGACAACATGCAATGCAAAGGCAAAAGGTGTCACATGGCAACAAAATCCTTAACTAGACATGAACAATCAATACACAAATACATATACACCATATTCACCACATCCACCACTATCTCAACCACCCACATACTTCACTGGCAGCTCTTGCCACCTGACATTGCCGAGATCATCAAACCAAATGATGTCCACATACACAGGGGTCATCAGACCAAATGTACACTCCAGGCGTACAGCCACTCCATGCCGCTGGGGTTATCAGACCAAATGGCATTTATATTTTTATTTAATTTCACCACCCTCCGATACCGCCAGGGTCATCATACCAAATGGTATCCTCCACACTTTTCTCATTCAGTTTCACCATGCCATCAAGACATACATGCAATTCATTTCACAAAAATTCATCAGTCAATCACGTCATTTAATTACTCATCCAACGTGTCCTGACATTCAGAGAAAGGATTAGGAAACACTTACCTGATTAAATATCACAATACAACACCAAGCAATTCTCCTCAAAGTCACAAGTACAGAATTCCCGCGAATGCATCGTCAACCTAACAAGATTAACCAATCTTATGTCATAAACCATGGAATATTCACTTCCATCAACTCAATCTTTCCCTAGCCACGTCATTGGCAATTCAAAACATTTTTTACAACAACGTGACACATGGCAATGCTTACTCTAAACCCTTAATATGTTCGGTTTACTCAACCATAAATACGGCTATACTCAATTTAGCGTTTCGTGCACCAAACTTGACATAAATTACCTTCAAACCTCAATTCACTTCTCATACTTCCCATTGACACCTCTTGTCATCTCATACAAGTCATTATAAGTCAATTGAAGTCTAAATATTCCTCATTCAAACCTTAAACATGACCGGCCAATATGTATACACCCTAAAAACAGAATCGGGTTTGGGTTCTAACCGCTCAATCGAGCCATACTTCAATCTCAAGCCTAACTATTCGCACAAACAATATTTCAAGACCTTTATTTACATGATTAGAAGCTCACCAAGTGATTTGGAGTCGGCTAACACCCCAAAGGCATCGGAACAACCCGATCTCCTCTTGGTCAGAATCTATCCAGATTTTACCGTTAGTGTTCAGCCAAGAAAACTAAAGTTAACACCATCTCCATGTAGCCACAAATCATCTGAACATAATACTAGGTGTTATGAAGCTCTCCTAAAAAATTTGAGATCATTCAAAATTTCTAAGAGGGTATACGGTGGCCTTATCCCGGCTCGCGCGGATTTCGTCCAATTTTAGTCTCGGACTCACACCGATAAAACTACTTATCTAAATGAAGAAATTTAAATTGGAGCTTGTCAAGGACACAAAGACCTTACCTCTAGAAGTCGAAGCACCTCAAGTGGCCACCGGGAAGGACCGTTTGACTACACCGAACAAAAGGGACAGAATTAGTTTTTCTGGGCAGTTTTCGGTTGAGGCAAAATAGAGAGAAAAAGGCAATGAACGTGAGGGGGTGCTATGCACAGCAGATGAGGTCTTCAATTTACTTGTCTCACATAAATTATTGAGCTAAAATTGATAAGACATGGGTTGGTGAGGTCATTAATGCTTAGGGGTCTCAATGGTTGACAAGTGGAAAACTCTAATAATACAAACCAAGGTTTCGACTCACTCTTTGACCCCATGGACATGTGATTTTTGGCAGCCATAAGGGTAAGAGGAATGTCCATTTTGTCCTTCATGATTTCTTAAGGCAATGGTAAATGGTCGAGGGGCAAAATGGTAATTTTGCATATTTAGTCCAAACTTCACTTTTTCAACTCGAAATTACCATTTGACGAGACATCGTGAAATTCCCATCCAAAATTAAATTCTCTATTTCAAATTGCTAATTTTTGAGCTTTTATTTCATGATCATTTGTCCGTCGATCGTAATTCTAGTTTGTTTCGAACTATCGGATGGCTTTTACAAACGTTACGCGTATCGACTTTGTGATTCTCATCACATTAGTTATGAAAGCTTTGGTTGTCATGTAATTGCGAGGGTTCATCGCTAGCTCTGACGGCTTCGATCGTCATAGTTCTATTTAGGAAAATATGCAAATTATACATTGGTTAAGCGGCTTCACACGCGATCCAATCATATAACGCTAGCATTGTATTCCTTAATCGTTATCTGATCGACCTTATTAGCTCTAAATGTTCCCTCGACAATCCTTATGGTCAAACGTCGTTTTCTTTTTTGAGTTTCCTAGGTCCACGTACCTCGTTATGCGTTAATCTTTCCCTTTTGATCAGTTTACTCAAGATTGATCAGATCTGAGCGAGACAAAACTGAAATACATTGAAGGGTACATTCACATTCAACAGCCTCAAAATGGTAGGAAATTCACAATGTCACATGATCCATGCTCATTCCTTAATGAAGCCTGTTTTGGATGTGACTAGATTAGCCATCAGGTGAGAGACTGTTCATAGAGGTCACGTAACAGGCCGCAAGAAGGATAACTTGGAGGAAACGTACAATAGAATTTGTAGAATTGACCCAAGATATGAGGATAATGAGATGTTTATAGTAGGATATCCTAGCTATAGGTTAACCATGGTTAGTCTAGATAAGGGGACTTTTTATTGAACTTGACTTCTGGATATAGGTTATAATAAGGCAACTGGTACTTTTGCGGATTATATAGGCTCGAACTGGTGTGGCGTTTTGATGGTTGTAGTTATTGACTTTTGTTAACTCATTTGAAAGGAGATATGCCTAAGATACACGAGGAAGCTAACGGAATAAGGAAGTTTTAAGTTTGGGTTTGAGCTAACGGATTAGATTAAGTTGGGACTATTTTAGAGATTGATGTTTGACAATTGCGGATTTGGAATGGCGATGATTACTAACCATAGGCTTTAAGTCTGAGTCTATGCGACATCCTAACGATTCTAAGTTATTGATTTTTTCCCATGGTCCCAATTGATGAGGCAAGTCTTGTAAAGGCATCTCAAGATATCGACACGCGCTATGGGATTGGTAAATAGCTATCAATCACTGTTACCAAAGCATGGCTTAAGAAAATAGAGACTTCATTCATCAGCGATAATCAGTATAAGGTTGAGATTACAAGATGTGCAATTAGGAATGATTAGTGAACAGAGTACGCAGCGAAAGCTTGATAAGACAACAAAGCTATGTTGGATAAGGACCATAGGAGTTTTGGGTAAAAGTTGGCCTATTCGCAAGTGACGACTGTTACGCCCCAAATCCGGCGGGCACACGAACATTCTACACCACCGTTACCTTTAATGAACTCCCAAGATCCAACAACCAATAACATAAAACTCTATATGAAGCATGCATGCGAAAGCGAGGCCAACTCCATTACAATTAAAGCAATACAGGATGACTTAGGACAAAAGGGTACACCATTCATAAAGGTCAATCATACTTTAGAGGTTACAACTATAAATCCCCAAATTTATCATTTTACAACCCTAAGGTCATAAAAGAGTAATCTTCATTTTCCTCCAATGACTTCTTCAAATGCCAATCCATGGCAAACTCGGTTTCTTTTGTCTAGGACCTGAAAAATATTTCCACGATGGGGTGAGATATATAATCTCAGTAAGTCAAACCTAACCCTAAATTGGGCTGCCAGTACCTCCAGACACTTTTGAAAAATGAGTATTTTGGGATTAAAAATATTGACATGCTTAAACCGGGTACTTGTCAAAATCTGGCATTTCAGTACTTCAAATCGACTTAACTCAGTCACAAATCATAGCAAAATCTGAGTTTCGTAGGTGGTAGGGTTTTTAATTAAAAGCAAGCACTCGACGCCATCTAAAAAATATGAGGATATTTCCAATGCCATTTCATGAATTTTTAGAAAACATATCATTTTCTATCATGCCCTTCGAGAGCCATTTTTAACTCATGAGGCAAACTTAAAACTCGTGAGGCAAACTTTCATACTTGAGGTAAATCATCAAACATGAGGCATATTCAATTTCTCAAAAATCGTTCTTGATTTTTTCAGAAAATAGATATTTCCATATCCGCCCATCTTGGGCCGCCCACTTTGGGGCTGCGAGATGATTCGATCTCCATATGACCCGTCGGTCCATATGAGATTATCGCGTCCAGACCTAGAGATGATTCAGTTGCCATACGACTGTCGATGCTCATTTTCAATCGAGATGAATCGTGTCAGTATGGGACTCTCTAGCTGCACGACCTCGTCAAGTCAAATGGGAGTAACTCCCTCCCAATATGTTGGCCAAAATATAATTTATCGGCGATCCCACACGCCAGTGTACTTATAATTTTTCCTGGCGATCCCACAAGCTATTGGCGATCCCACACGCCAGTACACATATCATTTCCTCGGCGATCCCACATGCCATTTTATTCATAAAAATTTCAATTATAGAAAGCTTTAGATTTTCATTTATAGAAAATAATTCAAGTCTCAAAATTCATTATTTAAGAACAACTCAGGAAATCAAGTAGTTCATCGCCTACTCGAGGCATTCCTTTCAAACGTCCGTCACTAGACGCAACATGTTTCAAATCATAAATTTATCAGTCAAGCACGAATAAATTCAAGTAAAGCCTCAGGAAATTCAATGATTTCGATCAATTCATGAAACTCACGCTTGACTTAGTCACGGACCCCTCAATATACTTGGCTCAAATAGGAATTTTCATAAAACATGCCAAAAGGTTCAACCACACTCCATGAACAGATTAGACTCCTCAATTCAATCTCAATTTCAAAAGTTTCATGCCATGAAATCACTCAAGTTTAATTCATCAAAACAGGGTAGAATTGAGTTTCATCGTGCCTCTTACAAAATCGGTCCATAAAACCTTTCATTCCAACTCAAAACTTCGTCCTTTAGTAATCTAACATCCTAATAAAGATTTAGGCATAACTTACCTGAGCTTAGGCCAAGCAATTCCATAAAACGATCGACACATCGTCGCGGCACCAAGCTATTCACTCTTGGCCTTCCATGACTAGTTTCATTCCTAAATAAACTGGCATTAATCTGTTGACCTTTTGAGAAATATACTTTTGTAACCTTATCTTTCAAGGTCTTACGGACGTGTGAACGAAAACAGATCTCAATTTGGACACCGGACGACCTAGAACGAGCCATTTTAAAATTAGTGTGCGCTAGGAACAGATTTACACGGTTCTCGATTTTCACCTCAAATCAGCCCTTCAAACACTTCTAAACTCCAATTCTTTACAAAATTTCTTTACCAACACATCATACAAAATTTCTAAGGGTCTTACCAAGCAATTCACAGCAAGACGATTGTCCAAAACTCTTCGAACAGCCTCGGTTTCTCACTGTCAGCAAGTGAACAGAAACTGACCATGGAATTTCATACAAAATCAACTTCAAAATCCATTTTATCTCCAATCAATTCTCAAAAATAATTTTCTCAGCTCCTAAACTAAGAGTCTAGAGGATCTCACCGAAATTTTGGAAGCAATCGAGCTCTCGAAGTGGGCAAACGAAGACCCTTTCCCAAACCAAGTCAAATCACGACCAGCCTGACCTTTGCCCACTCAAATAGACCTACGAGACAAATGGATGGGTCACATTGAGCTTATAATACCTTGTTGGAACGACAAGACGATAAGCTTTCAGATGGCGTTGTTTTACCTTAATTTGATGTCAGACGACAAAATTATGGCCGAAATAGTGGACTGATTGGAGCAGGGCAGCGAGCTGGCGACGGGCGAGAGAGATAAGAGGAAGAAGAAGAAGAAAAGAAAGAGAGATTGGAGAGAGAGAGGGCTGAAGAAAATGAAGAGAGAGAGGTCTTCTTGCTTTTCTTAGTCCCCAAGTCAAGGGGAGAGAGAGGAATGGTGGAGGGGAAATAACTTGAAATTAATGCTAACCTAGGTCCCTAAGTCCTAATTAGTAGGCTTGTCTTTTCTCCATCAAAATATCAAGAAACTAAATTGACCAAAGTGCCCTCCAAATTTCGGTCGCCATAGGAGCAAATAAATGACTAAAATGCCCTTGCTTGATCTTAAAAGAAAGAGTATCCTTGAAGGGCAAAATGGTCATTTCGCACTTCCCATCCAAAATCTCACTTTTCCAATTTAAATTGCCTTGGATGAGGCGACGTCTAATTCTCTTCCATTGTTGGAATTCCTCAATGTTTGATACCCAATTCTGAGGCCAAATTCATTTTGAGTTCTCATCGACTGTAATCCCAATTTATCTCAAATTAACGGGCGACTCTTGCAGACGCTACGTGTATTGACCTTAGGATTTCTCATGTCGTGGCGACTTTGATTGTCATATAATTGCGAGGGTTTATCGCTAGCTCCAGCGGTCCTGATCACCAGAATCCGATTTAGGAAATTCTCGCAAATTACATATTGGTTAAGCGGAATCACCCGCGTCCTAACGTATAATGCTAGCAAGGCATTCCACGATCGTTTCTAGATCGATTTATGTTGACCCAAAATATCCCCTCAACAATCCTTATGGTCAAAGTACCATTTCTTATTCGAATTTCCTAAGTCCACGTACCCAACTTCACGTCAGTCTTTCCATTTGGGTCAATTAATTCAAGAGTGGCCAACTCCAAGCGAGATACAACTGAAATAGCTCGATCGATATAATTCTATTCAATAGCCTCAAGAGGGGTCGAAATTCTGAATGTCACAACGATTGAGTGTTGAGGAAGGCCATCGAGGTAATGAAAATCGTCTTTGACTCGGATCATAGTTTGACTTGCCTTTCGATCGTGTTGTGGATCGGGGTTACGACCTCGACTCAGACATGTGCTGACTTGGGTTGATAGCGTTCAGTTGTGAATCAACCATAACATCGCCATGTAGCATGCCAGGGAATCATCCATGGCATGATTTATGAGCTAATGTAAATCGACAAATACATTGACCATGGATTCAATGAGAGATAATTTGTACTAGAACCCCGTACTAGCCACATACTGGTTAAGGATTAGCTACCCTAGGCTACGTGATGTATTGCTGGAAGACTACGGATCGAGATGAATTGATTATGCATCAATTTGAGTTGGTCATGAGAGGTGCTCTCGATAATGTTCAATTGTACTAACGGTTTAGGAACGGGTGATTCCAACCCTAAATTGAGGTATTCGAAATGACCCTCAACTCGTCGATTAATTACAAGCGAACTTTGTCAAGCAGGCTGGATGGTTCGATCCTTGACAAGATACGATGCTTACGGTCGAAGACTTTTGGGATATTGACGATTCTAGAATTTAAGAGTGATGGTGAACAGATCAATCATTAGTTGAACTTGCCCATTAAATAGAATGTTCAAATTGCCATTAGTGCTAATTGCAAATGACTTTTGTAGAAGAAGAGGGAGGATGCGACAAGTCTTGTTTGTTCGAAGTTAAGAAACTGTCGATAGATACACAAGGATGACTGATTTTGTGATTGAGTATAGTTACAGTCGGGCATTTGACCCTTAGATTAGTTGATAAGAAAATGTTACGGAGAGATTGACGTCAACCCTATGAAAAAAATGTATGTCAATTTATTTCCTTGAATAACTGAATTGTTGCAAGTTGCGCTACAGATTAGGAATTGGTGCCTCAAGGGCCATAGTATTAAGAGTAGTACCTGAAGAGAGGTACCACATTTATGGATTCTAATTGAAACGAATTGTTACTTAAAGAGTTATTAAAAAGAAAATCGGACGCCCCATAACCACTATTGGCGCATTAATCAAGTGATATCCGAGGAGTGAAGTGGTCCGATAGGACGCAAGATCAACCCTTGTAGGCGGCGGTAGTAATATCTTTGTACATATATAATAAAAAAAACATTTTGCAATAGGGCAGTGTACATTTTTGTTAGTTTATAGGATATTTCAACTTTTGGTAAAAAAGTACATGAGAGATATTTTTAGCAATCATACTTAAATTTCAGGAACTAAATTTCTTAAGGTGGAGAGAGTTGTGACTCCCTGGATTTTGGCATCTAAAAAACAACAGAACCTAGACTAAGGAATGCCGATGAATATTAGTTTATCACTTGAATTAGAATTCCAATGAATTTTGGATTGAAAACTGGAAATTTCTCCAATTGTCAATCAAATCGAATCGGGATTCGATGTTACCCGATTCAATTCAGAATTGAAATTTCTTGAGCATTGACCCTCTATTAGTTTGAGCCGATCCCCGAAAAGCCTAAACTACCCTCAATTGGATGTCCAATTGTCTAATTTTTCCTTGGGTGTCAAATTACCAAAATGCCCCTGGCCAAGCTAAGAAATTACCATCTTGCCTCTAGGATTTTGTGGACTAAGGAGAAAGGAATTTATTCTTTGTGGGCCCCACTTTAGTCCTCCGACTATTATTTTGGTCTTTGATTAGTGGTCAGTTTTGATATCTTTTTGGGGGAATCGCCGCAAGCCCACCATAATCGCCGAAAGGTCAATTGCCCTGTTTTTGGGCCAGAGCAGCGGCAACTACCATTCGTAGGCAGCCACGGCTCCTCTGCCGCCATCGTCTCCTACCACTACCACCACATAATCTCTCACGATCTCTTTGACATCACTCTACCGCCTGCAATCGTCGTTGATTCGTCGAAGAGCTGGAAACCTGAAGCTTTCCCTTATCTGGGCTTCCTATCGTGTTCCGCATTGGGACCAGCCTCCGACATCTTCCCACCGCCTCCAGCCCATCCCTTCAACCACCATACAACCCTAGTCATCCCTACAGACCCCATCGATCATCACTCGAAGCGTCGACGCTAGTGGACCCAAGAACAACTTCAAACTAGCTCGATCAGTCCCTATCATGTTTACGTTTGCCCTATTCCTGCTGCTGCCTTCACTACTATTCGTGAATTTCGGCCATCGCTCAAGCCACCATAAGCTACCGCCGACCACCATAAGCCTTCCTCAAACTCTTTAGACCTTCACAATCGATCCCGTAGCCGACCACCACCCTTAGGCCCGTGAACCAGCCTTGCTCATCCCCGAAATTCCCTTGTATTCCCTTGTTTGGCGACTGCAGCTTCTGTTGCCGTTGCTTGACGACTTCTTTGCCCTCCTCTGGCCACCACGAGTAACCACTAACTACCGCAGCCTCCCTCTGCCGGCCACAGGCTTGTGTTGTCACCAACCTACCACACCGACGCCGCTAGAGCAGCGAAACTGCCATCCCAGCCGTGTTTTTCCCTGTTCGCGTCGGTGTGCCTATTTCGCGGGCCATGTCCTGTTCCAGGTTGGGCTATGTCCCAGTGAGCCGGCCAGTGTCCGGGCAAGTATGCCCGCTTGTCTGGGCCTACGGCCGTGAACTTGGGTCCATTTGGCTGAGGTTTAGGCTCATGATCCAATCGAGTTCGAGGTTTACGTCAAAAGATTTTTCGAGGATTATCGCCGATCTGGACTCTTGAAATTCACTGTGAGTTGACCTTTAATCCTTAGTTAGGTCGTTGATTATGTTCTGATTAGTTTGTTTAGATTATTATGTGTTTAGGTAGCTCAATTAAGGTCGGTTTATGTTAGAAACCTAGTTTAAGTTCAGTGGCCCAATTGGTTAAGTTAGTTTGATTAACTAGGATTGTATGGCTAATTGAATGTGGTTGATTGATTGAATGATTGTTATTATTTGATCATGGGTGAGCGACAGGTTTGAATGAGTTTACATTCAGTTGAATAATCGGATTGGTTACTAAAGGAATGACGCTCGAATTGGAATTTAAAAAGCGAGGTCGAATTAAATTATCATATTGATATGTTTGGTTGTGCTTGAATCAATTGTCTATATCGATTGCCAGATTTAGTGTGTCATGCCCTGCGCCCAGGGCACGAGCACGCGACTCCCTGTAAGCAAATCAAATATCTCTCGAGGTCCCAAGATCCACACATAAGTCGAGAGACGTATAATATAATAAGCACACGGAAGCGATAATAAGATAGCTCCTCCGTACAAAATATGAAGTGGGACATGGATAGCGCAAATGTTGTCATGCATAATATCCAACTATTCATACAGATACAAAGTTACTAAATCCTCTAACATGGGGGACGGGGTAAGTACACAAAAAGAGGCCCACCCTCAAGCATCCAAGGAAAACAGGGTCAGGGTCGCCACCAGAAGATCATACTAACAAACTACGAGCTCCTAAGATGAGTTACTGGAGTCCTCGGTCTCCTCTCCGTCCTCCGTGGGCTCGTATTCTGAGAAGGTCTCCGAACGAACCTCGATGGTGTCCTCCATGGTCTCCTTAGCAGATGGCTCCATGAGATCCTCCTCAGTCGCCTCGACCCCAATGACCTCTTCCTCCGTGTCCTCTAAGGTCGGAATCCTCTCCGGTCCATTCCTTGAATCGGCAATCGATCCCTCAGCCTGGTCTAAGTCCCAGGCAGGATGGCACCAATCAAGGATTACTCCCTAGAGCAGCTCATTGAGCTTCAACGGCCCAGTAGACACATTCCCGACTTTCCTAAACTAGGTCTCATACCTGTAAGACTTCCAACTAGTACTACCCTCGTCTACCCAAATAACAGTACACTTCCTGACATAAATAATTCCCTGGCTATCAGGGAACTCATCAAAATAAACGGTCATCTCCTTGGGGTCTCCAAAACGGATAGGCCACATCTTCAAGGCCTAGGATCTGTAAAAAAAGGAGTCCCCAACGGAGTGAGATTCACATCTCAGTAAAAGAGTCCTAACCCTAGGTTAGGCTGACCATCCACTCACGCAGTTACATACCCCAATAATTCAAACTCATAGATATACGAGGCAATGCAAATATAGATAACAACACACGGATGGCAGGCATACAGTTATGGCATCATAACATATTCAGATGATTATGCACAACTCGCCCTGCCATATCACCACAACCACCTTTTCCTGCCTACCTCATTCTCAAGCCAGCGCTTAGAACCCATCAGGCTCGGTCCGCGTAAACGCATCAGATCGTCATTGACAACCCGCGTAAACGCATCAGGTTTCAATGATACTCCAGGCCAGTGTCGACACATCACATCTCCGTCTCGCGTATCAATGCATCAGGATCATGACCTTCTCAACCCTGCGTCTCGTACGCATCAGGGTGCCACACAACTCCAACCCCGCACCTCAATGCCTCAAGGTACTCATTCTACCATCCTGTGTCTCATACGCATCAGGGTCTCACCATGTCACACTCATGCCATGAGTTTCAATTTATTTCACATACATAACAACAGGTGCAACTCAAGCACAATTCATATACTCTTGGCATGCAAGATAATCAAAGTGACACTCATACATAGTAGATAATTCAAGCACAAGCATTAGCACGCATTAATCCCCTATACCATCTTAGGACGCACCAAGAACAATCATCTTGGAATCTCTCACAAATCATTCAAATTATCGCTCGACTCACCCAATTGAGTCCAATCTTCATATCCTAAGTTTAAGATTCCCTTACCTTAAGCTTGATGCCACAAAAATCCTCTTCCCAAGCCCTCAACAATTTGGTCTCAATGGTGCAAGAACAAACCCATCGTGCAACCTAGGAAAATCCAACCAATTGTCAATTTCCCTTGTCCATTCACTCATCCATGAATCACAAACCTTCATAACACAATCCTCATCATCCTAGCATGTCTCAATCACCAATTTGAGACTCAAAATCAATAATCATCAGCCCCCACAAAATCGATTTGCTCAAAACCGAACCGAGTTATGTTCGATTCTGTGTAAACCGAGCATATCCAGCCCTTAACCTACTCCAATTCCACCATTTAATCACTAACCTACTTGCTAACATGTCTATCTAAGGGTTTATGAGGCTCACCGAAGATTTGAAGCCGAGTCATTGCCGGAAATCCCTTGAAAGTCGCCAGTTCCTTCAAGACTACATACCGGTAGTTTCTATCTAATAATCACAAGATCTAGTTGGGGTCAAAAATTCATCAAATTAAGCTCAATTTTTTTACCATAGATCACTAAATGAGTCCCCTAGATCTCCACAAAATTTGGGCGCAAGACTCCAACGTTTCGAGGTCCTAAGAGATTAGAAACGTCGCCTACTTCAGATTGTACTGGTTTCCGTCGGCTTCCTGGAGAATGATTGGCCGGAGCTCCTCGGTGGCTCAATCGACATGCTTCTACTTCAAGGACGTCAGCAAGAGGTTAAGCTAGGAGGGTGTGGTCGGCCGGAGTCCAAGCGGTGGCTAGAGGGGGTCGTCGAAACTGGCGAATCGGCGAGGGTAGGAGCGGTCGAGCGGTGGGGGTTCGGGGCAGTTTGAAGGTGGAGAAGAAGAAGAAGTCTTGGTGAAGATGGGGTGTATGGCCGGCCAAGAAGACAGAGTGAGAAGCTATATTCAATCTCAAGAGTCAAAGGGAAGAATGGTAGTTGGCAAAAAGTGAACAAGACCACTCTTTAGTTCATCTATTGACGCATGTCCTAAATGTCAATCAAGCTTAATTCAATGGTCATGCTCTCTTCCAAGTTTCGGCAGCCTTGGGGGGAAATAAAAGACTAAAATGCCCTTCTTCAATTGCATAAGTAAGGCTAAAGCTTGAGGGGCAAAATGATAATTTTACCCTCGACGTCCGGAATGTCATTTTTCTCGTTCCAATTTTCTTTGATAGGACGACAGCCAATCCAAACATGACGTTGGAATTCTTGATTCTCCATTTTTAATTTCAAGACTCGTTTCTAATTTTTTTTCTCTATCAGACGTGATTCCAGCCTATCCCGAACCGACGGGCGGCTTTTGCAGACTTTATGCGTATTGACCCTGTGATTCATATCACATTTAGGGCTCATCCATTCGTGGCGACTTTGGTTGTCATGTAATTGTGAGGGTCTATCACTAGTTCCTATGGTCTCGATTGTCACTGTCCTATTTAGGAAAATTTTACAAATCATACGTTGGTTAAGCGGCATCACCCGCGCTCCAATTGTATAACACTAGCAATGCGTCCCTTAATCGTCCTTAGATTGGCTTTTTATGGTTCTAAATATCCTCTGGACAATCCTTATGGTCAAAGTGTCATTTTCTATTCGAGTTCCCTAAGTCCACGTACCTTGTCTCGCGTTAGCCTTCCCCTTTTGGTCAGCCTGCTCAAATTGATCAGATTTAAGCGAGATACGATTGAAATATATCACTAGATATATTTCTCATCAATGAGTCTAAAATTGACTGGAAATCAGAATGTCACATAGTGAGTTGATTAGCCGTTATTTGATTGGATGCTTTATTGGGGGTTAATGGCCCCGACTGACTTGCAAGGTCAGATTGGCATTATCGTGCATTCATATGACCATGTATGACATGATATGTATGTTATTTCATGATATTAGCCTTGGGCCGAGTCTCGAGCGTGATTTATGAACATTCACTAAATATGGGATTGTGAACTAGCTGATTGTTGAATGCGTTTGTACGTTCATATGATGATTTAAATCGTGCTAGCCGTATGATTTCTAGTAAGCTCATGTCGTACCAGACGTAGGATTTTCATGACTTATTAGACGCCGGTTGCAGCTTGTGATGGATCGAAACCCCATGGGGATTTCTAATAGTGTCGTGTCGTGGCAGTCGTACGAATCATACGAACTATTAGATGGCGTCGCCGGAAGTAAGGCACGATGCCTAGTTATGTCAGTAGACACTGCCAGCCGTAGTATAAAACACTACCAGACATACTGTCATGCCACACCAGACGGGTGCATAAGGCCAAATGACCTTAATAAGTGGACTACGTGTGATGTCCTGAGTATCCCAATTGATTGTGATACTTTGCTTATGATTGAGCTTTATATCTTGTGATATGTAATTGGCTGTTAGGATATCTGAACGAATCATCGCTCTACCCGAGGCTTAGGCATTGTCTCGTTGAGATTTATATCTCACCCTATCGTGAGAAACATTTTCAGGTTCGGAGTGTATGGTTATTAAAGTACTGAAGTTGAGAATGTCTAGAGTAGATGCGAAGCTGGCCCTATCCCGCCTAGAAGCATGAGGCTAATTAGTATATTATCCTAATCGGATTAAGACGAGTGCATTTATGAAATGAGATTGTATGAATTGAGATGCTTCCTACTTTTCTATCCCTGTTCTTTTACTGTCCGGGAGTTACACACATTTTCAAATGCATAGTTAATTTCGTGAGACGATAGCGAGCCTAGGACGCTATCCTTTATAACCCTTTGGACGATTTGACCTGAATGCCGCGTACCAGGGATTTGGGACGTGACAAATCGATCCTCAGGGAGGTTACGGCTGAGTGGGATCGCTAGGATATCTTTACCCATTTCCTCGCTACACATCTCTTCAACTCGATGAGAATCCCGGTTGTTTCTCTCCTGGTTTAGTAGGCCTGCTACTAGTTGGGGTTCCGATCTGTTAGCTGGTCGCCTGAGGGAGCCACTTAACTTCTCTAGTCTTTATCCTTCGTCCGTTGCCATTAAAATTATAATTAGGGTGAAGACCTTTAATTAAAATTCCATTGATAATAAAAGACCCTAATTTGGGACCAAAGGAAGCAGATAAGCCCATGAAGGAGGCCACAAGCCAGCTAAGATTCAATAGGCTAGCTGAATTTTGAGAGGGCAAATTACACAGAATTTTTATTCCCATGGACCAAAACGCAAATATCAAAAAAATGAGGGGCTATTTCATAAATAGGCGAAAAGTGCGGAACTCTATAATTATCTATTTAAGCGCGCTTGAGCCTCATAATTTGAGGGGGCACACGCTGATAACACACGGCCACATTGAGGATACCTTGAGAGCACACAGAGATTCACAAAGTGGGAGCATGTAAATAAAAGTAAAAAAAAAAAAACAGAAATGGAGTCTCCTTCATTATTGCGTTGTTCGCCACTCACACCAACTTCATCACTTGAGTCTTGATCCTCCTGACATTCCAAGTCACCGTCACCAGGACACCATCATCGAGGATCAGTTTATTCTTCTCGAGGGAACAGACATCGCCCAACGTGCGGCCTCGTCGTGCCTTGCTAGCTGCAGTCCGGATTCTTCGGTAATTTCCGTAGTTCAGCAAGTTGCAATCCGCTGCTAGCCTCGACGCATCCTGATCGTGATCTTCGGCTGCTCTTGTACTGAGCTGAGTAATTTTTGCTTCTATTTCGTAGCGTGCACGGGCGAGTGATTCTGCCGACGGGGTTTTCTGGTTAAGAATATGGACGAGTATATGTAGTGTTTAGGAAATGAAGTGTCTGGCATGAAGGAACTTGTACAAAAACACAGGATAGATACGATCACCATCAAGGAATAAAGAGCGCACTACCAGCTAAGGATAAAAATCGGGATTGGATATAAGCAGTAGCACACCACCAAGGTCTAGTCCATCAACCAAGGTTAAAGGACTTTTGGCTCACCACCAAGTAATAATCCACTCTTTAAGGATAAAGGAACTAAGGGTAAATAGTTCAATTCACGAAGAGAAATTCTCATTTATTCAAGCAAGTTTGCATTACAATGGAGAATTCTCCCACAATTGGACATAAAAAAAAATGAACATTAAAGAAATATGAGGACTAGATGAGCATAGAAACTCCCCCAATAGTAAAGACACATGGGAACTAGAAAGCAATTATAGTCCTAGTAACTAGAAAATGCACTAATACAGATAGTAATAGAAATGCATTAAAGACATAGAAACTTGATCTTGAATCTTCCAAGTCCATTCCTTATCCTTCACCAGCAAATAACTATCTTGATATATCTCCATATAATCAAGGAAATGGTTTACATTAGTCCCCTATCGATATGTTGTTGGTCCGCAATGAATTCATCAACTATCTTGATGAATCGATATCTTAATCTGCAAGGAAGAATCGATAACTCTCTGATAGGTTATACATCACTATCTTTATACTCAACCCGTAGTAGTAAGTTGTAACCATAATCTGACTTGGCCCGACTGAACATAAATGTGACTACTTGTCGATGGAACATGTTGGGACTCAACGATTGGTCTGACGAGTAGGATGCTCCCGCATCATTCTCCTCATATTGTTTGAGATGTGATCTCAAATCTGATATGTTGTCATCTTCCAAATAAGGAGAAAGGTCTCCCACATTGAAAGTTTGTGAAATGCCATACACTCCAGAAAGTTTAATTTTATAAGCATTGTCGCCAATTATCTCGAGAATATAGAATGTGCCATCGGTTCTCGACATGAACTTGTTTTTTCTGACGAGATGAAAATATCTCCTTTCTTAGATGAAGCCAAAAAAGATTAACCGATTCAAAATAAGGCTCTTTTCTATGTGGATTAGCTTTCTTCTTGTAATATCCATTGGCCTTCTCAATCTTTGAATGAATTTGCTCATGAAGTTTCTTCATTAATTGAGCTCTTTATTTGCCATCAAAGTTCACTTGAGAGTTTGATGGTATGCGAACCAAATTGGTCGGTGTTAGAGGATTTATTTGATACATAGCTTCTAGAGGTGATCGACTAATCGTATAGCTTGGTGATCGATTTAAAGCAAATTCAACATGTGCAAGCTTCAAATCCCAATATTTTGGAGATTTACTAACCACTCCTCTAAGGAGAATAGTAAGGGTACGATTGGTTACTTCTGTTTGGCCATCAATTTAAGGGTGACAAGTGATCTGACTAGAATTTCACTTCCAAGCATTCTCCATATAGGGCCTGTTGGGTTCAGCATTTGGTCAATGGACTTTGAGTAAATGTAAATACCTTTGGGCTAAAAGACTTTTCCAAAATGCAAGTAGCGTTTGGTTAAGTATTTTTTAAAAATGCTTTTGAAAGAAACTTTAACATAAATGCCGTTTGGTGAAAAATATACTTTGTAAAGTATTTTTACTTTTTTATTAAAAAAGTGGCGGCAGGGACCGGTGACCGGCAATGGTTGACAGCGGTGGCGGCGGCAGTATCTAGCGACGGTGGTGGTCGACAATGGCGGCGGCATCTTGCAATTGGTGATAGCGAAGGCCAGCGGCTTTCGGCGACCGGTGCCTGGGGTAGATGGTGGCAACGGCAGATGCCAGCGGCAAACGGCGACGGCGGCGAACGGCGGAGTCCGTTGACCGGCGGCGGCAGCGGCCGGCAGTGTCCTGCGCCAATGATTGGCGGCGGCTGATGACCAACGGCGGCGATTGGCGACTGACGGCAACCTGCGGCCAGCCGTGGGCGGAAGTCAACAAGTGAATGTGACAAATTGTTATAAAAAAAATTAGTTGCAATTGAGAGACAACTTCTCAAAGTATCTCCAGAGGTACTTTGGCCTAAAGGACTTTGGAGAACATTTGAGATACAATTGCATCTATCCAAAATGAGTCAAAAAATAAACCAAACAACATTTGTATTTGGCCAAGGGACTTTAGAGTCTCAAATACTGAACTAAACAGAGCCATAGTCTTCCAGAATTAGCTCAAGAACTTTGAGTCACGACCAAACACGATGGTTTTGGGAACTCCACGAAGGCAAATGATCTCCTTGAATTATAGTTCCGTAATATGTGACGTATCATTTGTCTTGTAACATGGAACGAAATGAGCCATTTTGAAAAATTTATGAACAACCACCATGATGGATTCTTTTCCCCCTCCAAGTTCTCAAAAGATACACAATGAATTCCATACCCACATCTTACCAAGGGTACAATGGAACGAGAAGTGAAGTAGCTAACCCCTTAAGGAAATGACTTTTGGCTCTCTGTCAAGTTACACACCTTGAAATAATAGTTTGTAAATCTCCATTCGTCTTTGGCCAGTAGAAAACCTCTCGAAGAACTTCAAGAATTTTGTTTATGCCAAGTAACCACGCGCTTCTTGGATAATCTATTCTATAAAGGACCCTTTTCTTACACATAATCGATTTCTTTTAACATGAAACCCATCTTGGACAAAATATATGCCTTGAACTCCTTATGCGTATTTATTGACGATGAATGAGAAATTTGGATCATCAACATAGAGTTACTTTCATTGATTGAAAACCAAGGATTTTGGAAACCAATGCAGTAAGCATAGAATATCATTGATAAGGCAACTGGTAGCATATAAGTATTGCTAGGTTCATACTTTGAGACAAATGAAAAGGATTGGAAAAATTCTAGCTATTTGACATGTCGCAAATTGAGCTTGTGTTAGTCGCCAATAAACATAATAGCCTTATGATCAGAATGGAGAACAAACTGTTTTGGCCTTAAGAATGACTCTAATGATCTGGAACTCTTACAATGGCATAGAACTCCTCGCTATAAGTTAAATAGTTCTTCTTCGAATCTATCAATTTCTCATTTAAATAGGACAGTAGCTTCTATGCTTGGACAATAAAAGCTCTAATGCCTAGTCCACTTGCATCACATTCAACTTCAAATACCTATCAAAATCAAAAGGGCGAGAATAAGTGACTCACAAAATTTCTGCCTGATCATTTTAAAAGTGTTGTAAGCAGCGTTTCTCCATTCAAAAGATCCCTTCTTGAAGAATTCAGTGATATGAGCCATAATTGTACTGAAGTGCTTTACAAACTACAATAGAAAGAAGTAAAGCCATGAAAACTTCTTACATGGATCATTGACTTCGGATTCGGCCACATCTTTATCGTCTCTACCTAGGATTGATCGATGGAGATCCCATCTTTTGAGACCACGTATCTAAGGAATACGCTGCTTGAAGAGAAGAATTGATACTTTTATATCTTAGCATATAGCTTTTGCTGCCTCAAATACTTGTTTCAAGTGAGAAATATGCTCTTTCTCATTCATGCTATACGCAAGTATATCATCGAAGTGGCCAATATAAGGACGAAGGACCTCATTCATTAGTCCCATGAATGTACTCGAAGCATTTGAAAGTCCGAATGGCATAACCAACCACTCACGGAGGCCTCCTTTTATCTTAAACGCTGTCTTCCATTGATCACCTTCTTGCATCCAAATCTAGTAATAACCACTCCGCAAATCTATCTTGAAAAGCACATGAGATCCATACGATTCATTAAGCATATCATCAAGTCAACTATAGGGTACTGATACTTAATGGTGATGTTGATGGCTGGGCCTGCATAATAACACTTCTGCTTCTCAAATCTCTGCCATAAGTCAATGTCGTAGAGAAATCAATTTGGTACAAATACTTTCGAAGTAGAACTCTGTTTGGTAAAAAAACTGACTTCTCAGCTTCATAATCACTTATGGCAGGATTTTTAACTTCTTGTAGGGTTTTTGACCAAGTTTGAGAAGTAACAAATTTTAACTTCTTGCCTCCAAAATCACTTCTTACACCACTCTGCCTCCGCTAACCGCCACCGCCAACCGCCCGCCCCCCACAACCGTCGCTTGCCCACTACCGCTGCCGTCACCCGCTACAGCTGCAGTCACCTACCGCCTCCTATTAATGTAGTTGCTTCTAGCCAACCACCGCTGTCGTCGTCGGCAACCGCCACTATCGTTGCCTGCCAACTGCCGCCACCATTGCCCACCCACTAATCGCCAACACCGAAGATTTTGTTAATAATGTTTCAAAGTTGAGATTTTGAATCATTACCAAATGAATTTCTCTAATCATAAGTCAATCTAGAACGGAAGTAGAAAAATCAGCTTCTGCTTTTGAGGAGAAGTAGAGAAATCAACTTCTGGTCAGAAGTTGATTTCTAGTAGAAAAGTGTTGCCATGTGCGCCCTTAGCTATCCACGCACATTCTAAATGATTCATCCTTCTTAGGCACAAGTAAAGCTGAAACATAACATGTGCTCATTCTTTCTCGAATATATCATTTGTTGATAAGTTCATCGACTTGTCTTTTTAGCTCCTTTGTTTTTTTCGGATTGCATCTCTGTTGATATCTAAATTTTTATTTTTAGAAATTTATTTATTTAAGTATAAAATGAGAATTAGTCATAGTTCTCACAAAAATAATTTCACATACATTGCATATTTATTCTCTATCATTCATTGCATTTAGGGTCAAAGATGAGTCAATTGAGCTTAATTTTGACAGGCGATCAGATCAAATCTCAGTCTGAAATTTTTACCTACAGCTAAAGGGGATATCGAGTTTGTTTAAGTCAATTGGATTTGTTCTTGGGTTCAATTTAGTTCGTTTAACCTTAATTTGATTATTAAGGTCATCAGTTAAATGTTCACTATCCAGAACAAGCTTGTTCAGAATAAGCTTGCAATAAGATGTTCGAGCCATATTGGAAAAATCGAACAGGCCTCGCAATAGGATGTGCCAAATTTCTTAGGGGATTGAACTTGAAAGTCAAGCTCATATCAGCCCATTTTAGCTCTTATAATCGTAAAAGGCCCTAAGTTAATTACCAGGTTAGTTAAGATCTACTTAGGTCTGGAATCACAGAAGGAGCCCACGAGACATTGCGAAGTTGGCTATTTCATCCGCCTCATCTATTTGGACGAAAATTGATAGTCCTAGTGAGAATGGACTCTTAAATTTTCAGATCGGATTCATAATTTTCATTCAGTTATAAAGTCCTATCTTGAGAGGTGATCTAACAGATTAAAAATATATCATTTACTGAAAATAACAGAGTTTTAATGAATTGGGACTCCTCTAAATCCAAGGTTGTTTTCAAATCCTACTCTAGCTAGGATTAGTGATATGACGGTTTCCCAATTCTACTCTTGCTAAGATTCTTATGACTCGGCTCTATATAAATGTGCCTTCGTTGCAAACTCGAAGGTCAGCTTTTTTGTGGGTTACGTTTAAAGAAATTCAGAGAATTTGCGTGAGATACAGAGGTGATCAGCTGAAGTTCCACCCGTAGGCAGCCTTGAGCAGTTTTACTCCAATTGATCGTGCATCCCGATCGATTCGTGCCAGATACCATGACATTCAGCACTCGATGAGCTGTCATCAGCCACTAACGATGCTTCGATTCGTGCCAGATACCATGACGTTCAGCACTCGATGAGCTGTCATCAGCCGCTAACGATGCTTCAATCCGATGTTGGGAATTTCCCGTCCAACCCTTTGAAGTCACTGCCCGCTGCCCAATTCCAGCTTGCTGATCCACCGAGTGGAGTTGTTGTTCAACTCTGTTCAGGGCTAAGTTTGGTTCGTTTTTACTTGGATTGTAACGATTAACTTGCTTTCTACTTGTTAAGATCTCTCGAAGTTTTGGAGCTAAAATCCAGTCAAAAGGGGGCTGTTTCGCGCAGATTTCATCAAGTGCATGCGTGCTGGAAATTACGTCGGAAAGGTATAATTCTCTGACCCTTTGGTTGCAGTCTATGTTTTGTTAACTTGTTAACATGCATTTATGTTTTTGCATCTCAATGGACATAAATGATTTGCAATCAAAATCAGAAAAATTAAGCCTTTACCATCTATCCTTTGTTGGAACCGAAAAACATGAACTTTTTTAGAAGTAAAATCTGATGGCTCATTTAAGCAAACTCAATTGGTTCATGTATTGATTGAACTCAAGGATATTTTTTAGAATTGATAAAATTAATTTAGAATAATATCTTTTCTCAAGATAACAGACAAATCCCTCAATTCTTTTCAGAAGCAAATTCAGCTAATCAAGAAGATAAGAATTTTGGATTAAATTGCACATGTTAGCCATGATCTCATGGAATGGGTTGCAATTCAGTACAAAACTTCGTGTTCTTTCCTTTCGGCGAATGTTGTTTCAAATCTTTAAGGATGTAGTGGATAAAAAAATCTTCTCTGAATTAGATATTTCGGATGAGTGAATTTTTCGGAAAATTCAAAATTTTAAAGTATATTTTGGGCATTTTTGTTTTATTTTATTCAAATTTTTTGTTTGCTTTTGAATGTTTCTTTTTTCTTGTGTTTAATCCGAAAATACAAATAAAATCAAACCATTTTCATACATCATATGATTCATGTTACATTTTTCCTAAAATTAAAATAAATTAGCATCGACCAATTGGAAAGGAATTTTTTATGAAATTGGTACCGAAATGGCATTAATTTTCCATTGAACCTAAGTTGTGATTCTGTTCAGGAGGATCTAAATTATGTTAGTTAAATTAATTAATCTGATAATCCGTTAGTCTAATTTTAAATCGTGACGACAATTGGTGAGCCGTCTTATTCAGTAAAGAAGTACTAGGAAGCAAATCAATGTGGTGTGCAATACCCCTTAACGGAGGTAATCCGCTAGGTGGCAAATCTCTCTGAAAAACATATGTATATTCTTTCAACAGGAAATGCATTTTCGAATGTAGGGCTTTCTCAATATCACTTTTTTTCTCAACCATGATTGGTGGGAAATGACATCTTCATCAACTTCTTTAGTTTTCCCAAGTACTTAATCTTTCCTTTTCCTTTACTACATGGTGCTTTAGATTTTCCCACCAAGGACAAACATATTTCGTTGATTTCAGGACTAACTACTTGGAACTTGTCCTCATGGATTTATGACAGTTGTCTTGTCTTGTTCTCTTTATTTTATTTCACTCTTCATTTGTTTTTTCATTCTTTATGAGGCAAGGACGTCAGCGAATAGATCACGGAAATTAAGAAATAATGCGTTAATAGCAGCTAAGCAACAAAACGCTCGGACTGCAAAATCAGCGATGACGAAACTCTTTGCTGTTGTGCGTTTAATCTTCCTTGTTCAACAGGAATAAGCAAAGCCGATTAGAGAAGAATTTACTTGCCTCGCAATGAGATTTCAGAATCTTCTCTGCAGTGTTTATCAGTAGACCTGCTAAACAAGTAGATTGAGTCAGGTTCGGATCGGACACTTAACGGGAAATGTCCATAATAAATCCAAAGAGTAATTAATACCCGACCCAAATTGACCTATTAACCAATTATGATCCATATGTCATAATACAAATTTTTAGATTTGCACCAGACACAATCCATACCCAAGTTAATCCATATTATAAAACAATTTCATGTTTAATTCAAATTAGCAAAACCTATAAATTATTTTTAAAAAATTGCTAAAATATTGTTGAAACATTTTATAATTCTAAAAAATCAAAAATAAAATTAAAAAATGAAATCCTTTTTTTCTTTTATTTTTTATTTTTTATTTTCTTTTTTCAAAGTATGGCAGGGCTGCCAGACCGTCCCCAACCACAAGCGAGCGCCAGTGACTATCATCAACCACTAGGAGAGGGCCACGCGGACTAAAACAAAAGGTCATGTGATCTACATTTGGTTCTGAGAACCGACATGGGACAGCAAGGAGATGATATTATACTCACCTACCGCATTAAGAACCATAGTTCAAAGATTGTTAACCTCAACACAGTAAAAGCTAAGATATGAACGTGGGGATTCCATAGATGGGGCGAAGTACAGAACACACAGCGATCAGAAAGGGAGGGGATGGTGAAGTTCCACTAAATTCGCAGGACTTGACGAAGAATCGCCAATTTCCAGTCCTCCTAATCAAAACCTCCACAGTCTTCTTATCTTTAATTTACCATGCATAACGAGATTCAAGAAAGAAAGGAGCTACTCGACAGGCTCGCGGCACGAAAACAAGAAACTGAAGTACTATTAACTTGAAAAAATCCGCCACTCGAAGCCTCCATCAACAACTTCTTCTTTGTCGAACCTCCATTAACAACTTCTGGGGGCAGTAAAAAAAAGGGAAAAAGAGCCTAAAAAATAAAATAAAAAAGAAAAAAGAAAAAACGGGAAATCAAAAAATAATATATATATATATATATATATAGAGTTTTGTGACTCACTAAAGATAGTAAAGTAACCTATTTAATACCCATTAAAAACCATCCATTTATGACCCACTTAAGTTTGTTAAGAAATTTATGACCCACACTCTTAAATGTGGGATAATACATGGGTTCTTCACCATTTTGACACCTCTATTTACCTGGTCATAGTTAAGACAACGTCAATAGTTCGGTTGGGTTTGAGTTTCCATGGTACCCGAATCGAACAGTACCATATGAGATGTACATATTTCGAGTCGTACCTAAAATACAATTATAGTTGATTCAGCTCGATTGGGCTTCAAATTTCCTCTTTTATGTTTTTTTTTTCCTTGGCACCTTTTGCCTCACTTGACCTACTTATAGGGCACTCTCAATCTCTGGCCGCAAATTTTTTGAACTAAAGGAGAATTTGTACTGATTTTTGAAATGTCTTCTTTTAAAGATTTGTTTTCCTTCTATAGAGACAATCTGAGAGTTGACAAGATATTTTTGCAGTTTATCGAGCTCATCTCTAAGATCTTTTACTCAATGAGATTTTAAGGGCATGCATGCTAACACTTCTCTATTAGAAATCAACTTTTGATCAGAAGTGGATTTCTTTACTTCTCCTCAAAAGTAGAAATTGATTTTTTTACTCCAGATTGACTTCTGATAAAAAAAATTCGTTTGGAAACGCTTTAAAATTTCTACTTTAAAAATATTATTAAGAAAATCTATGGTGGTAGGCGACAGTCATCGGCGGTTGGCGGGCGATGGCGGTCAGGCGGCGGTGGCGAGCGATGGCGGCGACGGTCGACGGCCGGCGGTGGTCGGCGGCCAAAGGCCACGCGGCGATGGACAGGCGGTGGTCGGTGGACAACAGTGGTTAGCGAAGCTGGGTGTCACGCCCCGCGCCCCGGGCACGAGCTCGCGACTCCCTATAAGCATAGACTCTCTCTTGAGGTCTCAAGATTCACATATAGGTCGAGAGATATATCATATAGAAAGCACGCGGAAGCGACGATATAAAAACTCCTCCATACAAATACAAAATGGGACTTGGGTAACGAGAATACTAATAAAGACATAAGTTCCCAAATATTCATACAAGACCATGGCAAACTAAATTTCCTGGTCAGAAGGGGTGACAAGGTAAGTGCAAAAGAGGGCCATCATCATCTCAAAAATAAACGGGCATCGAGGTCACTATCAAAATATTAGACCAGAAATAGAAACTCCTATGCCGAGCTACTGGAGTCGTCAGTCTCCTCCTCAGTCTCCTCGATGGGCTCGTATTCCAAGAATGTCTCTGAGCAAACCTCCACGGTATCCCCCATCATCTCATTAGCTGATGGCTCCACCCGGTCATCCTCGGTGGCCTCGATCACTATAACCTCGTCGATGTCCTCTAGGGTCGGGTCCTCTCTAGGACCATTCCTCGAGCCAGCGACTGATCCCTCGGCCTCCACTGAATCCCGAGCGGGATGGCACCAACTGGGTATCACCCCACGGGGTACCTTAATGGGCTTCAATGGCCCCGTAGAAAAGTCCTCTATCTTCCTAAACCATGCCTCGTACCTATGAGGATTCCAATTATTGCCACCCTCGTCTACCCAGATGACCGTACACTTCCTAACATAAACGGTCCCCTATCCATCAGGAAACTCCTCAAAATATACTAACATTTCCTTTGGGTCACCAAACCTGATTGGCCACATCCTCAATGCCTAGGATCTGAAAAGTGGGGTCACACAACGGGGTGAGACATACATATCAGTAAGCTAGGTCCTAACCCTAGATTAGGCTGACCGTCCACTCAGGCAGATATAATCACAAACAATTTATACAAAATCACATGAGGCATTCAACTATCACTGATAACACACGGATGTCAAGCATGCAATGAAGGCATCTTATTACATCATTAAGTTCAAGCACACATTATCAAGCCAGATTACATCCTCCACCCTTTTCTGCCTCCTCACTTTCATACCCGCGTTTAGAACGCCTCAGGCTCGATCCGCGTAAACGCATCAGACCGTCTCATTAACAAACTCGCATAAATACATCAAGTTTTCAATCTCATTTCAGGCCTGTGTCGACACATCTTAACTCCGTCTCGCATTTCAACGCATCATAACTATGACCTTATCAACCCCGCGTCTCGTACCCCTTAGGGTGCCATTCAATTCAAACCTCACGCCTCAACGCCTCAGGGCATTCATTCACATAACCCTGCGTCCCAACGCATCAGGATGTCACAACTTTTTAGACATACCATAAGTTCATTTCATTTCATAGTACACGTTCGAATGCAACTCATCCGGCGAACGACACATCCATGGCATGCGAGACAATTAAACTTGACATACAAATGAGACAATCAATTCATGACACAAGCATCGTTAAACAATCAAGTCTTCTATATCTTTCTAGGATGTACATTGGACAACCACATTATCACCTCCAAGAATCGATCAATTCGCACGCAAATCACCCAATTAAGTCCAATCCTCCTATCAAAGGTTTAGAATCCCCCTATCTCAAGCTTAATTTAACGCAAGTCTTCTTCCAAGCACCTCAAGGGTTTGGTTCTAATGATTCCAAGATCAAGTCCACCGCACAACCTAAGGAAATTCATCTAATCATCAACTTTCCTTGTTCAAATCGTCACCCCACTAAACCTACACCTCATGGACCTATCAATTAACATCCTTACACTTCTAAACGATGAATTTGAAGCTCAATTTCAACACCAACAGCCTCCCACAGAACCGGTATGCACAGAACCGAAACAGGGCATACTCGGTTCTGTGCATATCTCAACTTATTAGCCCTTAAACCAACTTAAATCCTCAATTTATCCACTAATCTACTTGCTAACATTTAGTTCTAAGGGTTGGGGAGCCTCATCGAGAATTTGGAGCCAAGGCGACGCCGGAAAGTCCTTAAACGGCGCCGGTTTCTCCGGGTCTTCAACTGGTCAGTTCTGGCCTTCAAACACAAGACCCATTTGGGGTCAAAACTCCATGAAATTCCTCCAAACATTTTATCACAGCTCAGTCTATAAATCCCCTAGATGTCCACAAAATTTGGTCAAAAAATTCGAAGTTTTCGGGGTTCCACGAAGCCTAAACCTTGGCTTACCTCAAGCTGTGACGGTTTCCGTCGACTTTCGGGAGATTGGCCGGTCGGAGCTCCTCACTGAGTCAAACGGCTTGCTTCCACTTGGAGAACGTCGGCAAGAGGATGAGGAAGCAGTAGGTGGTCGACTCGGTGGATGGGTGTCGCCGGAAGTGGCGGTCGACGGCGGCGAAGCTGGCAGACAGAATCGGTCGGGCGATGAGCGGTCGACAGAAAGGAAGAAGAAGAAGAAGAAGAGAAATGGTAGAATGAAGGAGAGTGTTCGGCCAAGAGGGGAGAGAGTGAGGTTTATACTTCAATTTCAAGAGTCAACTTAGTTGAATGGTAGGTTAAAAGGTGACTCCATCACATCATGGATTAATCCTTTGACACTTGTCCATGTGTCAATCAATTGCTCATCCAATGGCTCTCATTTTCTTCAATTTTCAGCAGCTATAATGAGGCTTCAATGACCAAAATGCCCTTGTCCAATTATTAAGGCAAAGCTAAAGCTTAAGGGGCAAAATGGTAATTTTATCCCCAACGTCCGGAACGTCGTTTTTCTAATTTCAATTTTCTTCGATAAGACGTTGGCCAATCCAATTGTAATTTTGGAATTCTTGATTCTCCATTTTCGAATTTCAAGACTTGTTTCTAAATCATTTCTCTATCCAATGCTATTCCAACCTATCCTGAACTGACGGGCGGCTTTTGCAAACATTACGCATATCGACCTTGTGATTCACATCACAATTAGGGCTCGCCAATTCATGGCGACTTTGGTTGTCATGTAATTGTGAGGGTCTATCACTAGTTTCGATGGTCTCGATCGTCACTGTTCGATTTAGGAAAATTTTACAAATTATATATTGGTTAAGCGGCATTACCCGCGCTCCAATCATATAACGCTAGCAATGCATTCCTTAATCGTTCTTAGATCGGCCTCTTATGGCTCTAAATGTCCCATCGACAATCCTTATGATCAAAGCGCCATTTCATATTCGAATTTCCTAGGTCCACGTACCTTGTCTCGCGTTAGCCTTTCCCTCTTGGTCAGTCAACTTAAGATTGATCAGATCCGAGCGAGATACGACTAAAATACATCATTAGATACTTTCTCATTAATGAGTCTTGAAATAACAGGAAAATCAAAATGTCACAACTCTTCCCCCTTGAAAAATTTTGTCTCCGAAATTTACATCAAACTTGGTTACTCAAATAAATGGGGGTATTGACGCCTCATCGTTTCCTCGCTTTCCCACGTAGCGCCTTCGGTTCCATGGTGCTCCCAAACAACTTTGACCAATGGAATCATTTTATTCCTCAGAATTTGCTCCTTCTGGTCTTCGATCCTAACTAACTTCTCCACATAGAATACTCTGTCATCTACTTCTATAACCTCGTAGTCTAGCACGTGCGTCGGGTCCAGTTCGTACTTCCGTAGCATTGATACATGGAAGGCATTGTGCACTTGAGATAATTAGGTGGTAAGGCAAGTCTGTAGGTTAGGGTCCCAATTTGTTCCAAAATTTCAAATGGGCATACGTACCTTGGGCTCAGTTTTCCTTTCTTTCCAAGTCGCGATAATTCCCTCATCGGCGACACCTTGAGAAAAACATGATCGCCTACTTGAAACTCCAAAGGCTTATGCCGTTTATCCGCATAACTCTTTTGATGACTCTGTGCCGTCTTCAGTCTATCCCGAATTATCTTTACTGCTTCCACCGATTGCTCTACTAACTCTGGGCCTGTGATACTTCTTTCTCCAATCTCGTCCCAGCAAATCAGGGTTCTGCAAGCTCTTCCATAAAGCGCTTCAAATGGTGCCATTTGAATGCTCTGTTGATAGCTGTTATTATATGCAAACTCCACCAAATGCAGTTGATCCTCCCATCCACCTTTGAAGTCTATTATGCACGCTCGCAACATGTCCTTGAGTGTCTGAATTGTCCTCTCCGATTGTCTGTCTGTTTGTGGATGGTATGCCGTACTAAATTGCAGTCGAGTCCCTATGGCATCTTGTAGACTTTTCCAGAAGTTCGCTGTGAACTTGGGGTCTCTGTCGGATGTGATTGTAACGGGTACTCTATGTAATCTCACTATTTGCCTCATGTACAATTTGGCATATTTGTCCATCGCGAAATCTTTTCGCACAGGGATGAAGTGTGTAGACTCGGTCAACCGGTCCACGACTATCCAAATAGAATCGTGGCTTCTCTGGCTCCTTAGGAGTCCCATCACAAAATCCATCATTACGCGCTCCCATTTCCATTCAGGAATTTCTAGTGGCTGTAATAATCCTCCAGGCTTATAGTGCTGGGCCTTCACCTGCTGGCATGTCAAGTACTTTGCCACATACTTCGCCACATCCACTTTCATCCCGTTTCACCAATAATGTTGGCGTAAGTTCTGATACATCTTCGTGCTTCCTGGGTGAATACTATAATTGCTCTTATGAGCCTCTGATAAAATCCTTTCTCTAAGTTCTTCGTCCTTTGGCACACATAGGCGTTCTCGAAATTTCAAAGTTCCATCCCCTGACACTTGGAACTCTGGCTTCCTTTTTGTTACGTCCATCTCCAAGATCTTCTGAATTTCTGGGTCCGTATGCTGCAAGGCTTTTATCCTTTCTTGGACCTCAGATTCTATTCTCAGTGTGGCTATCAAACTGGACAGTTGACAGACTTCCAATCTGAACTCAGAATCCCTCAAGTTCTCGAATAACGACCACCTTTTCACCAATAGACAGGCGATGCTCGATTTTTGGCTGAGCGCATCCACGACTCGATTCGCTTTCCCAAGATGATACAGTATGTCGCAATCATAATCCTTAAGTAGCTCCATCCATCGACGCTACCTCATATTCAGTTCTTTTTGGGAAAACAGATACTTCAGGTTGTGGTGGTCAGTGTAAATTTAGAACTTTTCGCCACACAGATAGTGTCTCCAGATTTTTAGAGCAAAAGTGATCACTGCTAACTCCAAATCGTGAGTTGGATAGTTCACCTCATGCGGTCTCAATTGTCGGGACGCGTAGGCCACTACTCTTCCATGTTGCATTAGCATACAGCCTAGTCCATTTAGCGAAGCATCGCTATATATCTCATAGCCTCTAGGTCCTGATGGAATCGTCAACACCGGTGCGGTTGTCAACCAATGTTTGAGCTCTTGGAAACTCCTTTCGCACTTATCTGTCCACTCGAACCTCATTTCTTTCTTTGTTAATCTTGTTAGTGGAATAGCTATGGATGAAAACTTCTCCACGAAACGTCTGTAATATCCCGCCAATCCTAAGAAACTTCGGACTTCCATGACCGTAGTAGGTCTAGGCCAATTCATTACAGCTTCAATCTTCGCAGGATCCACAGCAATTCCTTCTCCAGACACCACATGGCCAAGAAATGCCACTTTGTTCAACCAAAACTCACATTTGCTAAACTTAGCGTAAAACGAGTGTTCTCTCAAGGTCTGCAAAACAATTCTCAGATGCTCCTCATGTTCTTCGTCACTCCTTGAGTAAATCAAGATATCGTCGATAAAGACTATGATGAATCTATCCAAGAATTCCTAAACATTCAATGCATCAGGTCCATAAATGCGGCTGGAGCATTGGTCAATCCAAAAGGCATCACTATGAATTCGTAATGACCATACCTTGTCCTAAAAGCAGTCTTAGGTATGTCTTCCTTCTTGATTCTCAACTGGTGGTACCTGGTTCTTAGGTCAATCTTAGAGAATACTGCAGCTCCTTGCAATTGGTCAAATAAATCATCAATCTTCGGCAGAGGGTACTTATTCTTCACTGTCACTTGGTTCAACTGTCTATAGTCGATGCATAGACGCAAGGACCCATCCTTTTTCCTTATAAACAACACCAGCGCTCCCCACAGTGAAGCACTCGGTCGGATAAATCCCTTATCCAGTAACTCTTGCATCTGCACCTTTAACTCCTTCAGTTCTGCCAAGGACATTCTATAGGGTGCCTTCGAGATCGGCTCCGTTCCGGGAGCTAACTCATTCACAAACTCTATTTCTCGCTCTGGTGGTCATCCTGGTAACTCCTAGGGAAAAATGTCAGGAAACTCACGCACTACCGGAATACTCTCTAGTTTAGGCTCCTTGGCAGTCGTGTCTATAACTGCGACTAAGAATGCTTGACACCCTTCAGTCATCAACTTCGTCACTTCAAGAGACGAGACTAAAGGAATCAAGGTTCCTCCTCGACTTCCCACAAATTCAAAGCTAGGGCGGCCTTCGGGGTAAAAACGAATTATCCTACTGCCACAATTCACTACCGACCCCTGTTTACCCAACCAGTCCATTCCTATGATCACATCGAAGTCATGCATGGGTAACACAACTAAATCAATACTCTCCTTACTACCACCAATTACGATCTTACAATCAGCACAGCCCAATGAAACCAGTATATTATCTTTCAACGGGGTGGCCATAAGCAGAATCACACTCAACGGTTTTAACTTCATATCGACCAGTTAGCAAATCGAGCAGACACAAATGAGTGTGTTGTGCCAAGATCAAACAAAGCATATGCAGCTTGGTCACACAAATAAACCATACCTGTGACCACACCTGGCATTTCTTCTGCCTCCCTGCGGGCAACTGCATAAACTCTTCCCTAAGCTCGGGGGTCGATTATGATCAATTTGAGGAGTAGCAACCGACGGTCCAGCTTGTGGTCTCTGCCCTTGAGATCGATTCGCTGGAACTTGGTTTGGGAATGTCCTCATCCGATGACCCATCTGACCACACTTGAAGCACGCTCCAGTTCTTGCCGGGCATGGTCCATTACCATGCCTTCTACCACAGAGGCGACAGTTCTAGTTCATGGGGTTCGGCGACTTCACAATGTTCTTCCTTATCAGAGGGATAAAATGCCTATTGCCAGTCACTAGTCTCTTACCCATCTGGCGATTGTCTCTAAATGAATTAAACTGCGATCCAGATGCAGCATTTCTCTCCTTCAGTTCCCTCTCAATCATTTGTCCCCGTTCATAGATATCCGTGTAGGTTCTCAAATTCAGGGCTATCATTTGGTTGCGAAGCTCAGGTCTCAATCCATCCCGAAATCTTCGTGCCTTCTCCAGGGGATCCTCTACAGATCGGGGTGCGTACCTCGATAGTCTAGAGAACTCGGTTTTGTACTGGTCTACTATTAGCTGATTCTGGCGCAGCTGTAAGAACTCAACTTGCTTTCTTTCCCGGGCTGTCTTCGAGAAATACTTGTCATTGAATGCCGTAGTGAAGGCATTCTAAGTTAAGGCCATTCCTTCTGAAGAGACTCCATTCTTGGTGGCAGCCCACCAATCATTTGCGGTACCATCCAGTTGGTACACTGCCCATAGTACTTTCTCTTTGTCCGTGCACCTCAGGACTCCAAAGGCCTTCTCCAATTTCTCGATCCATCTCGATGCTAGTTCGGGATCTCTAGTCCCATCGAACTGGTTTGGCTTCAATTTGATCAACTGCTCGACCAGTTAGCCCATCTGTCTGGCCACAATAATTTCTTCCTAGAGTTCACTACCTCATTGCCCTGGTCATGGTTGCCATTGTTTCCATTGGCCCTGTTGTTGCCGTTGTTGGCGTTGAGGGCAGCTATTGCAGCTCCTACCGCTTGGGCTGTGGCAACATCCCTATCTTGGGTCTTACTATCGATGAGGTCGCCAATTATTTCAAGCGCTCTCAGTACTCCGTCCATCCTTTGGTCTTTCGCTACCGGTGGCCTCGAATTGGAGGCTCCGCTCCTAGGCCTTCCAGGTCTCCTAGACGGATTACTCATTCTTATACGCTTCTACTAAGCATGGTCCACCACAATTTCATCAAGGAGTTAGTAACCCATTCATTCAACGAAGTCCAGAGCTACCAACTATGCCTTAATAGAAATAGTTACAATACAACAACCTTCCACACAACAAATTCCACAGACTCTTCGATACACAGATCATGGTTATTCCTCAATTCCGTTCATTCCAACGGTTCACTAAAACAAGCCATGCTCATTCACTTAATAGCCCAAAATCCAGAAATGACTTTCAACGCTAAGCATGGAACTTCATTCTCTCATATTACCACAATCCTGCCAAGGCCCAATGCCAACCATACGCGCCAAGTCATATGCCATGCAACCCGTGTCTTATCCTAATTAGTTTCCTAAGGTCTCGCTACCCGTCCTTGTCCCAACTTAATCCTCCTTATTACTCCAGTCCTTAACCAACTTTAGATCAAGTTGACCTTGCTCGATACCAAGCAAACGGGGATGTCACGCCCCGCGCCCTAGGCACAAGCTCGCGACTCCTTGCAAGCACAGACTCTCTCTCGAGGTCCCAAGATTCACATATAGGTCGAGAGATATATCATATAGAAAGCACGCGGAAGCGACGATATAAAAACTCCTCCGTACAAATACAAAATGGGACTTGAGTAACGAGAATACTAATAAAGACATAAGTTCCCAAATATTCATACAAGAGCATGACCAACTAAACCTGTTGGTCAGAAGGCGTGACGGGGTAAGTGCAAAAGAGGGCCATCATCATCTCAAAAAGAAACGAGCATCGATGTCACCATCAAAATATTAGACCAGAAACAGAAACTTCTATGCTGAGCTACTGGAGTCGTCAGTCTCCTCCTTAGCCTCCTTAGTGGGCTCATATTCCAAGAAGGTCTTCGAGCAAACCTCCACGGTGCCCTCCGTCGTCTCTTCAACTGATGGCTCTACCTAGTCATCCTCGGTGGCCTCGATCACTATAACCTCGTCGGTGTCCTCCAAGGTGAGGGTCCTCTCAGGACCATTTCTCGAGCCAACGACTGACCCATCGGCCTCCACTGAATCCCGAGCAAGATGACACCAACTGGGTATCACCCCACAGGGTACCTCAGTGGGTTTCAATGGCCCCGTAGAAATGTCCCCCATCTTCCTGAACCATGCCTCATACCTATGAGGCTTCCAGCTACTGCCACCCTCATCTACCCAGACGACCGTACATTTCCTAACATAAACGATTCTCTGTCCGTCAGGGAATTTCTCAAAATATACTGACATCTTTTTTAAGTCCCTAAACCTAATTGGCCACATCCTCAAGCCTAGGATCTGAAAAATGGGATCCTACAATGGGTTGCGACATACATCTCAGTAAGCTGGGTCCTAACCCTCCACTTAGGCAGACCGTCCACTTAGGCAAATACAATCACAAACAATTTATACAAAATCACATGGGGCATTCAACTATCACGAATAACACACAGATGTCAAGCATGCAATCAAGGCATCTTATTACATCATTAAGTTCAAGCACACATTATCAAGCCATATTACACCTTCCACCCTTTTCTGCATCCTTACTTTCATGCTCGCGTTTACAACGCCTCAGGCTCGACCCGCGTAAACGCATCAGACCGTCTCATTAACAAACCCACGTAAATGCATCAAGTTTTCAATCTCATTTCAAGCCTGTGTTGACACATCTTAATTCCATTCCGCATTTCAACGCATCAGGACTATGGCCTTCTCAACCTCGCGTCTCGTACGTCTCAGGGTGCCATTCAATTCAAATCCCGCACCTCAACGCCTCAAGGCATTCATTCACACAACCCCGCGTCTCAATGCATCAGGGTGTCAGTACTTCTTAGACATGCCATAAGTTTATTTCATTTCATAGCACACGTTCAAATGCAACTCATGTGGTGAACGACACATCCATGGCATGCGAGACAATTAAACTTGACATACAAATGCGACAATCAATTCATAACACAAGCATTGTCAAACAATCAAGTCCTTTATATCTTTCTAGACGTACATTGGACAACCACATTATCACCTCCAAGAACCGATCAATTCGCACACAAATCACCCAATCGAGTCCAATCCTCCTATCAAAGGTTTATAATCCCCTTACCTCAAGCTTAATTCAACATAAGTCTTCTTCTAAGCCCCTCAAGGGTTCGGTTCTAATGATTTCAAGATCAAGTCCGCCGCGCAACCTAAGGAAATTCATCCAATCATCAACTTTCCTTGCTCAAATCGTCACCCCACTATACCTACACCTCATGGACCTATCAATTAAAATCCTCACACTTCTAAACGATGAATTTGAAGCTCAATTTCAACACCAACAGCCTCCCACAGAATTGGTATGCACATAACTGAAATAGGGCATACTTGGTTCTGTGCATATCCTAACTTATCAGCCCTTAAACCACCTTAAATCCTCAATTTATCCACTAATCTACTTGCTAACATGTAGTTATAAGGGTTGGAGAGCCTCACCGAGAATTTGGAGCCAAGGTGACGCCGGAAAGTTCTTGAATGGCGTCGGTTCCTCCGGGTCTTCAACTGGCCAATTCTGTCCCTTCAAACACAAGAACCATTTTGGGTCAAAACTCCATCAAATTCCTCCAAATTTTTTATCACAGCTCAATCTATAAGTCCCCTAGAAGTCCACAAAATTTGGTCAAAATATTCGAAGGTTTCGAGATTCTACAAAGCCTAAACCGTGGCTTACCTCCAGCTGTGACCGTTTCCGTTGACTTTCGAGAGATTGGCCGGCCGGAGCTCCTAACTGAGTTAAACGACTTGCTTCCAATTAGAGAACGTCGGCAAGAGGATGAGGAAGCAGTAGGTGGTCGGCTTGGTGGCTGGGAGTCGCTAGAAGTGGCGGTCGACAGCGGCAAAGCTGGCGAACAGAGTCGGTCGGGCGGCGAGCGGTCGACAGAAAGGAAGAAGAAGAAGAAGAAGAGAAATGGCAGAATGGAGGAGGGTGTTCGGCCAAGAGGAGAGATAGTGAGGTTTATACTTCAATTTCAAGAGTCAACTTAGTTGTATGGTAGGTTAAAAGGTGACTCTATCACATCATGAACCATTTCTCTATCTAATGCTATTCCAGCCTATCCCGAACTGACGAGCGGCTTTTGCAGACATTACTCGTATTGACCCTATGATTCACACCACAATTAGGGCTCATCAATTCATGACGATTTTGGTTGTCATGTAATTGTGAGGGTCTATCACTAGTTTCGATGGTCTCGATCGTCACTGTTCGATTTAAGAAAATTTTACAAATTATATATTGGTTAAGCGGCATCACCCGCCCTCCATTCATATAACGCTAGCAATGCATTCCTTAATCGTTCTTAGATCGGCCTCTTATGGCTCTAAATGTCCCCTCGACAATCCTTATGGTTAAAGCGCCATTTTCTATTCGAGTTTCCTAGGTCCACGTATCTTGTCTCGCATTAGCCTTTTCCTCTTGGTCAGTCAACTCAATATTGATCAGATCTGAGCGAGATACGACTAAAATACATCGTTAGATACTTTCTCATTAATGAGTCTTGAAATGATAGGAAAATCAGAATGTCACAGCGGGTGTGGTCTAAGAAGTAATTTTGGAGTCGAGAAATTAAAAATTTTTACTTCTCAAAATAGGCAAAAAAAATAGGCTTTTTTTTCCAAACTGGGGGTAAGAAAAATTATTTACCATTTCATGTGTGTTTTTTTTTATTCACCAAATCAAGGGCCGCTCGGTAGTCTTACTGCCGAACGGGTCTTGCGTAGTCCGCTCGGCAGTAAGGATGTCGAGCGGGACGTGAATAGTTTTAAATTTTTTTGCCCCCACTCGGCGGTCTAGGCTACATATGGTAGCATTTCTGTTCCTGGGATCATTTTTTGAATAGAAATATTTTTTTGTGTTTCTGTTCCCGGTCACGATTTTTTAGAACAAAAACGCGTTTGGTAAGTAAAAAAAAAAATACTTTTCGTTTGGTAAGTTTTTTGGATGTTGGTTTAGAGGTATAATCATTAGCCATTAAGAAAAAACGGGGCATTTGATTCCCAAAATATTGAAATTATGGTGCCTAATACTCGATATATTGTCATTTCAACTCTACTACAACTATCAATTCATAAATGTTTTATGCGCCAGAAAGGCCAGACTAAGAAATGACTTACCTGGTATTTTGTCCATCCATCTCTGGTTGTCTTGCGATACCTTTTACAGCTTGATCTGCAGAATACCTTTACCAACTCCAAATTTGACAAACGAAAGTTCAATAGCTAATCTTGCAATAATAATGGAAGCGTCATAAATCAAAATCAAGTAGGCAATATAATCTCTTGAAGTTACTATACGTTAGGATAATAACCTTAGAGAAGCCATACCTTTTGTTTTGGGGAACGCCCTTTTCTTCAACAAATCCCAACTCTCCTGGTCCGATAAGCATCGAAGTTCATGGAAAAGATCTTGAGGATCGATATACTCCGCTACTTCTCTATTGTGGGTTGTTATTGAAGGGAATGGATCCCGTTTACATACAGCGGAATTACACGAACTAACAAGCCCTAGAAACTTACTTGAATCACTGATCGAAGAAGTGTATCACAGAATGAACACACCTCGAGTTTTCACAGATTAAGTGTCTACAAAGCAGTGAGTGAATTCGTCGTCCGTTGACGTTTCCGAAGAGGAAAAGGAAGAATTGGCTTCGTCGTCATCTCTGTTCTCAGTCTTTTCTACTAAGCGTAAGAGGAACGTTGTTTATCTATTAAAACAACGACGAATAGACGTAATCTTATATCATGTTTAAAATATATAACTGCCAAGGGATGGGATACTCTACATGGGCGGACCACGGTGCTTACCGTGCACTCCATATAATCCAACATCTCTCACTCACCCATGAAGGGCTATCAATATCTCTCACTTATCCATGAAGGATCATAATTCCCACTCACCCACGAAGGGTTAAATATAACTCTCTCTCTTTTCTGCAAAGTTCATATCGACAAATAATCTGTGCGATCAGCATACTGCAAGAGCTCGTTGTCATACATCCGTTGGGACTATATATAGCAGCTCTAAAATGGCATGTTAACTCAGAGTAGATTCAGTATGCAGTACCCTAGATCAATTAGTCACATTTACATCACATCTCTCTTGATCTCTTTGATCTCTTCGAGCACTCAAATACAATGCATTGTATTCACAATCATGATTAACTCAAATAATCACAATTGGTCGACCTGTGAACACAAAGATTGAATGTGACATCCAAAACAAAATGATCTTTCTCTTCCCTTAAATCTCTCGATCTCAGTCCAGCTCACTTTTCTAGAAATATCCCATTAGGTCAAATCAATCCCATGACCATTGGTAACTCCCTAAGATAGCGAAAACCAAAACGAAATCTGGAGAATAAGTAAGAGTCGTGAGGGGACTAAATTTGAAGAACTTTTATCCTCAAGAGTCTCACACGACTATAGAGTTGAGATCAAAACTCTTGCCAACTCTTCTTGGTCTATTCATGCATACGTAATATGAAGTACATATTACGGTATTCTCTCCTTTCTCATGGAGCGTATGTCTGTTCACTTTTAATACCGTATAGATGAGAGGTCAGATATACTCAATATCTAGCTTGACTTCACAAATCTATTCTCTTTAAAAGAATATTTCAGAACTCATATTTGGCATTAAGGCAGATAAAGTGAAATATGTGGATAATATCACTTTCGATATTTGACTTTCGGACATAATAAAATTTATGACCTCATCTTAACACTTCTGTTAAGGCGACATCAAATTTTCAAGCTTCGGCTCTCAATTATCACCTAAATAAAAAGCTCGAAATCGTCTCATCTCTATTTATCACATAGTAAATAGAGGCGATTACCTGTGGGAGTAGGCTAATCTCATCTGTCCGACAGACCTTCTCAACATAATGCACCAAGCATTACTATGCATAAATGTCATACAATCTCATAGGCATCAATAATGATAACAAATATCATTAACTGTGAACATTGGGAAATATAAATGTCCAGTACTTCCACTTTTACGCTCTTCTAGAGATTTCAATATATGAAACTAATCTTTTTGCTAACACATGACTGAGGAGAAATATCTCTAGGTACTCATTTCACAAAAGAGCTCCTATCATTTTGTGTATGTATGTGTATTGTATGTTCACATTTTTTCTTACAACCATGCCTTTCACAAAAACATATTGCATGCCTATTTGTTTAGTCTGGCAATGGATCCTTAGTGTAAGCTCTTGTTGCTTGGCTGTCACAATCAACTAATAATTGTACCTACAGCATCTTTAGCAATACCTCACTGATACAAACATCTCTTAAGTCAAGCATTCTCTTGTATTGCTATTGATAATATCACGAGATCATCTTCTATCATGGATAAGGCTATAAACGTTTGCTCAACGCCACGAGATCAATTTCCATCGTGGATAAGACGATATACTTTTGCTTCTTACTATTCTAAGACAATGGACCATTTCTAAGTAAGAACACAAATCTAAACCTTTTCCTCAGTCGACATCAGCACAGCCTTCAAGGTGCACATCTTTACCTTGATAACTCAATAAAAAATTAGCAGCATTTTTTTAAATATCGCGGGATTTTCTTGACGGCAATTCAAAGCATTTGATCTGCAATGGATTGGAATTCCTACACCATTCCTATCACGTCCTGAACCCGTCAGACACGCAAAATTCCAACAGGGCCATCTTGTCTCGGTGGTACTCAGGATCCGTCGGCCAATCATTTAAAAACTTCTAAATGATACAAACATACGGAGCGATAAAACTTCTTCATTCAGTTCAATCTTAAGATGACTCAGGACATAGGGAATGTCTTCTTATAAACGTCGACTATAGGTTCAAAGGATACAACTCTAACTTCAATGTAACATAAAATTCTTAAAGTCACAAAAGTATAAATCCATTTCCTATAATTACTTCTTTAGATACCGATCATTGGCAAGCTCGGATTTCCATCGCCTGGGACCTGAAAAAGTTAATTCCACGACGGGGTGAGATATACATCTCAGTAAGGTGGGTGCTAACCCTAGGTTATGCTGACTGTCCACTCAGGCAGTTACAATCACAAACAATTCATACAAAATCCCAAGAGGCATTCAACTATCACGAAATAACACATGAGCAACAAGCATGCACTCTAGGCATCTTATCACGTCATTTAGTCCAAGCATGCATAAACAAGCCATGTCATGCCTTCCACCCTTTCCTGCCTCTTCACTTTCATGCCTGCGTTTAGAACGCCTCAGGCTCTGTCCGTGTAAACGCATCAGATCGTCTCATTGACAAACCCGCGTAAACGCATCAGGTTTTCGATGTCACTCCAGGCCTGCGTCGACACATCACAACTCCGCCCTGCGTTTCAACGCATCAGGACTATGGCCTTCTCAATCCCGCGTCTCATACGTCATAGGGTGCCATTCAATTCAAACCTCGCGCCTCAAGGCATTCATCCACACAACCCTGCGTCTCATACGCCTAGGGTGTCATTCAATTCAAACCCTGCGCCTCAGCGCCTCAGGGCATTCAGCCACACAACCCCACGACTCATACGCCTAGGGTGTCACAACCTCTTAAATAAGCCATAAGTTCACTTTAAAGCATAACACATACAATCAAGTGCAACTTATGCACGAACAACGCACTTATGGCATGCGAGGCAATCAAGTTCAATACTCAAATGAAATAATTAACTCAAGGCACAAGCATGGCCAAGCATTCGAGTTATCTATATTTTTCTAGGACGTACAATGGACAAGCATTTGATAATCTTCCAAGAATCAATCAAACTCACACTCAATTCGCCAAATTGAGTTCAAAGATTTATAATTCCCTTACCTTGTGCTATAGCCAACAAAATTTCCTTCCCAAGCACTCCAATGGTTCGACCCTAAAGGTCCAAGGATGATTCAACCGCGCAACCTAAGGAAATTTCACCCAATCGTTAATTTCCTTGCTCAAATCATCACCCCATTAAACATACACCTCAGGACCTATCAATTAACATCCTCACACTTTTCAATGATGAATTTGGAGCTCAACTTCAACACCAACAGCCACCCACAGAACTGGTATGCTAAGAACCAAAACAAGGCATACCCGGTTTTGGGCATACCCCAACTCAATAGCCCTTAAACTAGCTTAAACCTCAATTTATCCACTAATCTACTTGCTAACATGTAGTTCTAAGGGTTGGGGAGCCTCATCAAAAATTTAGAGCCAAGGCGACGATGGGAAGCCCTTGAATGGCGCCGGTTCCTTCGGGTCCTCCAACGGTCAGTTTTTGCCCTTTAAACACAAGATCCATTTGGGGTCAAAACTCCATCAAATTCTTTCATTTTACCACAGCTCATCCAACTTTAATACTATAAGTGTAGAAGACTTCATCGAAGATTTGAAGCAATTTGAAGTCCGAAAGACCCCGGAACAGGTCTTTCCCCAAAACCGGTCAGAATTTGACCTCGCCTGACATTTGTCCACTCCAATCGAGCTACGGAAGGATCTACAGGGTCAAATTGAGCTTATAATATATCTATGAAAATATAGGACAATAAGCTTTCATTTGGCGATAGTTTTACCTAGATCCGATATCGGACGAAGAAGATATGGCCGTAATAGTGGGACGGTCGGGACTGGTCGGCTGGGAGCTCTTGGGTTCAAAACTGACCAGTTTGACCTTTTCTCCTTCAAACGGTTCTACGGGACAAATGACTAGGTGGATGTGGACCCATAATACCTTGTTGAAATGGAAAGACGATAAGCTTTCCAATGGTAGGTGGTACGCCTCAATCTGATGACGGACGAAGAAGTTATGGCCAGAACAGTGAAGCAGTCGGGACGGGGTGACGGGCTGGTCGGCAAGAAGGAGAAGAGGAAGAAGAAGAAAATTAAGAAAGTGAAGAGAGAGAGGGATGGCCGGCCAAATGAGAAGGAGAGAGAGAGTCTTCCACCAATAATTCACTTGGTCAAAGGCTTGAATGGTAGGTTAAAATTGTTTACATCAACGCATAGCCTAATCCTTTGACACTTGTCTATGGTGTCAATCAAAGCTCATCCAATGGACAAGGTTTCTTCAAATTTTCGATAGGTATTGGGTGTGGTTTATGACCAAAATGCCCTTGTCCAATCATCAAAGCAAGGCTAAGGTTTGAAGGGCCTCGACATTCGGAACATCATTTTTCTAATTCCAAATTTCTTCGATAAGGGACGACCAATCAATTGTAATGCTGGAATTCTTGATTCTCCATTTTCCAATTTTAAGATTTCATTTCATATCTCAAGCCTCGAGGGGGCAGAAATTCAGAATGTCACAACTCTTCCTCCTTTAAAGAAATTTCATCCTCGAAATTTGCAACCTTCTAACTATCTAGTCCTTTGGGGTATCGGCGTCTCATCGCATCCTCATTCTTCCGAAAAATTCCTTTCATGACTTGACGATCTTACTTGTTTTTTTCGACCAAAGCCATCTTTCCCTAGGACTTGTCTCCTTCAGTCCTCAATTTGATTTGCTTCTCTCCATTCTCTTTCGATACTCCTACATTTGTCAGCAGTCCATCCTCGAGCGTTCACATCATCTCTCCCATTTGTCCATCACCATTATTACTAAACCCTCGCCAGAATGCACTTTTTAATGTCCATACCATTCGGCATATCAATCCTTTCAAGGGCATGCCTTTTTCTTGTCGACACGTTCAATACTTGACGTCATGTTCGACTAACTAAATTTTTAGTCCATTCCATCGATAATACCGATACAAGTCTAGCACACCTTTATGTCATCTCAAGGGACACCATAATCCTCTCTTTGAATTTCTGACGAGATCATTTTTTTAAGTTTCTTTTCAATATTTGACTCGTACTCTCGTCCATGGGACTATAAGGTTTCTATCCTCAACTTTGAGGTTTCTCTCCCAAGTATCCGGAAATCTGGATTTCCTCCCTGTTCTAGCCATTACCATAACCCCCTTAAATGTCAGGGTTTGTTCATTGCAGCATCTCAATTCCTTTCTGAATTCAAGCTTGACGCTTTAGGTAGTTATCAAACTAGTCAATTGACAACCTTCCAATTTAGGAGTTGGATTTCTTATTTCCTTGAACAAAGCCTATCCTTTATCCGCCAAATGCACGATGCTCAATTTTCACTTATATGCATCTGCTTCTTAAATCACCCTTTTCTAGGCGATATAAGATATTTCATCCTTAGTTCTTAAGCAATCTCCTTCACACACGTTGTTCCTCATTCAATTTTTCTAGGCAACCACATACCTCAAATTCTTATGGTTCGTGTAAACTAGAAACCTCTCCATGCTAGTCGTGTTTTCCAACTTCATCGCAAGAACATTTGCAAGCCAACTCCAATCATGCATTAGACGTTCTAACTCATATAGCTTTACTATCACGACGTATTCGCATAGCCCACTTCAGTTTGCTTTACTATGGCTCAAATTTCCTTTATGCGTCACGTTATTATGATTCACTCAACCCCTTTTTAATTGTAAATAGGAACACCATTGTCGGCGTAGTCATCAACTTAACTTAATTTTTCGAAAACTCTTTTCTTATTCATTCATCCATTGAATTGCTTTTGTGGGAAATCTTCCCCCGATCCATCCATAACAATTCATCAATTTTAGGAAACTTTCAATTTCCGTAACTCACATCAATCTTAGTCGATTCATCACTTATTCTATTCCTCAAGGGCTCCATAGGGATTTCATTTCTCATAAATCTCACTACCGAGGAATTTTACATCATCATGCCCACAACTCGTGCTCTTCACTATTAGCAGCACACAACGAGCATCTCCTTAGAGTCCGTAGGATATTCTCAAAAATTATTCATGTTTTTCTTGACACCTTAAATTAGTCTATTCATCGTCTCTAAAGACGGTAGCAATCAATCCAATTATTCCTTGGATACTCAATCTGACTTTTGTCAATTTATTTCTACCAGGTGTCGAATCTTCAATCTTCAAACTGTTCTTCATACTTTTCACTTGAGAGCTCAAACCTTGGCCCTCTACTCTCATGAGTCCCCACTTGAACTACACAATATTCTATTCATTTTTGTCACTCCTTTCTCAGGAAGCATTAGTGCCTTGACCTCTTGGTTTCACAATTGGCTAATGCGACCTTATGTCAATTTTGTCGTTTTAACTCAACATCGACATCATCTTGAAATTCAACGATGTTCACAGGATAGCTTCTCGATTGATTTCCAAAAAATCATTCAAGCTTGCATCCTCCTTGTTAGTCCGAACGTTTCATTTTAGCACCAAGACAATTGGCATTTTTTTTTCTTCCTTCCACACTAGGATCTCTTACCCTATGAAGGAAACCATACACTTCAGTGGCATTCTTTTACTTTGAATCCACCTTGTCTTTCTTATCCTATAGGACATCCGTCTTGGAGTCTCGCCAACAGTAGTTCCTTTACTTCCGGATTCTAATGCCACCACACTTTAACATTCTCCTTCTAATAGTTCAGCCACCTTAAGTGACAAGTTTCATTCTTCCTTGGTCTCCACAAATTCATATTTTAGATATTCAAATCGACTTCCTCAAATCGCCTTAAGATTACAATCTAAGCACCCTTTTTGCTTATTCATCCATACATTAAAATCGCAAGTAACTAGAACCATCAAGCCCATTCACCTTTCTCCCCATCAATGATCATGTCATGATCCAATCGTCCTTGAGGACAACGCCCTATTCTCTAGGGGTTATAACTCGCAATGCCACTTTTAGTGGTTTCGATTCAACCTCAATCAATCTCATAAAATTCATAGGGTCTGACAGACTAACACATCAGTCTCCTTATTATTCCACACAACAACAAAAGGTTAATCACCATAAGCCTTATGTCATAGTAACGACATTTCCTTACAGGCACATTCTATGTTCCATAAGTGAAGTTCTCTTTTCTCACAATCCATGAATAGAAATTCTCTTACTTATTCCTCTCTCGATCATCCACTTCTTTCCTTGATGTCCATTACGGTTCATCAGATTCAGGAATAGCAATTGGCATAAGGCCTTCAAATCCCAATTTACTCAGAGACTTCACGTCTCATTTAAAGGGTCCTTGACCACCTTTACCATATGCTTAAACGACTTTGAGAACTCTGTCTCACACTGGTCGATCGTCCTTAGATCCTTTCAAGATTGTTCGGATCCAAACAACCTTTACTCTCGAGCAATCCTAAGAGGATATTTTTCTTCTAGTGACCTTTCACCAATTACTAACAGCCTCTTAAGACTAAAATTGCCAAGGTCACTTTCTTTCCTTAGTGTACCCAAACCTCTAAGGTTTCCTTATCAAGATCCCCAATCCAGAGGGAGACAATTTCAAATCTTATCCCTCTACCTGACTCAGTCAATCTCAACCATATACATAGTTTTACAAGCTTTTCCAAACTCTCGTGGTACTTCCTGCACATTCAATTTGGAAAAGATTAAATCAGAGCCACCTTTCTCGTGACTTCCATCACTTTAACTCATCAGTACTAGTATTTATCACCACAGTGACTTAGACAATCATGGCTCCTCCTCCTCGAGCTTGCTTAACCGACAAATTTTCTCATTTCCATTTAAAGTTCCCACGACCCATTCAGCTCTTGGGTCTCGTACGATTAACAAATCGACCCATATTCTCTTTTGGTACTCATATTCTAATCGGCCATCTTTACTCAATTCTCATGATCTATATCAGTTCTCGGATCTTCCATACCATGTATACTCGAGCCCAATGCTCTTCTACGACCATACCTTGATCGTTCAACCTTATTCGATTCTCATGTCACTTGAATCACTAGGATTCCCTCCAAGAATTAAAAACTTAAGTCATCTACTCAAGTCTATCAGTCTCAGGTTGCTCATCTCATCATTCATCATTATCAACCTTACAGTGGTTCCCAAACAACTCTCAACTAGTTGTCCACTACCCAAAGATTCTAGATTCTCATCAGTCAATGACTATTCAATAGGCCAGCCTCAACAAGGCAACTTCTCAATCTTCAGCCAATTACTAGGCAAGCCTCAACTAGGCCAAATATCAACTAGGTTAACACCGAGCAAGTACTCAAGGTAGCAATTCAATGAGTCGATCGATCATGCTATAAGTCTAAGGCATCTGCCACTTTGTCACAAACATGACATGCTTTCTCATTCTCAATAGGCATTAGTTCAATGGGAATAAACCCCACATGTCGTCTACTCTCCTAGTTAGACCTTGGCCAAGGCAATCACATGATGCCAATTACAAAACATGCCCAACAGGCCAATCATAGACATCACTTTTCCTTTCAAACGGCATCCACCGCCAAGCACAAAGCTTTTAATTATGCCAAACACAGGCATCATTTCACATGTCATGCCACTTTTTAACATCTTCTTCAAGGATCAATCTCGTGCCATACATCTCTTAACCACAATTGGACTCAACGTAATACCTAGACTTCCCCTTTCAAGTTATGATTTGGGTCATTCCTGCCTCTTGCCATCTTAGAAGCCTGCCAAGAGCCGTTCCTTGTCCGGACCTCTCTGTCCCGGCGATCACTCCCCGCCCTCATTAGACCTGGCCGTTGCAAGTTGTCCCAAGTCATACATCTACGGAGAAAGCCCCGTTCCGCACATCCCATACCATGCTTTATGACGGTTTATAGGTATCCCATGAACTTGTCCCATACCAAACAACAGTTTATTAAGTCCAATAATGATAAGCTCATGCACACAACTTCCTCGACTTTCATTTTAATGCCACAAACACATGCACATCTTGATTGTCTTCGCCATTCATCATACCATAATCATCTCTAGATCCATTCTTATCCATTGAAGATTTCTAATTCCATCAATGGCCATCACATCTCATAGATTAATTGCCTATGTTGAACCATAATTCCTAAGTTTAGTCGCTATTCTAACCAAATCCATATGCATTCAATCACAACTGGCCTTTAATCCAATATTCCTTGTATACACCTCACCTCATTTCATCCAAGGCTGACAATAGCAATTGATAGCTAAACCATCAAGATATCACGCAATTCAAGCTTGAATCCACTAACATCAATCGCCTCTTTATAACTCGTACTCCTCAAGTTGGGTCATTGATAAACCAAGATCATAATCACACACTTCAATTGACCCTTTATTCATAATTTATTCTCTAGCAATCTCAAATCCAAGCTTATGACTCTTCAATTTCTATTCACTTCCTTGTGAGCCTTATTCATAAATCACTCAAGATCATCCCTTAAATCGGCACTAGGACCATTAGAATACTACACAAATTCAAACCTATAGTCCTCAAGATTCAGCAATCCATGGTTATCCCTCAAGGTCTCACTACTTAATCGTCCTCGAGTCTTCGCTCCTTATCACTCCAAGTTTTAATTATATTAGATCGAGCTGACCTTGCTCTAATACCACTTAAACGGGGATGTCACGTCTCAAACCCGTCAGGCACGCAAAATTCCACCAAGGCCGTCTTGTCTCGGTGGTACCCAAGATCCGTCGGCCAACCATTTAAAAACTTCTAAATGATACAAACATACGAAAGTGATAAAACTTCTCCATTCAGTTCAATCTTAGATGACTCAGGACATAGGGAATGTCTTCTTATAAACGTCGACTACAGGTTCAGAGGATACAACTCTAACTTCAAGGTAACATGAAATCCTTAAAGTCACAAAAATGTAAATCCATTTCCTATAATTACTTCTTTAGATACCGATCATTGGCAATCTCGAATTTTCATCGCCTGAGACCTAAAAAAGTTAATCTCACGACGGGGTGAGATATACATCTCAGTAAGGTGAGACCTAACCCTAGGTTAGGCTGACCGTCCACTCAGGTAATTACAATCACAAATAATTCATACAAAATCCCAAGAGGCATTCAACTATCACGAAATAACACATGAACAACAAGCATCCACTCCAGGTATCTTATCACGTCATTTAGTCCAAGATGCATAAACAAGTCATGTCACGCCTTCCACCCTTTCCTGCCTCTTCACTTTCATGCCCACGTTTAGAACGTCTCAGGCTCAGTCTGCGTAAACGCATTAGACCATCTCATTGACAAACCTACGTAAAGGCATCAGGTTTTCAATGTCACTCTAGGCCTGTGTCGACACATCACAACTCTGTCTCGCGTTTCAACGCATCAAGACTATGGCCTTCTCAACCTCGCGTCTCATACGCCTCAGGGTGCCATTCAATTCAAACCCCGCGCCTCAGTGCCTCAGGGCATTCATCCACACAACCCCGCGTCTCATATGCCTCAGGGTGTCATTCAATTCAAACTCCGCACCTTAGCACCTCAGGGCATTCAGCCACACAACCTCGCGTCTCATACGCCTTAGGGTGTCACAACCTCTTAAATAAGCCATAAGTTCACTTTAAAGCATAACACATACAATCAAGTGCAACTTATGCATGAACAAACACACTTATGGCATGCAAGGCAATCAAGTTTAACACCCAAATGCGACAATTAACTCAAGGCACAAGCATGGCCAAGCATTCGGGTCATCTATGTCTTTCTAGAATGTACAATGGACAAGCATTTGATAATCTTCCAAGAATCAATCAAACTCACACTCAATTCGCTCAATTGAGTCCAATCCTCCTATCAAAAGTTTAGAATCCCCTTACCTTGTGCTATAGCCAACAAAATTTTCTTCCTAAGCACTCCAATGGTTCAGCCCTAAGGGTCCAAGGATGATTCAACCGCGCAACCTAAGGAAATTTCACCCAATCATTAATTTCCTTGCTCAAATCATCACCCCATTAAACATACACCTCATGGACCTATCAATTAACATCCTCACACTTCTCAACGATGAATTTGGATCTCAACTTCAACACCAATAGCCACCCACAGAACTGGTATGCTCAGAACCGAAAGAGGGCATACCCGGTTCTATGCATACCCTAACTCAACAGCCCTTAAACTAGCTTAAATCCTCAATTTATCCACTAATCTACTTACTAACATGTAGTTCTAAGGGTTGGGGAGCTACACCAAAAATTTGGAGCCACGGCGTCGCCGGGAAGTCCTTGAATGGTGTCGATTCTTTCGGGTCCTTTAACGGTCAGTTTTTGCCCTTCAAACACAAGACTCATTTGGGGTCAAAGCTCCATCAAATTCTTTCAAATTTTTTACCATAGCTCATTCAACTTTAATACTATAAGTGTAGAAGACCTCACTGAAGATTTGAAGCAATTTGAAGTCCGAAAGACCCCGGAACAGGTCTTTCCCCAAAACCGGTCAGAATTTGACCTCGCCTGACCTTTGTCCACTCAATTCGAGCTACGGAAGGATCTACTGGGTCAAATTGAGCTTATAATATGTTTATGAAAAGATAAGACAATAAGCTTTCATTTGGCGATTTTAGCTCGATCCGATATCGGACGAAGAAGATATGGTCGTACTAGTGGAACGGTCGGGACTGGTCGGCTGGGAGCTCTAGGGTTCAAAACTGACCAGCTTGATCTTTGCTCCTTCAAACGGCTCTACGGGACAAACGGCTGGGTGGATTTGGACCATAATACCTTGTTGGAATGGCAAGACGATAAGCTTTCTAATGGTAGGTGGTACGCCTTAATCCGATGATGGACGAAGAAGTTATGGTTGGAACAGTGAAGCAGTCGGGACAGGGTGACGAGCTGGTCGGCAATTGGGAGAAGAGGAAGAAGAAGAAAATGGAGAAAGTAAAGGGAGAGAGGGATTGTGACATTCTGATTTCTAGTCAATTTCAGACTAATTAATGAGAAGTATATGTAGTGATGTGTTTCAGTCATATCTCGCTTAAATCTGATCAATTTGAGTAGACTGACCAAAAGGAAAAGGCTAACGCGAGACGAGGCACGTGGACCTAGGAAAATGAATAGGAAATGACACTTTGACCATAAAGATTGTCGAGGGGACATTTAGAACCACAAAAGGCCGATCAAAGAATGATTAAGGGATGCCTTGCTAGCGTTATACGATTGGAGCGCGGATGATGCTGCTTAACCAATGTATAATTTGCAAAATTTTTCTAAGTCGGATAGTGACGATCGAGACCTTCGAAACTAGCGATAGACCCTCACAATTACATGACAACTAAAGTCGCCATGAATTGACGAGCCATAAATGTGATATGAGTCATAGGGTCGATGCGTAACGTCTGCAAAAGTCGCTCATCGATTGGGGATAGGCTGGACCACATCTGATAAAGAAAATAATCAAAAACGAGTCTTAAAAATTGAAAATGGAGAATCAAGAATTCCAACTTCATGTTTGGATTGGCCGTCGCCTTATCGAAGAATATTGGAACGAGAAAAATGATGTTCTGGACGTCGGGATAAAATTATCATTTTGCCCCTCAAAGCTTTAGCCTTACTTATGCAAATGAAGAAAGGCATTTTGGTCTTCTATACACCCCAAGAGCCACCAAAATTTTGGAGAAATTGTGGCCATTGGATCACCCTTGAATGACACTAGGACATGTGTCAATGGATGGGTTAAAAAGTGGTCTTGTCCACTATTACCCACCTATCATTCTTCCCTTTGACTTGGGGAATGAATATAACTCTTTTTCTCTCTCTCTCACCTCACATTGGCCGGCCATTCAGCCCACCATCACCGAGAACTCCCTTTCTTCTTTCTCTCTTCTCTGCTGCCCGACGACTAGCTTCTGCCACGCCGTTCTCCCATTTCGACGAGCCCATTCGGCCACTGCCTAGACTCCGGCCAACCACACCCACCTAGCCCCACCTCTTGCCGACTTCCTCAAAGTGGAAGCGCGTCGATTGAGCCACCGAGGAGCTCCGGCCAACCATTTTCCCGAAAGCCGACGTAAACCAGCACAATCTAAGGTAGGCAGAGTTTCTGACCCTTTAGGACCTCGAAATATTGGAGTCTTGCGACCAAATTTTGTGAAGATCTAGGGGACATGTTTAGTGATCTATGGTAAAAGGTTAAGCTCAATTTGATGTAGTTTTGACCTCAAATAGGTCTTGTGAAATTGGACAGAAACTGCGGGTTGTAGTCTTGAAGAAACCGGTGAGACTCAAGCTGTTTTCGACAACGACTCGACTTCAAACCTTCGGTGAGCCTCATAAACCCTTAGATGAATATGTTAGCAAGTAGGTTAGTGATTAAATGGAGGATTTGGAATAGATTAAAGGCTGGTTATGCTCGGTATACACAGAACCGAAAATAGCCGGTTCGGTTCTGTGCAAGACCGGTTCTGTGGAGGCTGTGGTTGTTGGTTTTGAGTCTTAAATTGGTGATTGAGACATGCTAGGATGATGGGGATTGTGTTATGGAGGTTTGTGGTTCATGGATGGGTGAATTGGACAAGGGAAATTGACAATTGGTTGGAATTTCCTAGGTTGCGCGGTGGGTTTGCTTTTGGACCTTTGAGGCCAAACTATTGAGGGCTTGAAAAGAGGATTTTTGTGGCATTAAACTCGAGATAAGGGAACTCCTAACCTTATGATAGGAAGATTGGACTCGATTGGGCAATTCGAGTAGAATTGAGATTGTTTCTTGAGAAGCTTAGCATGATTGGACCTTGTGTATGCTAAGAGAGTATAGTTGATCTTAATGTTTTCTTAGGCTTGTCTCTTGAGTAATTGGTCATGCTTGATTGTGTATTGAATCATCTTCTATGCCATGGATGCATTGTTTATGCATGAGTTGCACTTGGCCTTGTGTGCATGAATTGTGATTATGGTATGGCGGAGACGAGGTGAGACCCCGAAGCGTATGAGACGCGGGGTGATGTGGTTGATACCCTGAGACGTTGAGGCGCAAGGTTGGAGTCGCGTGGCACCCTGATGCGTACGAGACGCAGGGTTGAGAAGGCAACGGTCCTAATTCATTGAAACGCAGGACGGAGATGTGATTTGTTGACACTGGCCTAGAGTATCATTGAAACCTGTTGTGTTTACGCGGGTTGTCGATGACAATCTGATGTGTTTAAGCGGATCATCGATGACGGTCTGATGCGTTAACGTAGACCGAGCCTAATGTGATCTAATCGAGGGCATGAGAATGAGGCAGGCAGCAGAAGATAGTTGTGGTGATGTGGCTGGACAAGTCGTGTATGATCATCCGAATGTGATATTACGCCATAATTGCATGCCTGTCATCTGTGTGTGGTTATCTAAATTTGTATTGCCTTATATGTCTATGAGTTTGAATGATTGTGGTATGCGACTGCTTGAGTGGACGGTCGGCCTAACCTAAGGTTAGGACTCACCTTACTGAGATGTGAATCTCACCCCGTTGGGACCCCTTCTTTTACAGATCCTAGGCCTTGACGATGTGGCCCATTCGTTTTGGAGACCCGAAGGAGATGTCCACTTATTTTGATGAGTTCCCTGACGGGCAGGGAACTATTTATGTATGGAAGTGTACCGTGATTTGGGTAGACGAGGGTAGTACGAGCTGGAAGCCTCATCGGTATGAGGCCTGGTTTAGGAAGGTCGGGGATGTGTCTACAGGGCCGCTGAAGCCCAATGAAATGCCCTAGGGAGTTGTTCCTAGCTGGTGCCACCCTACCCGAGACTTAGACCACGCTGAGGGTCTGTTGCCGGTTCTAGGAATGGATCGGAGAGGATCTCGACCATAGAAAACACGGAGGAAGAGGTCATTGTGGTCGATGCGACCGAGGAGGATCTCATAGAGTCATCTACTGAGGAGACCGCTAAGGATACTATAGAGGTTCACTTTGAGACCTTTTTGGAGTACCAGCCCACGGAGGACGCAGAGGACACCGAGGACTCCAGCAGCTCGTCTTAGGAACTCCCAGCTTATCAGTCGATTTTTTGGTGGCGATCCTGATTCTGTTTCTTGTTGTATGATGGTTATGGACTCTTTTGTGTACTTACCCCGTCGTCCCTCGTGCTAGCGAATTTAGTAGCTATGTACCTATATGAACATTTGGATTTATGTATAACAGTATTGGCGCTATCTAGGTCCCACTTATATTTTGTACGGAGGAGTTATTTCATTATTGCTTCCGCATGCTTGGTATATATCATGTCTCTCGACTTATGTGTGGATCTTGGGACCACGAGAGATTTTTGGTTTAGTTACAGGGAGTTGCATGCTCGTGCCCAGAGCGCGGGGCGTGACATCGACGTCTGCTTGGTATCAGAGCAAGGTCAGCTCGATCCAAATTTGGTTGAGGACTGGAGTAATAAGGAGGATTAAGTTGGGACTTGGATGGATAGCGAGACCTTAGGAGACTGGTTAAGATGAGATATGGGACGCTTAGCATGTGACTTGGCACTTATGGTTGGTTATAGTGAACCGTTGGAGTGAACGGAATTGAAGAATGACCGTGTGCTGCTTGTTGAGATGTCTCTGGAAATTGTTGTGTGGAGGCTGTTGTATTATGACTTTTTTGTTAAGGTATGGTTAGTAGCTCTGGACTTGGATGATTAAGTGAGTAACTAACTCCTCGCTGAACTTGTGGTGGACCAGGTTCAGAAGAAGAAGATAAGGATGAGCAACCCGTCTAGAAGGTCTAGAAGGTCAAGAGGCAAGGCCTCTAGCTCGAGGCCACCTGTCGTAGAAGATCCAAGGATGGATGGCGTGCTGAGGGCACTGGAGAGAATTGGTGACCTTATTGATAGGCAGACCTAGGACCGGGATGCTGCCATAGCTTAGGCGGTAGGAGCCGCCATAACTGCCATCAACACCAACAACAGCAACAACGGTGGCAATGGAAGCCAGGGTGAACTTAACCAAGGCAATGAGGTGGTGAATGCCCAAAAGGAAATCGTCGTGGCCAGACAGATGGGCCAGCTAGTCGAGCAGTTCATAAAGCTGAAGCGGACACAGTTTGACGGAACTGGAAACCTGAACTAGCACCCAGATGGATAGAGAAGTTGGAAAAAACCTTTGGAGTGCTGAGGTGTACAGACGATGAGAAGTTATTGCTACCAGTGTACCAACTGGAAGGTACGACAAACGATTGGTGGGCTGCCACCAAGAATGGAGTTTTTCCTGAAGGAGCGGCCATGAATTGGGATGCCTTTAAGATGGCGTTCAACGACAAGTACTTCTCGGAGAAGGCAAGGGAAAGGAAACAGGTGGAATTCTTATAGTTATGCCAGAATTAGCTGATAATAGACCAATATGAGGCTGAGTTCTCGAGGCTGTCGAGGTACGCACCTTGATCTGTTGAAGATCCTTAGAGAAAGCAAGGAGATTTAGGGACAGTTTGAGGCCCGAACTCCGCAGCCAAATGATTGCCCTAAATCTAAGGACTTATAAGGAGACATACGAACGGGGCCAGATGATTGAAAGGGACTTGAAAGAGAGGAATACCGCAACTGGATCGCGGTTTACCCTATTCAGAGACAACCGCCAGATGGGCAAGAGACCGATGGCGGGCAACAGGCGTTTTGTTCCTCTCGTGAGGAAAAATATTGTGAAGCCGCCAAATCCCACAAACGAGAGCTGCTGCCTTTGTGGCAGGAAACATGGAAATGGGTCATGCTCGATAAGGACCGGGGCTTGCTTTAAGTGTGGTCAGTTGGGCCACCAGATGAAGACGTGCCCAAACCAAGCTCCGACGAGTCGACCTCAAGGACAGCAACCGCAAGCTGGATCGTCGACTGCCACTCCTCAGATCGAGCAGAACCGATCATCGGCCCAGGGAAGAGTATATGCAGTAGCCCGTAGAGAGGCGGAGGAAGCACCAGGTGTGGTCACAGGTAAGGTTTACTTGTGCAACCAAGCTGCATATGCATTGTTTGATCTTGGTGCCATGCATTCATTTGTGTCTGCTCAATTTGCTGATTTGATCGACATGAAGTTAAAATCGTTGAATATGATGCTGCATGTTGCCACTCCGTTAAAGGATAATATATTGGTTTCATTGGGCTGTGCTGGTTGTGAAATCATGATTGGAGGGAGTAAGGAGAGTATTGACCTAGCTGTATTACCCATGTATGATTTTGATGTGATCATAGGGATGATTGGTTGGGTAAGCAAGGGGCGGTAGTGGATTGTGGTAGTAGGATAATCCAATTTTATCCGAAAGGCCGCCCTAGCTTTGAATTGGGGGAAAGTCGAGGAGGAATCTCGATTCCCTTAGTCTCATCTCTAGAAGTGACCAAGTTGATGTCAGAAGGGTGTCAAGCGTACTTTGTTGCCGTAATGGACATGACTGCCAAAGAGCCAAAACTAGAGAATATCTCGGTAGTACGTGAATTTCCTAACGTCTTTCCCCAGGAGTTGCCAGGATTGCCACAGGAGCGAGAGATATAATTCGTGATCGAGTTAGCTCCTGAAACGGAGCCGATCTCGAAGGCACCTTTATAGAATGTCCCTGTCGGAACTAAAAGAGTCAAAGGTGCAAATGCAGGAACTACTAGATAAGGGATTTATCCGATCGAGTGCTTCACCGTGGGGAGCACCGGTGCTATTCGTAAGGAAGAAGGTTGGGTCTTTGCGTCTATGCATTGACTATCGACGGCTGAACTAAGTACAGTGAAGAACAAGTACCCACTGCCGAGAATTGATGATCTGTTTGATTAGTTGCAAGGAGCGGCGATATTTTCAAAGATTGACTTGAGGACAGGGTATCACCAACTGAGGATCAAGAAGGAAGACATACCTAAGACTGCTTTTAGGATAAGGTACGGTCATTATAAGTTTACGGTGATGCTTGGATTGACCACCGCTCCAGCTACTTTTATGGACCTGATGCATCGAGTATTTAAGGAATTCTTGGATAGATTCGTTATAGTCTTTATTGATGATATCTTGATTTACTCGAGGAGTGACACGGAACATGAAGAACACTTGAGGATTGTCCTGCAGACCCTGAGGGAGCATTCGCTCTATGCGAAGTTGAGTAAATGCGAGTCTGGCTGAGCAGGGTAGCATTTCTTGATCATGTGGTGTCTGGAGAAGGGACTGCAGTGGATCCCACAAAGATCGAAGCGGTAACAAATTAGCCTAGGCCCACTACAGTCACTGAGGTCAGAAGTTTCTTAGGATTGGCCGAATATTACAAATATTTTGTGGAGAAATTCTCATCCATAGCCATCCCATTGACAAGACTGACAAAGAAAGAAACGAGATTTGAATGGACAGGCAAATGTGAAAGGAGTTTTCAAGAGCTCAAACATCGGTTGACGACCGCACCGGTGTTGACGATTCCATCAGGACCAGTGGGCTATGAGATTTACAGCGATGCCTCGCTGAAAGAATTGGGTTGTGTGTTGATGCAGCATGGAAGAGTACTGGCCTACGCATCTCGACAATTGAGGCCACATGAGATGAACTACCCAACGCATGATCTGGAATTAGCAGCGATTATATTTGCTTTGAAAATTTGAAGACATTACCTATGTGGCGAAAAGTTTCAGATTTATATCGATCACCAGAGCTTAAAGTATCTGTTTTCCCAGAAAGAGCTGAATATGAGGCAACGTCGGTGGATGGAGCTGCTCAAGGATTATGATTGTGAAATACTGTATCACCCTAGGAAGGCAAATAGAGTCGCAGCTGCGCTGAGTCGAAAGTCAAGCATCGCACGTCTGCTGGTGAAAAGTTGGTCGACGATAGAAGACTTGAGAGATTCTAAGTTCAGACTGGAAGTTTGCCAGTTGTCCAGCTTAATGGCTACATTGAGGGTGGAACCCGAGGTCCATGAAGGAATAAAGACCTTACAGTCTACGAACCCAGAAATTCAGAAAATTTTGGAGATGGACGCGACGAAGAGAAAGCCAGAATTTCATATGTTAGGGGACGGAATCCTGAAGTTTCGAGGACGATTATGTGTACCAAAGGACGAATGACTCAGGGAAAGGACCTTATCAGAGGCTCATAGGAGCAATTATAGTGTCCACCTTGGGAGTACGAAAATATATCAAAATTTGAGACAACACTATTGGTGGAACGAGATGAAGGTGGACATAGCAAAGTATGTGGCTAAGTGTTTGACATGCCAGCAAGTGAAAACGCAGCACTGTAAGCCTGGAGGACTATTACAGCCACTAGAGATTCCGAAATGAAAGTGGAAGCATATAACTATGGATTTTGTGATAGGACTCTCAAGAAGCCAGAGAGGTCACTACTCTATATGGGTAGTCGTGGATAGATTGACCAAGTCCGCCTACTTCATCCTGTGTGAAAAGATTTCGCAATGGATAGATATGCAGAGTTATACATGAGGCAGATAGTGGGCTACATAGAGTATCTGTGACGATTACCTCGGATAGAGATCCCAAATTCACGGCGAACTTTTGGAAGAGTCTTCAAGAAGCCATGGGAACCCGACTGCAGTTTAGCACGGCGTACCATCCACAAACGGACGGACAGTAGGAGAGGACGATTCAGATACCTGAGGATATACTGCGAGTATGCGTCATAGATTTTAAAGGTGGATGGGAAGATCAACTGCATTTGGTGGAGTTTGTGTATAATAATGACTATCACCAGAGCGTCCAAATGGCACCATTCGAAGCACTCTATGGTAGGGCTTGTAGAACCACAATTTGCTAGGATGAGGTTGGAGAAAGAAGTATCATAAGCCCAGAGTTGGTAGAGCAATTGGAAGAAGCGGTGAAATTAATTCGGGATAGATTAAAGATGGCACAGAGTCGTCAGAAGAGTTATGCGGATAAGCGGTGTAAGCCTTTGGAATTTCAAGTTGGCGATCATATCTTCCTCAAGGTGTCGTCGATGAGGGGATTATCGCGATTTGAAAAGAAGGGAAAACTGAGCCCAAGGTACGTATGTCCATTTGAGAAACTGGAACGAATTAGAACCTTGGCCTATAGGCTTGCCTTGCCACCTAATCTATCCCAGGTGCATAATGTTTTCCATGTGTCAATGCTGTGGAAATATGAGCCAGACCCAACACATGTGCTGGATTACGAACCCATAGAAGTAGATGACCGGGTATCCTACGTGGAGAAGCCGATTAGGATTGAAGACCGAAAGGAGCAAACTCTAAGGAATAAGACGATTCCACTGGTCAAAGTTGTGTGGGAGTACCATGGAACCGAAGGTGCCACGTGGGGAACAAAGAGACGATAAGGCGACAATACCCGCATTTGTTTGAGTAATTGAGTTAGACGTAAATTTCAGGGATGAAATTTTTGTAAGGGGGAAGAGTTGTGACATTCTGATTTCCAGTCAATTTCAGACTCATTAATGAGAAGTATATCTAGTGATGTGTTTTAGTCATATCTCGCTCAAATCTGATCAATTTGAGTAGACTGACCAAAAGGGAAAGGCTAGCGCGAGACAAGGTATGTGGACCTAGGAAATTCGAATAGGAAATGACGCTTTGACCATAAGGATTGTCAAGAGGACATATAGAACCACAAAAGGCCGATCTAAGAACGATTAAGGGATGCCTTGCTAGCGTTATACGATTGGAGCGTGGGTGATGCCTCTTAACCAACGTATAATTTGCAAAATTTTCCTAAGTCGGACAGTGATGATCGAGACCTTCAGAACTAGCGATAGACCCTCATAATTACATGACAACCAAAGTCGTCATGAATTGACGAGCCATAAATGTGATATGAATCACAGGGTCGATACGCGTAACGTCTGCAAAAGTCGCCCGTCGATTCGGGATAGGCTAGACCACGCCTGATAGAGAAAATAATTAGAAACGAGTCTTAAAAATTGAAAATGGAGAATCAAGAATTTCAACGTCATGTTTGGATTGACTGTCGCCTTATCGAAGAATATTGAAACAAGAAAAACGACGTTCCGGACGTCGGGGTAAAATTACCATTTTGCCCCTCAAAGCTTTAGCCTTACTTATGCAAATGAAGAAAGGCATTTTGGTCTTCTATACACCCCAAGAGCCACCGAAATTTTGGAGAAATTGTGTCCATTGGATCACCCTTGAATGACACTAGGACATGTGTCAATGGATGGGTTAAAAAGTGGTCTTGTCCACTATTACCCACTTACCATTCTTCCCTTTGACTTGAGGAATGAATATAACTCTTTTTCTCTCTCTCTCACCTCACATTGGCCGGCCATTCACCCCACCATCACCGAGAACTCCCTTTCTTCTTTCTGTCTTCTCTGCCGCCCGACGACCAGCTTCTGCCATGCCGTCTGCCCGTTTCAACAAGCCCCTCCGACCACCGCCTGGACTCCGGCCGACGACACTCCACCTATCCCCACCTCTTGCCAATTTCCTCGAAGTGGAAGCGCGTCGATTGAGCCACCGAGGAGCTCCGTCCAACCATTCTCCTGGAAGCCGACGGAAATCGGCACAATCTGAGGTAGGCAAAGGTTCTGACCTTTTAGGACCTCGAAATGTTGGAGTCTTGCGACTAAATTTTGTGGACATCTAGGGGACATGTTTAGTGATTTGTGGTAAAAGGTTGAGCTCAATTTGATGGAGTTTTGACCCCAAATGGGTCCTGTGAAGTTTGGAAAGAAACTGCCGATTGCAGTCTTGAAGAAACCGGTGAGACTCAAGCTGTTTCCGGCGACGAATCGACTTCAAACCTTTGGTGAGCCCTTAGATGAACATGTTCGCAAGTATTTTAGTGATTAAATGGTGGATTTGGAATAGATTAAGGGCTGGTTATGCTCGGTTTACACAGAATCGAAAATAGCCGGTTCGGTTCTGTGCAAGACCGGTTCTGTCAAGGCTGTGGTTGTTCGTTTTGAGTCTCAAATTGGTGATTGAGACATGCTAGGATGATGGGAATTGTGATATGGAGGTTTGTGATTCATGGATGGGTGAGTTGGACAAGGAAAATTGATAATTGGTTGGAATTTCTTAGGTTGCGCGGTGGGTTCGCTCTTGGACCTTTGAGGCCGAACTATTGAGGGCTTGAAAAGAGGATTTTTGTCACATTAAACTCGAGGTAAGGGAACTCCTAACCTTATGATAGGAAGATTGGACTCAATTGGGCGAGTCGAGTAAAATTGAGATTGTTTCTTGAGAAGCTTAGTGTGATTGGACCTTGTGTATGCTAAGAGAGTAGAGTTGATCTTAATGTTTACTTAGGCTTGTCTCTTGAGTAATTGGTCACGCTTGATTGTGTATTGAATCGTCTTGTATGCCATGGATGCATTGTTTATGCATGAGTTGCACTTGGCCTTGTGTGCATGAATTGTGATTGTGGTATGGTGGAGGTGAGGCGAGACCCTGAGGCGTATGAGATGCGGGATGATGTGGTTGATACCCTGAGGCGTTGAGGCGCAGGGTTAGAGTCGCGTGGCGCCCTGATGCGTACGAGACGCGGGGTTGAGAAGGCCACGGTCCTGATGCATTGAAACGTGGGACGGAGATGTGATTTGTTGACACTGGCCTGAAGTATCATTGAAACCTGATGCGTTTACGGGAGTTGTCAATGACGGTCTGATGCGTTTACGCAGACCGAGCCTGATGCGATTTAATCGCGGGCATGAGAATGAGGCGGGCAGAAGAAGATGGTTGTGGTGATGTGGTAGGACGAGTCGTGTATGATCATCTGAATGTGATATGATGCCATAATTGCATGCCTGTCATTTGTGTGTGGTTATCTAAATTTATATTGCCTTATATGTCTATGAGTTGAATGATTGCGGTATGTGATTGCCTGAGTGGACGATCGGCCTAACCTAAGGTTAGGACCCACCTTACTGAGATGTAAATCTCACCCTATTGGGGATGCCTTCTTTTATTGATCCTAGGCCTTGACGATGTGGCCCATTCATTTTGGAGGCCCGAAGGAGATGTCCACTTATTTTGATGAGTTCCCTGACGGGCAGGGAACTATTTACTGTAGTTTGGGTAGACGAGGGTAGTACGAGCTGGAAGCCTCATCGGTATGAGGCATGGTTTAGGAAGGTCGGGGATGTGTTTACCGGGCCGCTGAAGCCCAATGAGGTGCCCTAAAGAGTTGTTCCTAGCTGGTGCCACCCTACCCGAGACTTAGACTTGGCCGAGGGGTCTGTTGCCGGTTCTAGGAATGAACCGGAGAGGATCTCGACCATAGAGAACACGGAGGAGGAGGTCATTGTGGTCGAGGCGACCGAGGAGGATCTCATGGAGCCATGTGCTGAGGAGACCGCTGATGATACTATAGAGGTTTGCTTTGAGACCTTTTCGGAGTACGAGCCCACGGAGGACGCAGAGGACACCGAGCACTCCAGCAACTCGTCTTAGGAACTCCCAGTTTATTAGTCGGTCTTTTGGTGGCGATCCTGACTCTGTCTCTTATTGTATGATGGTTATGGACTCTTTGTGTACTTACCCCGTCGCCCCTCGTGCTAGCGGATTTAGTAGCTATGTATCTGTATGAACATTTGGATTTATGTATGACAGTATTGGCACTATCCAGGTCCCACTTATATTTTGTACGGAGGAGTTATTTCATTATTGCTTTCGCGTGCTTGGTTTATATCATGTCTCTCGACTTATGTGTGGATCTTGGGATCACGAGAGATTTTTGGTTTGCTTGCAGGGAGTCACTTGCTCGTGCCCGAGGCGCGGGGCGTGACAGGGATGGCCGGCCAAATGAGAAGGAGGGAGAGAGTCTTCCATCAATAATTCACTTGGTCAAAGGCTTGAATGATAGGTTAAAAGTGTTTATATCAACTCATAGCCTAATCCTTTGACACTTGTCCATGGTGTCAATCAAAGCTCATCCAATGGCCATGGTTTCTTCAAATTTTTGATAGCTATTGGGTGTGGTTTATGACCAAAATGCCCTTGTCCAATCATCAAAGCAAGGCTAAGGCTTGAGAGGCAAAATGGCAATTTTACCCCCGATGTCCGGACCGTCGTTTTTCTGATTCCAAATTTCTTCGATAAGACGACGACCAATCCAATTGTAATATTGGAATTCTTGATTCTCCATTTTCCAATTTTGAGATTTCATTTAATATCTCAAGCCTCGAGGAGGCGGAAATTCGGAATGTCACAATTCCAACTACATAATAAATATCAGGTCTTTTGCATACACGGTGTACATTAAGCTTTTGACAGCACTAGCATATGGAACACTTTTCATTTCTATATTTTGCTTGTTGAGTCTCAGTACACATCTTCGGCTTAGACCTTCACCTCTTACAATAGGAGTATCTTTTAGTTTAAAGTCTTACATACGGAATCACTCAGGGACTTTATCCATACGAGTCACTTGTGAAAGAGATTACAATCTCTTTCAAACGTATGTAGATTCACACATATCTTTTATATAAAAAATTGGAACATAACCAATTCTGGCTGTATCAATGAACTCCATAATGCTCCTAGCAATTAGTATATCATCCACAAACTGATCTTTGGATCTTTTGATAGATACTCAATGATCCTCATCAATCATTAGAAAAACATATGTCATAGTGGCATTACGAGAAAATATATATCATTATCTCCAAAACTGCATAAGGCCATATATCGATCTCAAAAGTCAATATACCTTTTGTTCTTGGCCTTCTATAATAAATCCAATAGGCTGTTTCATGCAAAATTCTTTTTTAAAATTCTCCATTGAGAATCGCAGTCTTTACATCCATTTGATATAATCCAAGATCCATATTAATCACTTTTAGAATAAGGTGAACTGATCATACTATTTCACCACAAGGCGAGTCTTATATCTCTTAATCGAGCCATCAGCTTTGCGCTTTATTTTGAGAGCACACTTGCTCCCAATGATTTTGTGTCCATTCGAAAGATCAATTAGTTCCCAAAACTTCATTTAATCTCATCAATTCCATCTCTTTTTCCATTGCTCGTATCCACTTTTCCTTATCAAGGCAAATTGGAGCCTCATTTTATACTACTTGACTTATTCTCTTCTTGTGGAGCAACCATGAAAGCTTAGTACACTTAGTACATCATTCTCCATTATGCTCCTACTCGGATCAGACAACGACGACATCTTCTTCACATCAAGTGGTTGCAATTGAGACTAATTCGAAACAAATTCCCCACTTCTCACATTGCTCCCACTTGGATAAGATGCTTAAAAAAAATCATTGCCACTATCCTATAATTCAAACAAAGAATTAATTTTCACTTATCTCTTCCTTTTTTGGAAATACATTTACTAAAAATGTGACATATCGTGATTCAAAATTCAGTTACATTTCTTAATTTCTTGCTTACTCACCTATAGCGCTTGCCCTTTTGAGTGCTCTTAGTATTTCACGAAGATACTCCTTTTGCTTCTAGGGCAAAATTTCCCATACTTGTGGGAGAACACGTGTGTATAGGGAGCACATCAAGGTCTAAAAAAGCTCAAAACTCATTGTCAACTTGTCCATAACTCATATGGAGTAGAGGTAACTGATTTACAAGGCACATAGTTAAGTATCTAGACAGCTATCAACAAAATATCACCACAAAAGGTAATATGCACAATAGAATGTGCCATCAAAGGCTTAACCATATCTATTGGGACCTGTTTTCTCTACAACTTCAATTCTATTATGGAATCACTGAAATAGAAAATCGGTTTTCTATTGCTTTTTCATCACATAAATATCTGAACTGATCAAATAGATTTTCTTGACTTCGATCAGTGTGATGAAATAAACAATCTCATGCCTTGCTCTCACATTTATTGAACCACATATGTCTGAATGGATCAACGCAAAGGAAGCTTATCTCTTGTTCATTTTCTGAATGGTTTTTTCATTATTATTCCCTCCAAGGTAATGCTCACAAATAGGCAAAATGACACTTTCAACACTGTCCAATAAGCCCTTTTTAGCTTATTTTACCCAGCCTAGCATGCCACATATTCATATCATCACAAAAGATGAAATTATGGAATAACTAATATTCACATTATTGCACTTAACAATATGCATAACGAAACCCTCTAGAATTATAATAACTTATTCCCAACGACAAGTCATCACCATTGTTATGAAAGTTCAAATTGAAACCATGTTAAACCAAACTAACACGAAAATTAAATTCCGTCAAGTTTTGGAGCATATAAACGTTAGTAAGAACAAGGTGCGACCATTGCACATATTGAATCGGAAGATGCCAATTACTTTGATTTTCACTCAGAAAATATTTCTCACATTTATTAAATTTGCTCAATGTGGAACTTATTAAGATTCCACTACTACATGGTCTATGCCCCTTTTATATACAATCCACAAAGGATAAAATTCAGTTACCAAAACTGAACTACAAACATATGTACACTTTTAAGTGTACTAAGGGATTCTAACATTTTTAACTCATCACAATTGTGAGCAAAGTGATCCTTTTTGCCACAGTTAAAACACTTCACTTTTGAAATGTTTTTCTGAAAAGGACATTTTCTTTTTTCCATTTTGGTTAAAATTTGATTTGTATCATAAACGATCTCTTCCCTTACCCCTTCACTTCTCAAACCCACTGACACTTGATTTTTGACAAGTATTTTTCAATCTTATTTTCAAAAATTCATAACAAAATCCATAAAAAATTGAAAAATTACAAAATCAACTTGGCGGCCTTGGCCAAGCCCAAGGAACCATTTTGACTAAAAAAATATTTTTTTGTATTTTTCATATTTTTTGATATTTTTAGAAAATACAAAAATACCCAAAAATTCAGGAAAAATAGTATTTGAGGTCACAAAAATATGAAAGAATAGTCAATATTTTTATTTTAATTCCTTTGTCTTCTTGACCTTGTAAAAAGTCCAAATTCAAGTTTAATTTTATGTGTTCCTTTGTTACACGTATGATTAAATTTGGTAAAAAATATCAATTGAGTCTTTTAATTTGCAATTTTGGCATTTTTTTTAGGATCTTGACATTCAATCTGATTATCTCTCATTGCAATTTAGCCCAATTATTTGTACAAATTGCTCAATTGCATGAATTGGGCAAAATTGCATGCTTAATTGCAATTTAGTCCTTGAATTTGGGCATAATAGAAATTACTTTAAATTCAAGGGCTAACTTTACAAATTGAAGCCATTGCCGAATGTATTTCATTATTCTGAGTCGATTAGCATCGGTGGTTTAGTCCAATTTGACCGTTTGGACCTTAAATTTCGCAATTTCTCGAATTGCAATTAAGGACAAATTTGTAGCTTTTATAGAAATTAAAATGAACTTTTGGGCAGAATTACATTTTTGGATAATAATCATGTCCTAAATTCGATTTTGAGGTTTAATTTGCAAAAATTCCTCGCGAATTAGGGTTAATTTTGAAAAATCAAGTCAGAACCGATTCTGAACGGTCAGACCACCAGGTCAGACTGGTCAAACCGATCCGCTACAGTGTCATCTTCTTCCCCAGACTCCCGTGCAGAAGAATAGTGCAAGACCGAACTTTGATGGCAAATTGATCGATCAATTCACCACAATTGAAGATGCATTGGTGGGGGGTTAATGCTTCATGCCATTTCCCGTTGATTGATACCGGAGTCGTGACCAATGGTCGTTGGAACGGGGAGTAATTGACCGGTCAAGGTCGCGATACCTACAAAAATCAACAAAAGCAAACTCAGATTAAATTCACGCCGAATTCACACAGAATAAAGCTCGACGGAGGACCAAGTAGAGTTGAACGGAATACCTAGCATCCCAGTTACTGTCGGCATACCATTTGGCACGTGATAGCACGTGAATTCAAGTGGATGGGGGTCGACCGATCGGCGGCAAAATTTTTGAAAATGGTATATAGCCTCTGGAAGCTTTCTAGAAGGGATGAGATGTTCATTTTGTTGTGGAGGGAGAACAGAATTGACAGAGAGAGAAATCGAGAGAGAGAACTCGCTCTCTAGCCCCTACCATCGAGAGCTTGAGTTCGGCCTGCAAGTGATCTCCGACGACGATTTAGGCCGAATCGAGCCGCCATTCCACGTCAAAACGATTGCCTGAACTCCATGGGGTTGATCGCACCAGTTCACAGGGCCTATAATCTCGAAAAAGGTAAGTCGATCCTCCAAGCTCGACTTCTGCCCTTCAATGGCGAAGTCCTTTCCCCGCCTCAATTCTTACGATTGATGTGTGCATTTCGTATCTGTGACATCACTGAGCACTGCTATATGCTTTGATTGCATTGAAATCGAGTCAAATCTAGCTTTTGGACCACATCACCATTGCCGACCCTGCCGAAGCTTCCCTAGCTCATGCTAGCCTAAACCAGGTCAATCGAGCATGTATGTAAGTCTTCTGAACTCATTTAAAAGCGATCATGTGAATGACTTAGCTCAGTATGCTCTTTGTTGCTTGATTAGCGTAGTCATGGCTGAATTGGTTATAACCTGATTAATCTAGTTATCTTAGATAATCACGTTTGATTCTGTGATATGTTACTTGCAACGTCGAGATGAGTCGATTGGTGCCGGTCCTATTCGATTTCGTCGATATTTCACCATTGGATCACAGCCGGAGGCTGTCTGCCATCCGTTGCAGATGAAGAATGCTCAAGGAAGATGACGATGATGTGGCAGTCAATCGGTCAAAGGTGCTGACGTGGCATGCCACGTGGCAGCCACATCAGTTAGGTTGTTAGAGTCAGTATATTTCTGTTAGATGATCGGACAGTCCAGGTTTCGCCGCGTGTTGGTTTGGTGACCGTTCGATCAATTTTATAAATTATGTTAATAAAAATTGAATTTTCAAAAATAAAAAATAATAGTTTGATCGAACGGTCATGGATTAGCCGAGTCGTTCGATCTTGGCCGTAGATCTAAGTAATCAGATCTAACGGTCGAGGGATAGTCGGCTTCTGATCTAGGCCGTAGGTTTTAGTCAACTAATCTGGCGACCATAAAGTAGCCACGTGGTTCAATAGAGACCATCGGATTAAATCTGAATAATATAAAAATAAAAAAAATGCGAAATGGGGTCGTTTTGAGGCAAAGGTTGGGCGGGTCTAGGTCTGGGTCGGGTTCAGATTCTAGTGGGTCAGGTCGACCCTGTCCGAATCATATTTTTTTATATAGAAAATCTAGAAAATTTAATTTTTTAAATAAAAAATCTGAAAAATCCTAGAAAATTCTAAAAAATGTTATAAAATTCTAGAAAATCCCAAAATAATGTAGGAAAATTATGAAAAATTCCTAGACATTCTGAAAATTCTCAAAAATTGAAGAATGACCACAGACAACTGGTTAGTCCTATTTTTAGAATTTATTATCTGTTCTTTCGAAAATTGACGATATTACCCTCTATGGGTAAATCGCCTCCGCTTGGTATATGAGATAGTTCAAGAATGCCAAGATAAGAATTATGGTAAGTCAGAATATCAATTCTTATGCTTAGGTTTTCGAATCTTGTCCTTTTTCTAAAAATGATGGTTTTATCCCTCAAAAGGTAAAGTCACTTTTAAAATTCCAGAAATTTTTTTGAAAATTCCCGAAAAATAGGAAATGGGTTGGTTTGTTAACCATTCCTATTGTCATCATTTTCTGATTCCATATTTCATCTGAAATGATAAATTTGCCCTTCTTGGGCAAATTGTCCCAAAATTCTTCAAAATTATGATTTTACCCCTCAAGGGCAAATCATGTCAAAAACATTCTTAAGCCTTGATTGACATTTCTCTAGGCTAATAGGGCCTTACTAGAGATGTCACATTGCATTCATGTGATTTATCCGCACATTTTGGATCCTTGATTTGCACACTCATTTTATTGACTGTGTTTGCTAGGATAGTTATTCCTATCTGCATGAACTCTTAGATGTAAGGTTCGCACCTCACTCATTTGCATGAAATCTTAGGTTAGATAAATCAGTCAATTTAGATGCCGAAAGGGCGTCAACTCTGACAGTTGGCGCAACAAAATTCCCGATCTCATTTCTCTAGTTTCCGCAGAATTGAATAGAATCCTCCCAACTATTCGATAGGGTTTCCAATCGTACCCTCCACAAAACGATTAGTGGTGACTCCTTGACATGCATACGTATCACATGTCACCAGATCATACTGAAGGTTGATCACGTATACCGTCGTTGCGATTTGGGTAACGGGCCTTGGGAGAGGCTCGCGTTCGACTAGAGGGAACGACCCATTAACCCACCATGATCTCGAAAGGATCTCGAGATCCGGATCGCGACAGACTGGCGACTCCGCTGGGGACTTATTCCAACCCATAATCTCTAGTTATGAATTTTTGAGGATTTGAGCCAATTAAAAGGTTGATTGGTTTATCTAATCATGTTTTCTGCAGATGCTCTCGAAGGTGAGGTACGTACCCTAACCATTGTGTTAAATGTTTTTGCAGATTGGAGAAATAAAGGGTGGAGTGTTTCTTGACATCTTTCCTATAGGTTGGAGTTGGGATTGTATGTTTATTTTTACGCATATATTGAAGCGGTGTTTGATACAAATTGTTGTGCATGACCTTGCATTGTGATGATTACGACACTTCGCACACACTGGCGGTCAACCCCGATTGCAAATCACTTTTAGGTTACCTTAGATAGGGAAAGGGTACGAAAGCGTCTCGTATTTGATGGCACGTGAGACTTTCATGTTTGTTCCCGCTCACAATCTAAATGGTGCTATCTAGCCCTCTTGGGTGGATACTCTTGAGAGGAATTTTTCATATTTGGATCGTGAGAGCCTAAGCCATAGGTTCCACACTTGATTTTATTTTTAGAGTGTATTACCGCTTATCTCATGCACATGTCTGTGGAAGGATGGTATACCTAAAACCACCCATTGTTACAGGGGATATTGGATGTTCCCTGGATTTTGGTTGGTAAGGAATTTACTTTTAATGTATTTCCTTACTCCTTGTTTCATAGTATGTTCATGTATTGCATATTATTCATATCTACATGCATTGCATACATTTGGAAATCATTCAAGCGACTGATTGGAATAACGATGATAGAGGATAGGATGTCGTTGTTTCCTAGAAGTTCGACGGAGTTGGTAACCTTCGAATTTCTAAGGAAAGTCACTTGACCTGGGCCGAATACAAGGTTGCATTTTATTAGATTTGTACATGGCCGAGAACTAACTGGACGTAAACTGAGATATGCCAAAGGTTGCCAGACTAGTTATTATGTCAATAACCTTAGGATTAAGTGGTAGGCAGATGAGATGTTCAACCATTATCTAGAGGCAAAAAGGCAGTACCGTAACGGCTTAGCTTGAAAAGCCTATGCCCACCGAAAAGCTAAACGTCAAGCCTGGGAAAATCAACCAATGATCTCTCTTTGGGGAAAGAAAAGACGCCCTACAACCAAGATGAAGCCAAGGTGCATCATACTGAAAAAGACAAAATCCAAGAAGACCCCTAAAGCCATTATAACGTGGACTAGAGAGTGGCTAGAGGAATTAAAGCATCTCAACCGACCCGCCGAAGATTATTCTTCCCAATCTGAAGGACACTCAATTAAGGAAGAAGTCCTGATTGCCGAGCCGTGTCATGAAGAGGGGCAAGATAAAGATTGTGACATTTTGAATTTCCACCCCTCGAGGTTTGAAATATGAAATGGAAGCTTGAATTGGCAATTGAAAATAAATAATTTCAAAATTGGAAAAGGAATATGACGTCGTCTCTCCAAATGGTAATTTTGAATTTAAAAAGTGAAGTTTGGACTGAAAGTGTAAAATGACCATTTTGCCCCTCGACCTTTGGCATTGCCTTAAGAAGTTTAGAAGGTCATTTTGGTCATTTCCCCTCCTATATATGGCTGTCGAAAATTGAATAAGGGAGTGTCAATGGAAGTCAAAGTCAATGGAGCAACCAATAGAAGCCTTCCAAGTGTCACCATTAGAGAGGTTAAGCATTAATTAAGCCCCACCTACCAATCTTATCAATTTGACCAAAAGTGTATGATTGGGGTGGAATAGACTCTCTCTCTTCTCAAATTTGGCAGGCCACCTCTCCCTTTCTTCTTCCTCCTTCATTTTTGCTCCTGGCCGAGAAGGGTTCTCGCGGACAAGGAAGAAACCGGCTCACTATTTTGGTCATAACTTTGTCGTCCGATTTTGGATTGAGGTAAAACCACCTCCATCTTGAACCTTATCATCTTGTCATTCTAGAAAGGTATTATCAGCTTAATTTGGCTAAGACGTTTGTCCCGTAGGTCTGTTTGAGTGGATAAAGGTCAGATTCTGACCCGGTTTTGGAGAGGCTGCGTTTTTGGGGGCTTCCGGACTCCAAATGGCCTTAAATTTTTAGGAGAGCTTCATAACATCTAATAATATGGTTAGATAGTCTGTAATTGCAAGTTTGATGGTTTTAAATTGGGTTTTCATGGATGAACATTGATGACCAAAATTGGACAAATTCTGATCAAGAGGAGACTAGGCTGTTTTGAAGTCTTTAGGGTGTCAATCCACTTCAAATCTCATGGTGAGCCTTCTAAACATGTAAATGAAGGTCTTAGTATGTTATTTGTGCAAAGATTTAGGCTTGAAATTGAAATATGGCTCGATTAAATGGTTGGAAACCGAAACCGATTCTGCTTTGGTGGGTGAACCATGCTGGCCGGTTCTGTTTAAGGACTAAGGGAGGAATATTTAAACTTAAAATGGACTAATAATACCCTATTTGATGTGTTGTTAAGTGTCAATAAGAATTGTGAAAAGTGGATTGAGGTTTAGACGAGAAATATGGACAAAACGGATACTTAAACCTCTATATTGAGTTTAGTTTGGTGCATGGCCGTGTGAACCGCACCCATTAAGGGTTTGTGAAAGTGTCATTATGCATTCGTTTGATTATTAAGGTGGCATGAATTGCCAATGGTGTGGCTAAGGAAGGATTGGGTTAATGGAAGTAAGAATTCCATGGTTTTTTATTCAAGATTGGTAAATCTTTCTAGGTTGACGAGGAATTCTTGGTGGATTGCATACTTATGGCATTGAGGGGAGTTACTTGGTGTGAAATATTGCTAATTAATCGAGGTAAGTGTTTCCTAAACCCTTATCCGAATGCTAGTACACTACTGGATTGGCTAATTGGATGAATTGAGTGCTTGGTGAATCCTACGGCTTGAATTACTTGATTAAGTAGAGGATTTCATGACTTGGATGGCATAGTGTGACAATTGAATATTGTGATATGCCTTGATGTTATGTTTGGCTGGTGTGTTTCTATTGGCTAGAGAGCCTTATGAGGTAAGTGGCTATTGAGCCCTTAGTAATATAGTTCGGCTATTGAGCCATGTATTCATGAATTAACAATGATGCCCTGTTCTTGTTATTGAATTGACTGTGAGCCATGTTCTTGTTATTGAATTGGTTGTGAGCCTTGTTATTGTTAAGGAATTAACTAAACTTCCCTAGTAGTGAATTGATCGTGGGCCCTGGTGATGACATTGCGGCCGCGGGCCTTGTCGATGATTTGGTTTGGAGCCCTGGCGATACATCGCGGCTTGAAGCCCTGGCGATACATAGTGGCCATGGTCACTAGCGATACGATGCAGCCGTGGCCCTAGCGATGATTTGGATTGAAGCTATATGAAATTATATTGCGGCTTAAAACCCTGGTGATACATCGCAGCCGTGGGCCCTGGCAATGATTAAATGGTTTGTCACATTGAAGACAATATGCTTGTTTTAGGCTAACGTGTAAAGCATAGGTTCTATAGCAAGTGGACCCGGTGGTATTAGATGATGGTGAACTCGAATAAGAATGAGAATGCCGATTGGCCTATGGCCCTAGTGGCATTGAATGGCTTTGTGCCTTGAAAGTACTGATTGGCCTGTGGCCCTAGTAGTACAAGGACATCGATTGGCCTGTGGCCTCGGTGATGTCATCTGGCAAGAGTGCCAGTGGAGTACGTGGGTAGATGAGAAAGTGGTGGCAGTTGTGCATCGAATTGCACGTACTTGTGCTTTGAGCTTGAACCCATAAGATGGTCCATGCTTGGTTGTTATTATGTCTGGTTTATGAAGGCCTTGTGCCATTGCATTGATGAATGCCTCTATCTGATAGCGTATGCGAGTGTGGTCTGGAGGGACTGGTGTTCAGCTCTAGGTTTAGATTTCACTTATTGAGATTTATATCTCACCCTAGTTGGGGCTGAACTTTTTCAAGTCTTTGAAAACGGAAATACAAGCGAGATGAGGATGAACTCTCGATGAAGTGATGTCATGAATGATTTTATGTATTTTGTGGACTTAGGGATTGTATCTGAATTTTGAGGAATTAGGAATTGAATTTTGTGTACTTGACTGCGATAACTTCTGAGGAGAATTTTATTTATAAGAAGTGTATACCCTATTGTCCTGAGTCATTTCATAATGTCATTGTACGGAGCAGTTTTATGGCTTCCACGATTTTGTTTCTTTGTATAGTTGATATATGATTGGCCGAAGGATCCTGGATGGCACAGCTTGATTACGGCATGGTGAGATGTTCGCGTGCTCGCCGGGTTTCGGGCGTGACAAAATGCAATCAAGAAAGAAACCCTGATGGACCATCACCCTGAAGAAGATTAGATCTTGGGGAAGGATAGTTTAGATCCTACAATCCATTGGCCTTTTATGGCTTTCTTGTTTTAGAATAAATCTGATTGGTATTTTCCCCCCTTCGAGACCCCTCTCGATCTCTTTATCGTATCATATCCTTCTTTTAATAAGGAATTTCTTCTGCTATGCCCACAGTTGATGTTTTGACCAATTGAATGTGACATTGTTATTTCCTTTAGTCACTAAGATGATTATGACTAATTGCATAATTCACTTGTTTGAAATTCAAATTAGACCTTGAGTCGGGTCTTTCATACCTCAAAGGGATTCTAATTTCCATTTCATTGACTAGAATATGTAATTAAACCAGTTCATGCATATTTCATGACATTAGCATAATCACATGTTTAAAGTAATCTTTGGCGATTGATTTTTCAAAATCATTTTCATATTTTAGACTTGATGGGAAAGAATGACATCCAAGTATTCAAGGTCCCTCGAGCTGAGCTCCTAACCTATTGGGGGAGCATGGGTGAAGCTAGCCAGAAGTACGTCAGATTGCGGCTAGGATATTTGTTGGACCTGCTGAAGATTGAGGGTCCACCTGCCTTTATCTAAGCCATGGCCCTTTATTGGGAACCCACCACCACGACGTTCTACATGGAAGGACTGGAGGTTACCCATACCTTTGAAGAATATAGCGCCGCCATTGGGGTTGAGTTTACTCACTTATTAGTCCAACCTCCTATAGGGTTTGAGCCTTTGAGTCAACTAACTGAATTCCTGGATACAAACTTCAATGAAATCAAAGCAGACGCCAAAAGTAATTCTGGGCGAGTTTCCCTATCTATTCTTCTAGATAGGTTTCCCAACTTCCCTGCTAGTAAGGAAACTAAATCTGGTAGAGCTATTGCCTTGGCATTCTTTAACTTTGTTCTATTACCAATCTTGTATGTTACTTTTGACCCTATCATGGCTGTAGTGGTCAAACAAGTTTATTATGGGTTGAATTATTCGAACCTTATCCTTGCCAAAACCTTCCTCTCCTCAAACCGTTTTAGAAAAAGTAAGAATGGAATCTTTAGTGCCTCCAGTGGTCTCCTATACCTGTGGTTCACATCTCATATTAATCAATTTCATATCCGTATGGGTTCCACTGAGATTAGCTCTGATGCCCATCTTCTTAGAACTTTCATCAAAACTCATACACGTATTCCTAAATTCAACTTTAAAGAAAGGAATAAATTCCTTAGAACTTTAAAATCGGAACAACTCCGATGGCAGCTTATATTATCAACACTCGGTAAAGTCAAACCCACATGTAATGGAGAAGACCCAGTCCCCTTGCTAGGATTCACAGGCACCACCGCATATTATCCAAGGAGGGTTGTCCGACAGTTTGGAGCATTACAAGGGATCCCTTCATCACCACGACCAGATGTTTTCCTGTTTGACTTGCCAAGAAAGACTCTCATAGAGGAAAAGAAGAAGCAATTCGAAGCCAAGGTGTAATTCATCATACGCCCTTTGAAAGACTCCAAAACTGAAAACATAGAATGGCCGGATGATATGACTCATGAGATGAATACTCATAGGGCATCTACAGAATACATCCAACGCTTTGAGGCAATAAGACGTAGCTTTGTCGAGCCTTATGTACCTGAATACATCGTGTCGTACGTCCCTATAGTGGAGCCGTATATACCTGAAGATATGGGATCACTGTCATATTCAAGAGATGAGGAATCTCAGACTGAAGGATCCGATCTTTGCTGGGATGAGGAGGGTGCCTTAGACCTTAAGCGCCCTAGACTTGGATAGACTATTCTATCAAGTGTAAAACGTGTGAACATTATGATGCTTTCTTAGCATTTGAATACTCATTTGTATTAAATGTTACTTCTGGCATATATGTATGAGCATAAGCATGATTTGTCGACGCGTAAAAAAAAACTATCATCAAAGATTACGCTTCTTTCAATTTCATGAATTCTTTGGAAAATAATTGAAAGAACTGCTTACGTGAGACTAAGGCTCACAAAGTAGTCCTTTTTCTCATTCATCAATAGAAAATATGAAATTGAAAGAATCCAGTACTTTCTTTATTTTTCATAAAGAGATGCTTACTTGTTATTTTGAAATAAACATGTACTCTCTAATCACGAAATTACCAAGACATCATTTCCGTACTCGACTTAAGACAAGAATGGAACAACAGGGGTTGGCTCCACGAGTGGGCATGTTGGAGACCTAGATGACTACTATGATTACCATGATGGCTGAAATTAAGGCAATGTTGGAAGCCTCCTAAGCCAGGCAGACAGCAGTACCTAACCTGAACGACTCAGGTCAATCCTCAATATCCAATATAACCAACAAAGGGACAACTGAAGGTGCCCAATCGATCATGGAGGACACTCATATGCCGAATATCCAGCCACAATCGAAGATGCCCCCTGTTGTCATTAACCTCGAAAAGGAGGAGAAGGGAAAACAGTTTATGAAAACTGAAGCCGAGAGGCTAAGAGGATAACCAAAATTGAGGAGTGTTTAAGCAGTCAAGGCTACGAGTTAGCTCGTTTTGACAAGATATCTCCTTTTGCCAAAGTAGAGACTCCTCATGACTACAAAGAACTAGACTTTGTAAAAAAGTACGATGGGACAGGCTGTCCATGGGCTCATTTCAATTACTATTTGCGTAAGATGCTGCACTATTCCGACTATATTCCTCTGCTGATGAATACGTTCTAAGAGAGTTTGGCCGGCGTCGCTCTGGCTTGGTTTATTGAGTTAGATCTTGATGACTACGACAGATGGGAAGATCTTGCTGAAGATTTCCTTAGGCAGTATAAGTTTATCATAACTACGGCCCCGACAAGGGAAGAGCTGTTACGAACTGTGAAAGGAAGAGGAGAAACAATCAGAACATATGCCCAGAAATGGCGCACTTTGGCCACTCAAGTGAAACCGCCAATCCCGGAAGATAGGGGTAAGAACAGTACAAGTGTCATAACTTTTGTATGGAGATCACTTGAGTGCCATAACTTTTTTTCCGATCACATGAGTATCAAATCGAAGCAAAAGGGATCACTTGAGTGCCACTTCCGGCTAAATATCATACGTGGACTTTCTGCTTGCAATTCTTGTCTAACATGTTGTTCTTAATTTTAACCTAAGTGATCATTTTTTCAAAATTAAGGAACATAAGTGATTGCTTTTAAAAAATTAAAGAACCTAAGTGATCACTTTTTAAAAATTGAGGAACCTAAGTGGCCATTTTAAAAAAGATATGGTACTTAAGTGTCCACTTTGTGAAAGTTCAATCTGAAGCGTGCATCGTTCTTAAAGTGAATCTAAGTGATCACTTTTTCAAAATTAAGGGACGCAAGTGACCACTTAAAAAAAAATTGAAGAACCTAAGTGATCACTTTTCAAAAATTGAGGAGCCTAAGTAACCATTTTTAAAAAGATATAGTACTTAAGTTGCCATTTTGTGAAAATTCAATCTGAAGCATGCGACATCGTTTCCTTTTCATTTGCTGATTCAGCTTTCCAGCGAGCCACGTGGGTTGATTTTACATTTTTTTAGTGCCACGTCGGATTTTTCGATGACCAAATCGCCGATGGCATTCAAGTGGTCTATTTTTGAAAGTTGTGGTACTCAGGTGATCGAAAAAAAGTTGCGGCAATCAAATGATCTCCGTACAAAAGTTATGGCACTTGTACAGTTCTTACCCTCGGAAGATGACTTGATTTACCTGTTCTTGAAGGCACTTCCGTACGAATACTTTGACAGATTAAACACCTCAGGATGCCAAATCTTTACACATTTGATAAAGGTGGCCAAGAGATTGGAGTGGGCTTTGAGTGACAGAAGGCCACAGGAAACTTCGACGAGAAAGCAATATCCCTTGAGAAAAGAAAGAGAGGCTGGAGTTGACATAGCCCTTGTACCGGATTCCATAAACCGAAGACGTTCGCTAATTCTAATCAGGCTAAAGGAGGATCATCATGGTCAATGTCTAAAGGGCAAGAGCTCAGGAAGAGGCAGCCTCAGAAGCAATTTTCTCAACTTCTCATATCGTTATCCAAGTTGCTCCCGATGTTATTAGAATAACACTTGGTGGGAAAGGAACCTCCCAGAGTGAATCTATGACATTCTGATTTTTCCTGTCATTTCAAGACTCATTAATGAGAAAGTATCTAACGATGTATTTCAATCATATCTCACTTGGATCAGATCAATCTTGAGTTGATCGACCAAAAGGGAAATGCTAACGCGAGACAAGGTACGTGGACCAAGGGAACTCGAATAGGAAATGACACTTTAATCATAAGGATTGTCGAGGGGACATTTAGAGCCATAAAAGGCCGATCTAAGGACAATTAAGAGATGCATTGCTAGCGTTATATGTTTGGAGTGCGGGTGATGCCACTTAACCAATATATAATTTGCAAAATTTTTCTAAATCGAACAGTGACGATCAAGACCATCGGAACTAGTGATAGACTTTTACAATCACATGACAACCAAAGTCTCCATGAATTGACGAGCCCGAATTGTTATATGAATAACAGGGTTGATACGTGTAACGTGTGCAAAAGCTGCCCGTCAGTTCAGGATAGGCTGGAATCGCATTGGATAGAGAAATGATTCAGGAACGAGTCTTGAAATTTGAAAATGGAGAATCAAGAATTCCAACATTACAATTGGATTGGCCGTCGTCTTATCGAAGAAATTTGGAATTAGAAAAACGACGTTGCCTATATTATTTGATGAGGGCATTTTAATCATTAACCACACCCCAAGGCTGCCGAAAATGAGGGGAATTACCAGCCATTGGATGAACCTAGAATGACACATGGACAAGTGTTAAAAGATCAAGCCTTGATGTTGATTGAATCACTTTTAACCTACCATTCAACAAGTTGACTCTTGAAATTGGTATAAACATCACTCTCTCTATCCCTTGGCCGGATACCCCCTAAGCCTGCCTATCATCTTCTTCCTCTTCTCTTCTTCTTCACCGAGAGAGAGATCCAGGCCGACCGATTCTGCCACCTCAATTCGCCGCCGTCGACCGCCACTTCTGGCAACCCCTAGCCACCGAGCTGACCACCTGCTACTTCCTCATCCTTTTGCCAATGTTCTCCAAGTGGAATCACTGCATTTGACTCAATGAGGAGCTCCGGCCGACCAATCTTCCTAAAGTTGACGGAAATCATCGCAACCAGAGGTAAGCCACGATTTAGGCCTCATAGGACCCCGAAATCTTGGAGTTTTTCAACCAAATTTTATGGACATCTAGGGGACACATAGACTGAGCTGTGGTAAAAATTTTGGGAGAATTTGATGGAGTTTTGACCCCAAATGGATCTTGTGTTTGAAGGGCCAGAACTGACCGGTAGCAGACCCGGAGGAACCGAGGTCGTTCGAGGACTTTCCAGCGTCGCCTTGGCTCCAAATTTTTGGTGAGGCTCCCCAACCCTTAGAACTACATGTTAGCAAGTAGATTAGTGAATAAATTGAGGATTTAAGCTGGTTTAAGGGCGGTTAAGTTAGGGTAGATACAGAACTGAAAATGCCCTGTTTTAGTTCTATGCATACCGGTTCTGTGGGAGGCTGTTGGTATTGGAATTGAGCTTCAAATTCATCGTTGAGAAGTGTGAGGATGTTAATTGATTGACCCATGAGGTGTATGATTAGTGGGGTGAAGTTTTGAGCAAAAAAAATTGATGATTGGATGAATTTCCTTAGGTTGCGTGGCTGAGTTGTTCTTGAGCCATTTGGACCGAGTTCTTGAGGTGCTTGGGAAGGGATTTTGTTGAGTGAAGCTTGAGGTAAGGGGATTCTAAACCTTTGATAGGAGGATTGGACTCAATTGGGTGATTTTTGTGCGAATTGATCGGTTCTTAGAAGTCATAGTGTGGTTGTCTAATGCATGTCCTAGAAACATATAGGGGACTTGAATGTTTGACATTGCTTGTGCTATGGATTGATTATTACATTTGAATGTCAAAATAAATTGTCTCGCATGCCATGAAAGTGTCGTTAGCATCATGAGTTGTATTTGAATGTGTGCTATGAAATAAATTAAACTTGTGGCATGTCTGAGAAGTTGTGACACCCTGAGGCGTATGAGACGCGGGGTTGTGTGAATGAATACCTTGAGGCGCTGAGGCGCGGGGTTTGAATTGAATGGCACTCTGAGGCGTACGCGACACGAGGTTGAGAAGGCCATAGTCTTGATGCTTTGAAATGCGGGACGGAGTTGAGATGTGTCGACATAGGCCTAGATGAGATTGAAAACCTGATGCGTTTAAGCGGGTTTGTCAATGAGACGGTCTGATGCATTTACGCGGACCGAGCCTGAGGCGTTATAAACGCGGGTATGAAAGTGAGGCAGACTGGAAAGGGATGGAAGGTGTAATCTGACTTGGCATAATGTGCTTGATTCTAATGAGATTGTATGATGCCATGATTGCATGCTTGACATCCGTGTGCTATTTCGTGCAAGTTGAATGCTTCTTGTGGTTTTGTATAAATTGCTTGGGGTTGTAATTGCCTGAGTGGACGGTCAGCCTAACCTAGGGTTAGGACCCACCTCACTGAGATGTATATCTCACCCCGCTGAGGGACCTTATTTTCAGATCCTAGACCGTGATCATGTGGCCAATCCGTTTTGGAGATCCGAAAGAGATGTCAGTGTATTTTGATGAGTTCCCAGATAAACAGGGGACCATTTACGTTAGGAAGTGCACGGTCGTCTGGGTAGATGAGGGTGGTAGTAGCTGGAAGCCTTACAGGTACAAGGCATGGTTCAGGAAGGTAGGGGACATTTCCATAGGGCCACTGAAGCCCATTGAGGTATCTCGTGGGGTGATGCCCAGTTGGTGCCATCCCGCTCGGGATTCAGTGGAGGTCAAGGGGTCCGTCGCTGGCTCGAGGATTGGCCCTAAGAGGACCCCGACCCTAGAGGACACCGATGAGGTGATAGTGATCGAGGCCACCGATGATGACCAGGTGGAGCCATCGGCTGATGAGACGTTGGAGGACACTATGGAAGTTTACTCAGAGACCTTCTCGGAATACGAGCCCACTAAGGAGACTGAGGAGGAGACTGACGACTCCAGTAGCTCGACATAGGAGTTTCTATTCCTGGTCTGGCAGTTTAATGGTGACCACGATGCCTGTCCCTTTTTGAGTGCAGATATGATCGTCTTTTGTGTTAGTTTTGCCACCCTAGTGACCAATATGTTTAGTGGTCATGCCATGTATGGATATTCGGAAGTTCATGTATTAATGGTACCTTCGTTACCCAAGTCCCATTTTATATTTGTACGGAGGAGTTCTATATCATCGCTTCCACGTGCTTTCTATATGATATCTCTCTCGACCTTTATATGAATCATGGGACCACGAGAATCAGGCGAAATATCCTAGTTTTGATGAAAACCAGACTTGCACTTATCATATGGGTGAAAGAGAATACAATGTAGATAAGTGCTACATCCTTCAGCTGAAGGTTCAGGCTCTCATTGACAATCAAATTTTGAAATTTGATGATGTAGCTCCAAACGTGCAAGAGAATCCACTCCCTGATCACCAAGCAATTGATGCAATATTTGCTGATAAAGAAGAAACCACCTTGAGCTGAAGGTGAATATACCCAAGCTTACCAACATTTTGGCAATCGCCTCGTCATATCCAAAAGAGGGAGAAGTGTCGGCTAAAAGAAAAAAGCTATGTATTGTCAAACGATGAGCCTAGGGATAATGTCGAGCGTGGCTAATGAAGAGTTTGAAGGAATTAAAGCCTCGATGAACTTAGAATGGAACCAGTTTGTGGTTGAAACCGAGCGAGGAAATATGTGGAATGTCCTCCATGAAAGTCCGGTAGGTGACGTAGAGCTAGTTACCGAATCGGAAGAAGAGCCTGACGAAGACAAACTAAAAGATACCAAGCGAAGTCTGGCTGATCGCAGATTTGTAACCAAAGCACTGGAGAGAGAGGCAAGGTTATAGATAATCTAAGTGAGAATTTTGGTGGGTACAATTTTAAAGTGAAGTACTCCGCTCCTCCCAGTTTCTTCCAAAGAATGGAGGATATCATTCCTGATGGATGGAGAGGTATGGATGATCCTGTTCAACTAGAAGTCTAGAGGGATATGATAGAATCTTTTACAGAAGAACTTGAATCGTCACTTAACCAAGTGATATCGGGACATTTCCTGCGCATAAAAGAACAAGTGAATGATCTCTCGAGAGAGATAGAGGATGTGTCATTTCAATTGACAACGTGCGGTCATCCTCAAACGACAGATGACAAAGCTTGACACCGGGCAATACGTCAGGATGGACAAGTTAATAGCCTCTTGACAAAGCTTAACTAAACTATTCGAAAGAGTAAGAAGACACTTGAAGTTTGCAATGTCAGCTGAGTCAAGTGATGCTGATAAATGCCATTATTCGAAATACGAAAACTTCTCAGGAGACTTTGGCGATACTGTGGCAATGATTAAAGCTGCTACGACTGTAGTAATCAAACTGGATGAACTTGACAGCCTAAGCCAAGAAAAGGATTGTTTGGTGAAACCTGTGATAATTCACCTACCAATAGATGAAACTGATGATGAATCTGAACTAGAGGCATCTCACTTGACGATGCTAACCATACAAGTCCCGCCGGTAGAAATTTATGATTTTAAGGCAGTTCATTGGAAGTATGGAACGGGAGAAGTAGATGCCGTGATGAGGTCTGGACGATTTCATGCTCCAAGGGAAGGCGAATCTGAAAAGAAGGAGGTGTCGAAAGAAGATGCGGAAAAACTCCTATCCACAGTCAAGACCAGCGAATTTGAGGTGATAGAGTAGTTAAGAAAAATGCCATCCCATATATCTTTCTTAGATTTGTTCATCAACTCAGAAAAACCTAAGGATGCGTAGCTAAAGGTACTAAATGAAGTACATGTCCCCAAAACCATTAACGACATACAATTGAAAGACTTTATGGGGGCAATTCTTCTTAAGAATCAATTGAACTTCTCGAATGAAGATTTCCCCATCGAAGGAAGAGGGCACAACGAGGCCTTCTACATCACTGCACACTATAATGGAAAGAGAGTAGCACACGTGCTAGTCGATAACGGATCTGCTTTTAACATCTGCCCATTGGGTACATTGAGAAGCTTGGGCATCAAAGAAAAAATGATTCGAACCTCCAAAGTGGCTATTAAAGCCTTTGATGGGATGAGAAAAACAGTGGTAGGTGAAATCGAGCTGATGTGCTCATTGGCCCAACCAAATTCTCCATAAACTTCCAAGTAATGGATTTACCAAGCGCATTTGGATTCTTGTTATGGAGGCCATGGATCCATATTGCTGGAGCCGTACCTTCAAGTCTACATCAGAAAATGCAATTCGTGATTGATGGGAAAATAGTTACCGTCCCTGGGGAAGTTGATCTCCTTTCGTACCAGAATAGCGCTATCCCTTATATTGAGCCAGAAGTTAAGCAAGAAGCTAGCTATCATTCCTGGAGCTAGTGGCAGTGATCCACACTCCTGTGGGGGCAAAATTGAAGACCCCGTTTATCTCCGAAGTTAACCTTTTACCAGCTAAAATGCTATTAGCATATGGGTTCAACCCAGGAAAAGGTCTTAACAAATATGGTCAAGGAATCAACGCTCCTCTACAATTAAAATCCAACGAACATATGACATGCTTGGGATATCAGAGCACTCGTATTGGTGATTTCACCTCTAAGACAGCAGGTCGAGGCAAGAGCTGTGGACACCATAGACGCTAGAAAAATCAGAACGATTCATTCATTGGATCTCCAGCCTGGAAAGGTAAGTCTAAGAGGTTCAACAGCCCTTTGAATGAATACTTCAACGAAGACTCTAAGTGGCTGTCAGCAGAAGGGACAACTTTGTCAATGGAACCAGATCTAACAAACCATTTTCTGGATAATGACTTTGTGAACATCCTCATAGAGTGGCTTGATGAGGAAGCCGCTACTTCTAAGTAAAGAAACCTCTCCATTGCTTTTAATACTACACTTAAATTCCTGCATTTCTTTGCACTATTCATTTTTGTTATTTGAAGTAGAGGTAAGGAAAATGCCTTTGGATCTTTGATCGTTAGTCCAAACAGCATAGCTTGTAATGTGGTTCATTTTTACATTCAATAAAATGCGCAAGTTTTATTAAGGACATATGGGACTACAAATCAGCCCAATGATGATACTAGCCTTCCATACGGGAAGCTTGAGACCTAATTTGCCATATAATTCCTGATTTTCAAGAGATTTTCAAGGAACAAGAATGTCCAAGGATATGAGGACTAGTTCCATTTATGCCTGCACTTATTTTGAAATCTCTTTTGAAAAGATTTTTCACACTCATGCATCACATTTTCATATAAAACAGAGACTAACCATTCTCAAGACATTTCAGGCATCTCATCTCAAACATGCATACTAGGTCATTATGCGAACTAGATCACCAAGATGATTACTCCTGCGATATTGAGGAAGACGCGGATGATGGTTACATAGCTATCCGTAGAGATTGGAGTACCTTTGAAAATTCGACACCTCCCACTTCAGAAGAGTCAATAATCATTAACTTGGGTAACGTTGTAGATGTCAAAGAAGTCAAGATTGATAGAAATCTATCTTGAGCAGAAAGGCTCAGATTTGCAGAATTACTTAAAGAGTATTAGGATATCTTTGCATGGTCATACGCCAATATGCCGGGTTTGGATCTAAGAATTGTGGAACATGCGTTACCCACAAATCCCAGTGTTAAACTAGTGAGACAAGGCAGCAGACGGATGAGAGCTGAGTTAGAAGACAGCATTAAAGAAGAAGTTATGAAACTTCTTAGAATGGGCTTTATTGAAGCTATCTCTTACTCAGATTGAATTGCAAACATAGTCCCCGTCATGAAAAAGATGGCAAAATCTGAATCTGCGTGGATTATCGAGACTTGAATAGAGCAAGCCCAAAGGATGATTTTTCGCTTCTCCACATTGATGTGCTAGTGGATAGTACAACAGAGTACGAATTATTCTCATTCATGGATGGATTCTCTAGATATAACCAGATCCTCATGAAACAGGAAAACAAGCCGAAAACTGCATTTACCACCCCTTGGGAAAATTTATGTTATAAAGTAATACCCTTTGAACTAAAGAATGCTGGGGTAACTTATCAAAAGGCGATGGTCACCCTATTTCACGACATGATCCACAAGGAGATCGAGGTATATGTCGATGACATGATCGCCAAGTCCAAGAAATGACAAGATCACATTCAAGTGCTAAGGAAGCTATTTGAGTGACTCCGAAAATATAAGTTGAGGCTGAACCCTAACAAATGTGTGTTCGGGGCAAAATCTGGGAAACTTCTCGAATTCATTGTCAGTGGTAGGGGCATTGAAATTGACCCTTCAAAAATTCAAGCTATTTGTGACCTAGCAACTCCCTCAACGGTGAAAGAAGTAAGAAGTCTTCTAGGGAGACTAAACTACATCACCAGATTCATCCATCAATTATCATATGTGGCTAAATCGATTTTCAAACTGCTCAAGAAGGGTACAAAAGTGACTTGGGATACAGAATGCAATCAGACCTTTCAAAAGATCAAAACTTATCTAGTCACTCCACCACTACTTGTGCCACCCATCCCAAGTCACCCATTGACCTTGTATTTGACTATACTTCAAGAGTCTTTGGGAGCCTTACTAGCTCAAACAAGCCCTGTGGATGGTGAAGAAAGAGCCATTTACCATTTGAATAAGAAATTCACCTTGTCTGAAACAAACTATGCGCCTGTGGAGAAGGCTTGTGTAGCAATAGTGTGGGTGCTTCGCAGATTGAGACAATATACCCTACACCACCATATTCATCTTGTAACGAAAAATGATCCTATCAAAAATCTCTTGGAGAAACCCACCTTGATAGGGAAATTAGCAAAATGACAAGTGATGTTGTTTGAATTTGATATCAAAAGCTCTCCACAAAAGTCTGCGAAGGGGAGAGCCATAGCTAATATATTGGCAGAGAACGCTCAAAATCACACATATTCTAGGCAAACAAAAGTAGAATATCAAGTTTTGAATATGACAGAAGAGAAGTGGATCATGTATTTTGATAGTGCCGTCAATCTATCGGGAGCTGGTATAGGGGCAATACTAATATCCCCTGATGGTCAACATTATCCGGTTACAGCAAAACTAACTTTCCCTTACACCAACAATATTTCAGAATATGAGGCATGTATTCTAGGCTTACAATTGATCATCTCCATGGAGGTACCCAAGTTGCAGGTTTATGGAGACTCTATGCTCATTATTTTTCAAACAAAGGGAGAGTGGAAAACAAAGGACGTAAAACTCATCCCTTATCATGAGTACCTAGAAGAGTTAATGCTTAAATTTGAAGAAGTGTCATTTGAATACATGCCACGAGCGCAGAACCAGTTCGCAGACGCGTTGGCCACGTTGGCCTCCATGCTGCAAATAACTAATGGATTAGAAGTAGAGCCACTAAAGATAGGCATAATTAGAAAACCAGCTAATTGTATGATGGTCGAAGAAGAATTTGACGGAGAGCCGTGGTACCATGATATCGAGAATTATCTCTTGAAGAGAGAGTTTCCTGAAGGATGTCAAGCAGTAGACCGAAGATATATAGCCAAGGTGGCTAACAAATTCTTCCTTAATGGACAAACTTTGTGACATTTCGAATTCTGACCCTATCGAGGCTATTGAATGGAAGGATATCAGTTGGTGTATTTCAGTTGTAACTCGCTCGGAGTTGGCCACTCTTGAGTTAACTGACCAAAAGGGAAAGACTGACGCGGAGTCGGGTACGTGGACTTAGGGAGTTTGAATGAGAAATGGCATTTTGACCATAAGGATTGTCGAGAGAATATTTCGAGCTAGCAGAGATTGATCTAAGGATGATCATGGAATGTCTTGCTCGCGTTATACGTTGAGACGCGGGTGATTCCGCTTAACTAATGTGTAATTTGCAAAAATTTCCTAAATTTGATTTCGATGATCAGGATCGAAGAAACGAACAATAAACCCTCACAATTACATGACACCCAAAGTCGCCACGGCTTAAGACTAATCCCAAGGTCGATACGCGTAGCCCCTACAAGAGTCACCCATTAGTTTGAGATAAACGTCAACGAGAGTTCCACATGAAATTAGACCTCGAGATTTGAGTATTGGACATTGAGGAATTCAAATATTGGAATTGAGATAGACGTCGCCTCATCGAGGGTGGTTTATACTGAAAAAATGGAATTTCGGCCAAATGATCATTTTGTCCCTCGGCCTTTGGCCTTGCCTTAAGAAGTTTAGAAGGTCACTTTTGTCATTTCCCTCCTCTATATAGCTGTTGAAAATTGGATGAGGATGAGTAAAAGGAAGTCAAAATCAATGGAGCAACTAATGGGAGCTTGTCGAGTGTCAATCAAAGAGAAGGCCAAGCATTAAATGGCCATTAATTACCCATCTAATCTATTTGACTCAAAGTATATTATTAGAATGGAATGGACTTTCTCTCCTCAAATTTTGGCCGACCACCCTTCCCCTCACTTCTTCCTCTCCCTTTTTTCTCTCTCGGTTGAATGGGTTCTCGCGGATAGGGAAAAATCGACTCAGTGGCTTAGCCATAACATCATCGTCTGACTTCAGATTGAGGAAAAACATTGCCATCTTAAAGCTTATCGTCTTGCCATTCTAGGAAGGTATTATGAGCTTAATTTGACCCAGCCGTTTGTCACGTAGGTCTGTTTGAGTGGACAAAGGTCAAAATCTGACCTGGTTTTGGAAAGACTGCGTTTTTGGGAGCTTTCGGAGTCTAAATGACCTCAAATTTTCAATGAGATCTTTAAAACATCTAGTACTTGAAATGGCTGAGAAAGTATGATTATTTTCTTGAAGATTTAGGGTGCTTTCATGGCTGAACATAGGTGATTATACTTGGATAGATTTTACCCGTTTGAGTACCGTGTGAAAATCGAGCTGTTCAAAAGTTTTTGAGGTGTTATGTTGCTTCCAAATCTTCGGTGAGCTCCCTTAATATGTAGATTAAGGTTGTGGCGAATTGGTTTTGTGATGGATTGAAGTTTGGAATTGATATATGACTTGATTGAGCGGTTTGAACTGGAAATCGATTATATTTTGTGGGTGAATCCTTGTTGGCCGGTTTTGTTTACGGTTGATTAAGGAGTAATTAGACTTCAAATTGATTCATAATGCCCTATAAGATGCGATATGAGGTGTTAATGGTAAGTGTGTGAAGTGGATTGGGGTTTAGAAGTGAATTATGAGCAAAATTGATGCATGAACCCCTAAGCTAAGTTTTGCCTTGTATGTGGTCGTGTGAATCGAACCCATTGAGGGTTTGTGAGAGTGTTAATATGTGTTCAATTGATCAATAAGGTGACTTGAATTGCCAATGGTATGACTAAGGAAGGATTGGGTTAATGGAAGTAAGCATTTCATGGTTTTGATTTAAGATTGGTAAATCTTTCTAGGTTGACGAGGAATTCTTGGTGGATTGCATACTTGTGGCATTGAGGGGAGTTACTTGGTGTGAAGTATTGCTAATCAATCGAGGTAAGTGTATCCGAAACCCTTACCCGAAGGCAAGGACACTATTGGATTGATTAATTAGATGAATTGAGTGCTTGGTGCTTGGTGAATCCTAGGGCTTGAATTACTTGATTAAGTCGCGGATTTCATGACTTGGATGGCATAGTGTGACAATTGAATATTGTCATAAGCCTTGATGTTATGTTTGGCTAGTGTGTTTCAATTGGCAGAGAGCCTTGTGAGGTAAGTGGTTATTGAGCCCTTAGTAGTATAGTTTGGCTATTGAGCCCTGAATTCATGAATTGGCAATGATGCCCTATTCTTGTTATTGAATTGGTTGTGAGTCTTGTTACTGTTAAGGAATTGGCTGAGATGCCCTAGTGATGACATCGTGGCCGTGGTCCCTGGCAATGATTGGTGATGACATCGCGACCGTGGGCCCTGGTGATGATTTGACTTGGAGCCTTATGACATAATATGGTAGCTTCGAGCCCCGGCGATACCCTGGCGATGATTAAATGGTTTATCATATTGAAGACAATATATTTGTTTTAGGCTAATGTGTGAAGCATGGGTCCTATAGCATGTGGTGTGTTCGTTAATGATTTGATATGCCAATTATTTTGTGATAAATCACGGTGAACTCGAATAAGAATTAAAGTATCGATTGGCATGTGGCCCCAGTGGTACGGGGACATCGATTGGCCTGTGGCCCTAGTGATGTCAGTTGGCAAGAATGCTAGGAAACTACATCGCGGCTGAAAGTCCTGGCGATGAGTGGTTGTGAAAGTTATAATGATTGTGAGTATTGGTTTATGTGCTAAGTGTTACGAGGTTGAACCTAGGTGACTATGATTTTTTTATACATGCCTAACTTATTGATATGTCAGATGATTAATGCTTTGTAACATTGAGTTATTGAATGCTTGCATCTGATAGCATTTGTGTGTGGTCTGGTGTTTAGGTATAGGTTTTGATTTCACTTGCTGAGATAACTACATCTCACCCCAGTGAGGGCTTAAATTTTCAGGTTCCAGGCGAAGGAAACCCGAGCTTGCCATGGGTTGGCATTTGAGGAAGTCGTTGGAGGAAATCATGATGAGTATGATCGAGACCTAGTTGGGAGTTGGATTTGTAAATGACTAAATATTTTTGCCAAGTGAATCTCCTTTTGTCCTCAGTCATCTTGTGTTGTTTTAATTGTATGGAGTTGTTTCTCGCTTTCACTTAAGAGGCGGTCTTGCTGAGTTTTGGCCAGAAGAATCCTTGGAGACTTTATTAATGAATGGCCTGGAGGGATGTTCACATGCTCGCCGGGTTCGAGACAACCCTGTTTAAGTGGTATCAAAGCCAAATCAGCTCGATCCATTGTGATTGACGTTTAGAGTGATATGTAGTGATGACTTGGGAGCAATTAGGTAGTGAGACCTTTAAAGTTAAGCATGGATTGTTGAATCTTGAGGATTATAGGCTTGAACTTGTGAGGGATTCTAGTAGTCCTAGTGTCGAGTTAATGGATGAACTTGAGTGATTTTATGGATAAGGCTCACAAGGAAGTGAGTAGAGAGATTGAAGAGTCATAAGCCTGGATTTGAGGTTGCTAGAGAATAACTTATGAATGAATGGTCAATTGAAGTTTATGATTGTGATCGTGGTTTGTTAATGACCCAACTTGAGGAGTATGAGTTATAAAGAGACGATTAGCATTAGTAGATTCAGGCTTGAATTGCGTTGTATCCTGATGGTTTAGTTATCGATTGCTATTGATGACCGTGGATGGTATGAAATGAGGTGTCTACAGGAAAGCGATGAAGGAATATTTGGATTAAAGATCAGTTGTGATCGAATGCATATGGATTTGACTTGAATAGCAACTAGATTTGAGGTATATGGTTGAATATAGGCAATTGATCTGTGAAAGGCAATGGTCTTTGTGGAACTAGAGGTTTTTTATGGATAAGGCTTGATGTGGAGACGATTGTGGTATGACAAGTGGTGAGAACGAACATGTTGTGCATGTGTTTGTGGCTTTGAAACGAAAGTTGATGAGGGTGCATGCATGAACTTATCGCTGTTGGAATAAACTATCGCTTTGTATGGGACAAGTTGATGGGATATCTATAAACCGTAATAAAACATGGTATGGGACATGTGGAATGGGGCTTTCTCCGTAAACGTATGACTTGGGACAACCTACACGGCTAGGATCGATAAGGGCGAGGAGTGATTGCCGGGACAGAGAGGTCCGGACAAGGAGCGGCTCCTGGCAAGCTTCTAGGATGGCAAGAAGCAGGAATGACCCAAGTTATAACTTGAAAGGAAAAGTCTAGGTATCATGTTGAGTCCAACTGTGGCTAAGAGATGTATGGCACGGGATTGATTCTCGAAAAGAATGATTGAAAGTGGCATCACATGTGTAATGGCGCATATGAGTGGCATGGTTAAAAGTTTCATGCTTGGCAGTGCATGCCCTTTGAAAGAAAAAGTGATGTTTGTGATGGGCCTGTTAGACATGTTTTATGATTTGTATCATGTGATTGGCTTGGCTAAGGTATAATTAAGAGGTTAGACGACCTGTGAGGTTTATACCCATTGAACTGATGTCTGTTGAGAATGAGATAGCTTGTCGTGTTTATGACAGAGTGGCAAATGCTATATGCTTATGGTATGAACGATTGACTTATAGAAGTGATACCTTGAGTATTTGCTGGGTGTTGACCTAATTGAGTTTTAGCCTAGTTAAGGCTTGCCTGACATTTAGCTATTAAGTGAGAAGTTGCCTCGTTGAGACTGGCTTGATGAATGGTTGCTGCTTAAGGACAATTTGGAATCCTTGTATAATGAGCAACTAATTGAGAATTGTATGGAAACCACTGATGGTTGATAGTGAAAGATAATGAGCTGACCAGTCTGAGACTGCTAGACTTAGCTAACTTAAGTCTTTGATTCCTAGAGGAAATTATAGTGGTTCAAAGTAACATGATGACTTAATGACGTTGAACGACCACAGTATGGTCGTAGAAGAGCATTGGGCTCGAGTACGTAAGATATGAGAAGATCCAAGAATTGAGATGGATCATAGAATTGAGTAAAGATGAGCGACTGGAGTATGAGTACTATAAGAGAATAAGGCTCGATTTGTTAATCGTACGAGACCCAAGTGTGATAAGGGGCCATGAGAACATTAAACAGAAATGAGAAAAGTGGATGTGTAGATAGACTCGAGAAGGAGCTGTCATTATACCTAAGTCGCCGAGACGACTGAAGCTAGTGCTGATGAGTTAAATGATAGAAGTCACGAGAAAGGTGATTTCGAGTTAATCCTTTCTAAATTGAATGCGTGGGAAGTATCACAATAGTTTTGAAAGCTTGTGAAGCCATGTATAAGGTTGAGATTGACTAAGTTTGAAGGAGGGATGGGATTTGAAGTTGTCTCCCTCTGGATTAGGGATCTTGGTAAGGAAACCTTAGAGGTTTTGGATACACTAAGGAAAGAAAGTGACCCTAGCAGATTGTAGCCTTAAGAGGCTGTTGATAATTGGTGAAATGTCACCAGAGGAAGGGTTTCCTCGAAGGCATGATATTTGCCTAGACTGTCTTTATTGAATTGTTTAATGAAAGTGCTTTCCCTGGATTGCTTGAGAACAAAGGTTGTTTGGATCCTAATACTTTTACAAGGATCAGAGGATGATTGACCAGTGTGAGACAGAGTTCTCAATATCGTTTAAGCATATAGTAAAGGTGGTCAAGGACCCTTGAATAAGATAATAAATCCCTGAGTGGATTGGAGTTTGAAAGCCTTATGGCTAGTTGTTCTTCCTGATTTTGAGGAATGGTAATGAGACTCAGTAAAAAAAGAGAACTCCTGCTCATGGATTACGAGCAAAGAGATGTTCATTTTGGAACATGAAACGTACTTGCGAGAGATGGTTGTTACCTTGTCGCAAGTCTCGTAATGAGAGACTGACATGTCGTTCCTTCCGTCGTTGGAAAAGTTAAGGAAAGAAATTTGTCAGTTGTTTGACATTGATGATTTTATGAGATTGATTGAGCATAAATCTAGAGCACTAGAAGTGGTATTGTGTGTTATTGCCCCTAAAAGGTAGGGCATCACTCTTAAAGGACGATTGGACAATGAGATGGTCGTTGATGAAAAGAAAAGTGAATGGACTGGATAGTCCTAGCTGTTTGTAATTCTAGTGAATGATTGAGGAAGCGAAAAGAGCGCTTAGAGAGTAATTGTAGAGTAAATTGAGGTAATCTAATTGAATATTCGATACCTGAATTGGTGGAAACCAAGGTCGAACAGATATTGTCACATGAGGTGACTAAATTATGGGAAGAAGAATGTCGAGTATGGTGGCATCTACGTTCTAGAGTAAAACACCGCCGTTGGCGCAAACTCCAAGATTGATGTCCTATGGAATAGGAAGGACATGGTGGATTTGAAATAAGATAATGCCACTGAAGTGTATAACTTCCTTCACATGGTAAGAGACCCTAGTGTGAAAGGAAGAGAAAATCCTAAATGTCATGATATTAAGATGGAGCGTTTACACTGAGAAAGACGACGCAGAACTCGAATGATTGCTGTAAAGGAAGTTAAATTCGAGAGACTGTCTTGTAGACGATGTTGAATTCCAGGATAATGTCGACGTTCAGTGGAACAGACAGAATTGGGATAAAGTCACATTGACTAGTTACGGAAACCAGCGGTTAAGATAAGAGTGTTTCCTCAGGGAAGAGTAACAAAATGAACAAAATGATGTATGGTCCTCGTGGAGGCCCGTGGCAATAGAAGGCCAAGGTTTGAGCTCTCAAGTGAAAAGTGAGAGGAATAGTTTGGAAGATTTGACACCTGGTAGAAAGAAGTTGATAATAGTCGGGTTGAACATCCGAGGAAATAATTAGACTCATTTAGGAGTCATGAGAAATATGAATAGCTTTGAGAGGATCCTATGGACTCCAAGGAGATGCTCACTGTATGCTACATGTGAAGCGCACAAACTGCGGACCTGATAAGGTAAGCTTCCCTAGCTGTGAAGTTTCGGGGAATTGAAATTTCTGTGGAGCACTTAAGAATTGAAATCAGTGATGAATCGACTAGAGTCGATGTGAGTTGCTGGAAGTTGAAATTTCTCGAGATTGATGAATCGCAATAGACGGACGATGGGAAGATTTCCCAGAGGAGCTGTTTCATTAAGGGAATGGGCTGAGGATAAGGTGTGGCGTGAGTGGACGAACGAATGTAAAAAGGAGTCCCAAGGACTTAAGTCTAGTTGGCGACCGCGTCGATGATGGTGATTTCATCGGAAAGTAAAGGATGCCAAGAATTACGATGGCGAGACGCGAAAAGAAAATTTGAGACATAACAAGGCAACCAAAAGTGGGCATTGCATATACATCGTAAGGATAAGGCTATATGAGTTGGAGTGCTTAGAGCATGATTGGAGTTGATTTGTGGATGCCCTCGCAACTGTGTGAACTGCAGGAGTTGAAAATGTTGACTGTTTTAAAGGGATTGAAGGAAAAGCATAACCGTTGCAAGTTGGTGGATTAAATTGGTCTTTGGAGGATCTCGAATGTGGTCGAGGAAGAGCTATTAAGGACTCAATCATGAGTTTGCATGAGAAGTCGAGAAGGCTAAGGTTCGATTTTGATAATTAAGGGTAAGCTAATGGAATTTGTGCGTCCCCGATGATACAAAGGACGGTTGAAGTGGATTATTATGCCAAATGATAGAGGTACCAAAGAGTACGTTCTCGTGATGATTTGGTAACGGTCGTGAGAGGAAAACAACATGAATTTAAGGCGACATTTAGGAAAAGCCTTTCAACGGGGAATTTCAAAAGCAAGGTTGCAGTGTGATGAACATGTTATCCTCGGACTAATAGGTAAATTGAAAGGAAGCATCGAATGCTCGAAGGTGTATCACCGACAGATATTGTGAATGCCGGAAGAGAGTAGAGAAAAGCAAGTACAGGTTGGGGACTGAGGGAAATAAGTCCCAGAGGAATATGACTTTTGTCAGAAAAGACAAGTAGGAACGTCAAGTAATGAGAGGATCTACTTTGGAGAGTGAGTGTCAAGCCCCGAACCCGAGTCGAGCCCGTGAGCATCCCATCAAGCTGTGCCTTAATGAACGCTCCAGGATCCAACGGCCAATAATATACAACTCTTTATAAATATGCATGCAAAAGCGATGCCAACTCCAATCATATAAATACATCATCCCTTGATGACTTAGGACACAAGGGTACATCAAATTACCTTTAACCAATTACTAAAAGATCACTTCCTAATTCACCAATCAGAAGTACAATCTCAACATCACAATGGCAAATCCATTCTAAATACAATTGATCATCTATCTCTTCAAATGCCAATTCTTGGCAAGCTCGCGCTTTCTTCGCTTGGGACCTGAAAAAATTAAGCCCCCACTGGAGTGAGATATAAATCTCAATAAGGTGGGTCCTAACCCTAGGTTAGGCCGACCGTCTACTCAGGTAGTTATCTATCCCGAAATACTTTCAAACTCGCAAACACGCCGGCATATCGACCACAAATCTATAAAACAACAACATGTAGATGACAGACATGCAATGATGATCACATGTCACACTCGGCCTGCCACTTCTCTGCCTGCCTCAACTCTATCCCGCGATTATATTGCATCAGGCTCGGTCCGCGTAAACGCATCAAGCCATCATCGGCAAACCGCGTAAACGCATCAGGTTCCGATGAGTCTCCAAGCCAATATCATCGCCTCATACCTCCTTCCCGCGAATAGTTCGCATCAAGACTGTGGCTATCTCAACCCTGCGATCTCGTCGCATCAGGGCGCCACACAACATCAACTCCATCTCTCGATCTCGTCGCATCAGGGTATGCATCTCCTGCCCCGAGTCTCATACGCCTTAGGGCCTCTCCATCCCACGAATAATTCGCATCAGGACCGTGACTATCTCAACCCCGCGATTTCATCGCATCAGGGCGCCACACAATATCAATTCCACACCGCGATCTCGTCGTATCAAGGTATCCATCTTCCGCCCCGCATCTCATAAGCCTCAGGGCCTCGCCATGTCGTGCTCATGTCATGATTTACAATTCATTTCACAGATAAAACAACAAGTGCATCTCATGCACAATTTGAAAATTCATGGCATGCCAGACAATTAGTGACACTCGACATGGCACACGATTTAAACACAAGCAAGGGCAGACATAAACTTTATATAGCCACTTGGGACATAATAATAGTTATCATTTTTGGAATATTCTCAAGGATTACTTAATTTATCTCTCGACTCGCCCAATCGAGTCCAATCTTCCTAGCATAAGGTTAGGAATTCCCTTACCTTTGATTTGGCAACACAAATCTCCTCTTGCAATGGCCTTAAAGTCTCGGCCCCTTAGGGTTCGCGGTCAAACTCGGCGCGCAACCTAGAATTTCAACGAATTCCATCAATTTTCATATCCGATTCCTCAGTCCATCAATCCCAATCATCTATAACTCAACCCTCAACATCTCATCGTATATTAAACATCAAATTGCAGCTCAAACTCGCCAATCTCAGCCTTCAACCGAATCGGTTTGGCCCGGCACCGAAGCGGTCCCATACGGTTCTGTGCAAGCCGGGGCCAACCGATCCTAACTCCACTCCAATTCCAACATTTATACACTATCCTACGTCTTAGCATGTCTACCTAAGGATTTGGGAGGCTCACCGTGAGTTTCGAGTCGATTGGTCACCGGAAACTCGCCCAAGGTCGCCTGATCGTCCACTTCAGTCTTCCGGGCAGATTCTGGGCAACATTCACAAGGACGGTTCGTGGTAAAAAATTTATCAAATTAAGCCCCAATTTTTACCACAAAATCCTACACATCTCAGCTAGATCTCCACAAATTTTGAGCCCAAGATTCCAAGATTTCGACCAAAAAAAGGGCGAAGAACCGAACCTACCTCAGGTTGGATCAGTTTCCGCCGACTTCCGGGAAAACTCTTGGCCGGAGCTCCTCGGTGGTCCAAATGTCTTGATTCTTGTTCGAGGAGGTCGGCAAGACATAGATCTAGGTTGGTATGGCTATCAGCATCCTGGTGATGGCCGAAAATGGTCGTCAATGGTGCCGAACGGAGAGACCAGAATTGATCACCGGAGGCAGATCGAAGAGGGAGAAGAAGATGGAGATTTTCGGTGGTTTTGTGGGGAGTGGCCTGCCAAATGAATGAGGATAGAGAGTGAGGAGACTATATATTCAAGGCTTGGTCAATTAGGTTTGAATGGTAGGTGGAATAGTTGGACATGACCACACCTTGCTTGATCTTGTGACACTTGTCCTAAGTGTCAATCATCTTGATCCAATGGCCCTCATCTCTTCTTATTTTTGGCAGCCTTGAGGGGGATTTAATGTCCATAATGCCCTTCTTCAATTGCAAGGGCAAAGTTCTGAGCTTTAGGGGCAAAATGGTCATTTTACCCCCGACGTTCAGAACGTCGTTTTTCTCGTTTCAGAATCCTTCGATAGGGCGACGGCCAATCCGAATAATGTTGGAATTCTTAATTTTTCATTTCAAAATTTTTAGGACTCGTTTCTGATAGTTTTCTCTATCAGACGTGGTTCTAGCCTATCCCGAACGGACTGGCGGTTTTTGCAGACATTAAGCGTATCGACCCCGTGATTTATATCACGTTTAGGGCTTGTCAATTCGTGGCGGCTTTGGTTGTCATGTAATTGTGAGGGTCTATCACTAATTCCCACAACAATCCTTATGGCCAAAGCATCATTTCCTATCCGATTTCTTTAGGTCCACGCACCTCGTCTCGCGTTAGCCTTTCCCCTTTGGTCAGTCTACTTGAATTGATCAGATTCGAGCGGGATACGATTGAAATACATCTCTAGATATACACTTCTCATTAATGAGCCTGAAATTGACTGGAAATCAGAATGTCACAACTCTTCCCTCCTTAGAGAAATTCCGTCCTCGAAATTTGCAACCTTCCAGCGCATCCAATCCTTTGGGGTATTGGTGCCTCGTCGCACCCTCACTCTTCTTGATAATCCTTTCCATGGCTTGATGATCTTGCTTGTCCTTTCCAACTCAAAACTATCTTTCCTCTAGAACTTGTCTCCTTCAGTCCTCAATCTGATTTGCTTCTCTCCATTCTCTTTCGGTATCCATATCATTTGCGAGCAGCTCATCGTCGAGCATTTACCTTATCTCTTTCATTTGTCTACTATCATTATTATCAAGCCCTCGCCAGAATGCACTCTTAATGTCCATACCCTTCGGCATATTATTCCTTTCAAGCTTCCTTTCACGCCAACAGAGATTCCAGGGCTTTATCAATTTGCCCTCCATTAATCAGATCGAGTTATGGCCCTCTTAACTCCTTAAACATTTACATGGTTATTTTCGTAGCAACCCATTCTCGACTCCATCCGAAAATTTCCTTGGATCCAAGTGGTCCTTCAACTTTCATCATCATGTCCTTCCCTTCCATCGACATGTCTAGTGCTCGACTATAAGATAGACAATTTCAACTTGCAACCTTATCACATATATATATCTTGGCACATCTTTGTGCCATCATCAGGAAACACCATAATTCTCCCTTTGAATTTCAATGAGGTCATCTCCTTAAGTTTCTCTTCAATGCTGGACTCGTTCTTCCGTCCATGGGCCTCGAGGGTTCCATCCATTCCTATAATACCTCCAGTATCGGTGTTTAATCATGGCACACCTCAATTTCCTTCTGGTCTTCTGGTAAGGCATTTCCGGTGGCCATCACACTAGTCCATTAGCGAACTTCCAATTTAGAAATTGAATCTCTTATTTCTTGAGGGAAGATCTGTCCCTCCATCACCAATTATACAAGGCTCACTTCTTAACTGTAAATATCAGCGAAACAATTCATCCTTCCTTAGCGATACGAATGTCGCTATAACAACACTTGGGTGATCTCTTCGTTCTACATGCCTTTCCACCAATTCCCTTTAGGCAGTCCATGCTCTCAATCCCTTATAGTTCACATAACTTCAAGATCCTTCCTTTCACAAGCAACGCTTCTATATCCACAAGCAATTTCATCCTTCGGCGTTGCCTCTCATTCAATTCCTCCTAGGAAACTACTACGTTATTTTCTTGAGGTATATATTAACTCAAACCTCTTTCCACTCAAATAAGGTTCTCAAACTTTATCGCGAGCTCTAAACATTCTAACTCATGTGGCCTTACTATCATGACGTACATGTAATACCCATTTTAAATCGCCTTGTTACGCCTCAAGTTTCGTTCTGCATCGTGTCACTACGACCTTCATAAGCTTTTCGATTTCCAACTAGAATCGTCATACATAGTGTAGTCATCAGCTTAACTCGAGTCCTCGAAAACTCTTTTCACGTTCATTTACCCATTTGTGCCACGACCCGTCCTTAGTCCATCTCACCAATGGAGCAGCTCTTGTAGGGAATCTTCCTGCGGTCCATTTATTGCAATTCTTCAATCTTAGTAAATCTCAACTTCTCGCAACCCACATCGACTAGAGTCGATTCATCACTTATTCCAATCCTCAAAGGATTCATCACTTATTCCAATGCGTAAATCTTACTTCATCAGGTCCACAACTTGCGCTCTTTATATTTAACATGCAATAGACATTTCCTTAGAGCTCATATGACATTCTCAAAGACTGTTCATGTTTCTCATGGCTCCTTACATGAGTTTAACCATCGTCTCTCGAGATGGTAACGACCAACTCAATCATTCCCTAGGCACATAGTTTGGCGATTATCAACTTCCTTCCACCAGGTGTCGTATCCTCTCAACTATCCCTCGTACATTTCACTTGAGAGCTCAGACCTTGGCTCTCTGTCGTCACGGGTCTCCTCTAGGACCGCACAACGTTTTACTTATTCTTGTCACTCTTCTCTCGAGAAGCATTAGTGCTTTAGCCTCTGAGTTCCATGCTCACTAAGGCGATCTTATCCCAATTCCATTCATTTCACTGAACGTCAACATCATCCTGGAATTCAACATTGTCTACAAGACTGTCTCTCGGATTTCGTTTCCAGGAGTCATTCAAGTTCTGCATCCCCTTTCTTGGTACAGACGCTCAATCATAATACTAAGACAATTTAAAGCTTTTCTTTCTTTTATCATAAGGTCTCTTACCTTAGGGAAGAAACTACACAACTCCGTGGCATTTCCTCACTTCAAATTCACCTTGTCCTTCTCATTCCATAGGACGATAATCTTGGAGTCTGCGCCGACGGCGATACCTTTACTCTAAGATTCAAATGCCACCATGCTTTCACATTCTCTTTCCCATCACTTAGTCACCTCCAGTGACAATATCTGTTCGTCCTTGGGTCTTTACCAGTTCACTTGTCGAATGATCAATTTGATTACCTCAAATCACTTTGCAAGTATTCTCTAAGCACTCTTTTCGCTTACTAAATCCTTCTCTAGATTCACAACCAGTCGGGACTATCAAGTCCGTTCACTTTTCTTTTCGTCAATGACCAATTCATGGTCCAATCGCCCTTTAAGATCAATGCCCTATTCTTTACGGAACAACGGCTTTTGATTTCCTTTCTCCTAATTCCAATTTAATCAACCGATCACAGGAAATCATTAATTCCAAGCGAACTAGTATGCCGATTCTTCCTCGACCTCATCCACAACAGAAAAGACTTACTACTCACTTTCCACCAGGTGTTTTACGCCCAGGTAATCAACCATTTCCCGTAGGCATGTTTTGCACTCATAATGAACATCTCTTTGCTCGTAATCCACAAGCAGAAGTTCTCTTATTCATAAGTCTTTCGATCATTCTCCTCTTTTACTGAGTTCCATCACCATTCCTCAAAATCAGGAATAATAACCAATCATGTGGTTCTCAAGTTTCAATATACTCAGGAACTTACTCATCTTATTCAAGGGTCTTTAACCACTTTTACCATATGCTTATGCGACCTTGAGAACTCTATCTCACATCGGTCGATCACCCTATGATCCTTGCAAAAGTATCAAGATCCAAACAACATTTGCTCTCAAGCAATCCCAGGATGATACTTCCCATCGAACAACTTAACAAAAGTTGTCTAGGCAGATCTCATGCCTTCGAGGAAATCCTTCCTCTTGTGACCTTTCACCAATCCTCAATAGCCTCTTAGGGCTAGTACTGCCAAGGTCACTTTCCTTCTTTAGTGCGCCCAAAATCTCTAAGGTTTTCTCATAAAACTCTCAATTTAGAGGAGGCAAGTTCAACTTCCATCCTTCCATCAAACTCGGTCAATCTCAACTATATGCATAGCTTCATAAACTTTTCAAAACTCTTATGGTTTCCTATCTACGTTTCCACTTTGGAAATGAGTATCCTCAAGGTTACCTTTCTCGTGACTTCCATCGCTTAACTCCTCAGTACTGGTTATCTCAACGACTTGGGTAACAATGAAAGCCCCTTCTGAGCACGCCTACCCATAAAAATGTCTCATTTCTATTCAAGGTTCTCGCGGCCCACTCAACTCTTGGGTCCCACGTGGTTCACAAACTCGAGTCAATTGCTCTGCTGGTTTTCGCGTTCTGGTTACTGATCTTTACTCAATTCTCATGATCCATTTTAGTTCTTGGATCTTTTCGTATCTCATATACGCAAGTCAAGTGCTACTCTAGCGACCATACGTTGGTCCCATAATTTTATCAAGTTCTCATGTCACTTGAACCACTATGATTCCCTCCAGGAATCCAAGACTCAAGTCACCTACTCAAGTCTATCAGTCTCAGGCTGCTCACCTCAATATCTTTCGCCATCAACCGACCAACTAATGGTTCTTGGGCAGTTCTCAATTAATCGCCAATTATTCGAGGATCCCAAATCATCCTTGGTCAATAATCATTTCTCAAGCCAGCCTCAACGAGGCAACTTCTCAACTAACAGCCACTACAAGCCTAGCCTCTACTAGGCAACTATCAATCAAGCACTCAAGACAACAATCACTGGGTCAAAAGCTCATATTCTAGGCCTAGAGGCATCCGCCACTCTAACATAGTCACAACAGACTATCTCACTTTTAGCATGCCTCAGTTCATCGGGTATAAACCCCTTACATCGTCTAACCTCTCAGTTCTACCTTGACCAAGTCAATCACATGAGGTTAATCATAAAACATGCCTAATGGGCCTATCACAAGTATCACTTCTCTTTTTCAAACGGCATCCCTATCAAACATGAAACTTTTAACCATGCCACTCATAGGCGTCATTACACAGGTCATGCCACTTTTAATCATTCTTGATGAGAATCAATCCCATGCTATATATCTCTTATTCACAATTGGGCTCAACTTGATACCTAGACTTCCTCTTTCAAGTTATGACTTGGGTCATTCCTATCTCTGCCATCTTAGAAGCCTGCTAGGAGCCGCTCCTTGTCCAGACCTCTCTGTCCCGGCGATCACTCCCCGCCCTAATCAGACCTAGAGGTTGTCCCAAGTCATACATCTATGGAGAAAGCCTCGTTCCACATGTCCCATACCATGCTTCATTACAATTTATAGGTATCCCATCAACTTGTCCCATACCAAGCGACGGTTTATTAAGTCCAACAGCGATAAGTCTCTACATGCACCCTCATCAACTTGCCTTTCATAACTACAACTCAAGCACAGCATGACCGTCCTCATCACTTGTTCTGTCAGAACCGCCTTCAGATCAATTCCTATCCATTCAAGAGTTCTAATTCCACCAACGATCGTCACATCTCACGGATCAATTGCCTATATTCAACAATATACCTCAAGTCCAGTCAACATTCAATCAAATTCCTATGCATCCGATCACAACTGATCTTCCATTCAGATGCTCCTTGTATTTACCTCAACTCATACCATCCAACGTTGTCAATAACAATCAATAACTAAAACCCTCAAGATATCATGTAGTTCAAGCCTGAATCCACCAATACTAGCTGTCTCTTTATAACTCATCCTCCTCGAGTTGGGGTCATTGACAAATCAAGATCACAATCATAAACCTCGATTGACACTTCATTCATAAGCAATTCCCTATTATCCTTAAGCACAATTACTACCTCAAAATCCATGCTTATGACTCTCCAATCTCAGCTTGCTTCCACTTAAACTTTAATCACCACATGACTCAAGATCATCCATTAAAGTCAACCCTAGGACCATTAAAGTGTACACAAGTTCAAGCCTACTATCATCAAGATTCAATGATCCTCACTTAATCCTATAGGCGTCAATATCTAATTGCCCCAAGTCATCGCTCCTTATCACTCCAAGTCTCAATCACATTGGATCGAGCTGACCTTGCTCTGATATCAAATCAAACGGGGATGTCACGTCCCAAACCCGAGTCGAGCCCGCGAGCATCCCGTCAAGCTATGCCATAATGAACGCTCCAAGATCCAACGGCCAATAACTTACAACTCTTTATAAATATGCACGCTAAAGCTATGCCAACTCCAATCATATAAATACATCATCCCCGATGACTTACAACATAAGGGTACATCAAATTACCTTTAACCAATTACTAAAAGATCACTTCCTAATTCACCAATCAGAAGTACAATCCCAACATCACAATGGCAAATCCATTCTAAATACAATTAATCATCTATCTCTTCAAATGCCAATTCTTGCCAAGCTCGTGCTTCCTTTGCTTGGGACTTGAAAAAATTAAGCCCCCACTGGGTGAGATATAAATCTCAGTAAGGTGAGTCCTAACCCTAGGATAGACCGACCGTCCACTCAGGCAATTATCTATCCCGAAATACTTTCAAACTCGCAAACACACCGGCATATCGACCACAAATCTAGAAAACAACAACATGTAGATGACAGGCATGCAATGATGATCTCATGTCACACTCAGCCTGCCACTTCACCACATCCACCAATCTCCGCCTGCCTCAATCTCTAGCCTATGATTATATCTCATCAGGCAAGGTCCACGTAAACGCATCAAACTAACATTGGCAACCCGCGTAAACGCATCAAGTTCCGATGAGCCTTCAGGCCAATATTATCGCCTCAAACCTCCGTCCCACGAATAGTTCGAATCAGGACCGTGGCTATCTCAACCTCGCGATCTAGTCGCATCAGGGTGCCACACAATATCAACTCCACCCCGCGATCTCATCGCATCAGGGTATACATCTCTTGCCCCGCGTCTCATACGCCTCAGGGCCTCTCCGTCCCGCGAATAATTCGCATCGGGACCGTGGCAATCTCAACCCCGCGATTTCATTGCATCAGGGCGCCACACAATATCAATTCCACACCGCGATCTCATCGCATCAGGGTATCCATCTTCCCCCCCGCGTCTCATATGCCTCAGGGTCTCGCCATGTCGTGCTCATGCCATGATTTAAAATTCATTTCATAGATAAAACAACAAGTGCATCTCATGCACAATTTGAAAATTCATGGCATGCTAGACAATCAATGACACTCGACATGGCACACGATTTAAACATAAGCGAGGGCACACATAAACTTTCTATAGCCACTTGGGACATAATAATAGTTATCCTTTTTGGAATATTCTCAAGGATTACTCAATTTATCCCTCGACTTGCCCAATCGAGTCCAATCTTCCTAGCATAAGGTTAGGAATTCCCTTACCTTTGATTTGGCAACACAAATCTCCTCTTGCAATGGCCTCAAAGTCTCGACCCCTTAGGGTTCGAGGTCGAACTCGGCGCGCAACCTAGAATTTCAACGAATTCCGTCAATTTCCATATCTGATTCCTCAGTCCATCAATCCCAATCATCCATAACTCAACCCTCAACATCTCATCGTATATTAAATATCAAATTACAGCTCAAACTCGCCAATCTCAACCTTCAACAGAATCAGTTTGGCTCGGCACCGAACAGGTCCCATTCAGTTCTGTACAAGCCGGGGCCAACCGGTCCTAACTCCACTCCAATTTCAGCATTTATACACTATCCTACATCTTAACATGTCTACCTAAGGATTTAGGAGGCTCATCATGAGTTTCGAGTCGATTGATTGCCGAAAACTCGCCCAAGGTCGCCAGATCATTCAATTCAGTCTTCCGGCCAGATTCTTGGCAAAATTCACAAGGCCGGTTCATGGTCAAAACTTTATCAAATTAAACCCAAATTTTTATCACAGAATTCTACACATCTCAACTAGAACTCCACAAAATTTGAGCTCAAGATTCCAAGATTTCGACTAGCAAAAGGGCTAAGAATCGGACCTATCTCAAGTTGGGTCAATTTCTGTCGACTTTCAGGAAAACTCTTGGTCAGAGCTCCTCAGTGGTCCAAATGCCTTGATTCTTATTCTAGGAGGTCAGCAAGATATAGATCTAGGTTGGTATGACTGGTTGGCATCTTGGTGATGGCCAGAAGTGGTTGCTGACGGCGCTGAACGGAGAGACCAGAACTGGTCGCCGGCTGCAGATTGAAGAGGGAGAAAAAGATGGAGATTTTCGGTGGTTTTGTGGGGTGTGGCCGACCAAATGAGTGAGGAGACTATATATTCAAGGCTTGGTCAATTGTGTTTGAATGGTAGGTGGAATAGTTGGACATGACTACACCTTGCTTGATCTTGTGACACTTGTCCTAAGTGTCAATCATCTTGATCCAATGGCCTTCATCTCTTCTTATTTTTGGCAGCCTTAAGGGGGATTTAATGTCCATAATGCCCTTCTTCAATTGCAAGGGCAAAGTTCTAAGCTCAAGGGGCAAAACAATCATTTTACCCCCGACGTTCAGAACGTCGTTTTTCTCGTTTCAGAATCCTTCGATAGGGCGATGGCCAATCCGAATAACATTGAAATTCTTGATTTTCTATTTAAAACTTTTCAGGACTCGTTTCTAATAGTTTTCTCTATCAAACGTGGTTCCAGCCTATCTCGAACCGACGGGCGGCTTTTGTAGACATTACGCGTATCGACCTCGTGATTTATATCACGTTTAGGGCTCGTCAATTCGTGGCGGCTTTGGTTGCAATGTAATTGTGAGGGTCTATCACTAGTTCCCTCGACAATTCTTATGGCCAAAGTGACATTTCCTATCCGATTTCTCTAGGTCCACGTACCTCGTCTCGCGTTAACCTTTCCCTTTTGGTCAGTCTACTCGAATTGATCATATTCAAGCGGGATACGACTGAAATACATCTCTAGATATACACTTCTCATTAATGAGCCTAAAATTGACTAGAAATCAGAATATCATAGTGAGGATGCGATGAGGCTTCGATATCCCATGAGATTGGATAATTAGAAAGTGGCAAATTTCAAGGATTAAATTTCTTTATGGGGGAAGAATTGTGACATTCCGTATTCTGATCCTCTCGAGGCTATTTAATGGAAGGATATCGATTGGTGTATTTCAGTTATAACTCGCTCGGAGTTGGCCACCCTTGAGTTAACTGACCAAAAGGGAAAAATTGACGCGAAGTCGGGTACGTGGATCTAGAGAGTTTGAATGAGAAATGGCACTTTGGCCATGAGGATTGTCGAGGGAATATTTCGGGCCAGCATAGATCAATCTAAGGACGATGATGGAATGTCTTGCTAGCGTTATACGTTGAGACGCGGGTGATTCCTCTTAACCAATGTGTAATTTGCAAGAATTTCCTAAATCGGATTTCAATGATTAGGATCGAAGGAACGAACGATAAACCCTCACAATTACATGACAACCAAAGTCGCCCAGGCTTAAGAATAATCCCAAGGTCAATACGCATAGCTCCTACAAGAGTCGCCCGTCAATTTGAGATAAACTGAAATTACAGTCGACGAGAGTTCGACATGAAATTGAACCATGAGATTTGGGTATTGGACATTGAGAAATTCAAATATTGGAATTGAGATGGACGTCGCCTCATCGAGGGTGGTTTATACTGGAAAAATGGAATTTCGGATGAAGAGTGCCAAATGACCATTTTACCCCTCGACCTTTGGCCATGCCTTAAGAAGTTTAGAAGATCACTTTGGTCATTTCCCTCCCCTATATAGCTGCTGAAAATTGGATGAGGATGAGTAAAAGAAAGTCAAAATCAATGGAGCAACTAATGGGAGCTTGTCGAGTGTCAATCAAAGAGACAGCTAAGCATTAAATGGCCATTAATTGCCCATCTAATCTATTTGACCCAAAATATATTATTAAAATGGAATGAAATTTTTCTCCTTAAATTTTGGCCAGCCACCCTTCCCCTCTCTTCTTCCTCTCCATTTTTTCTCTCTCGGCTGAATGGGTTCTCGCGGACAGGGAAAAATTGGCTCACTGTTTTAGCCATAACATCGTCGTCCGACTTCGGATTGAGGTAAAACCATCGTCATCTTAAAGCTTATCTTCTTTCCATTCTAGGAAGGTATTATGAGCTTAATTTTTCCAAGCCGTTTGTCCCGTAAGTTTGTTTGAGTGGACAAAGATCAAAATCTGACCCGGTTTTGGAGAGGTTGCTTTTCTGGGAGCATCCGAACTCCAAATGACCTCAAATTTTTGGTGAGATCTTCATAACATCTAGTACTTGAGTTGGCTGAGAAAGTATGATTATATTTTTTAGGATTTAGGGTATTTTCATGGCTGAACATAGGTGATTATACTTGGACAGATTCTTCCCGTTTGAGTACCGTGTGGAAACTGGGCTGTTCAAAGGTCTTTGAGGTGTTATGTTGCTTCCAAATATTCGGTAAGCTCCCTTAACATGTAGATTAAGATTGTGGCGAATTGGTTTTGTGATGGATTGAAGTTTGAAATTGATATATGACTTGATTGAGCGGTTTGAACCGGAAACCGATTATGTTTTGTGGGTGAATCCTTGCTGGCCGGTTTTGTTTAGGGCTGATTAAGGAGTAATTAGACTTCAAATTGATTCATAATGCCCTATAAGATGTGATATGAGGTGTAATGGCATGTCTGTGAAGTGGATTGGGGTTTAGAAATGAATTATGAGCAAAATTGATGCATAAACCCCTAAGCTAAGTTTTGCCTTGTATGTGGTCATGTGAATCGAACCCGTTGAGAGTTTGTGAGACTGTTAATATGTGTTCAATTGATCAATAAGGTGACTTGAATTGCCAATGGTATGGCTAAGGAAGGATTGGGTTAATGGAAATAAGCATTTCATGGTTTTGATTCAAGATTGGTAAATCTTTCTAGGTTGACGAGGAATTCTTGGTGGATTGCATACTTGTGGCATTGATGGGAGTTACTTGGTGCGAAGTATTGTTAATCAATCAAGGTAAGTGTTTTCTAAACCCTTACCCGAAAGCGAGGACACTACTGGATTGGCTAATTGGATGAATTGAGTACTTGGTGAATTCTAGGGCTTGAATTACTTGATTAAGTAGCGACTTTCATGACTTGGATGACATAGTACGACAATTGAATATTGTGATATGCCTTGATGTTATGTTTGGCTAGTGTGTTTCGATTGGCCAGAGAGCCTTGTGAGGTAAGTGACTATTGAGCCCTTAGTAATATAGTTCGGCTATTGAGCCCTCAATTCATGAATTGACAATGATGTCCTGTTCTTGTTATTGAATTGGCTGTGAGCCCTGTTCTTGTTATTGAATTAACTGCGAGCCATGTTACTGTTAAGGAATTGGCTGAGATGCCTTGGTGATGACATCGCGGTCGTGGTCTCTAGTGATGATTGGTGATGACATCGCGACCGTGGACCTTGGCGATGATTTGACTTGGAGCCCTATGACACTATATCGCGGCTTAGAGCCCTAGAGATACATCGCGGCCGTGGGCCCTGGCGATGATTAAATGGTTTACCACATTGAAGACAATATGTTTGTTTTAGGCTAATGTATGAAGCATGAGTCCATTAGCATGTGTTGTGTTCGTTAATGATTTGATATGCCAATTATTCTATGATAAATGATGGTGAACTCGAATAAGAATGAAAGTACCGAATGGCTTATTGCCCCAGTGGTACGAGGACATCGATTGGCCTGTGGCCCTAGTGATGTCAATTGGCAAGAATGCCAGGAAAGTACATCGCGGCTAAGAGCCCTAGCGATGAGTGATTGTGAAAGTTATAATGATTGTGAGTATTAGTTTATGTGCTAATTGTCATGAGGTTGAACATAGGTGGCTGTGATTTTTTTATACATGCCTGACTTGTTGATATGTAAGACCGATTGATGCTTTGTAACATTGAGTTGCTGAACGCTTGCATTTGATAGCATTTGTGTGTGGTCTGGTGTTCAGGTATAGGTTTTGGTTTCACTTGCTGAGATATATATATATATATATATCTCACCCTAGTGGGGGCTTAAATTTTTCAGGTTCTAGGAGAAGGAAACCCGAGCTTTCCATGGGTTGGCATTTGAGGAAGCCGTTGGAGGAAATCATGATGAGTATGATCGAGACCTAGTTGGGAGTTGGATTTGTAAATGACTGGATATTTTTGACAAGTGAATCTCCTTTTGTCCTCAGTCATCTTGTGTTGTTTTAATTGTAGAAAGTCGTTTCTCACTTTCACTTAAGAGACAGACCTGCTGAGTTTTGGCCAGAAGAATCCTTGGAAACTTTATTAATGAACGCCTAAAGGGATGTCCGCGTGCTCGCCAGGTTCGGGGCGTGACAAACTTTGTACAAAAGGTCATCTGACTCCACTCTGTTGAGGTGCGTAGATGCTAAAGAATCAAATACTCTCATGAGGGAAATACATGAAGGTGTATGGGGACCACACATGAATGGCCATCTCATCGCTAGGAAGATCATGCGGCTTGGTTATTATTGGATGACCATCAAATCAGACTATACTCAACATGTCAGGTCATGCCACCAATGCCAAATATACGTCGATAAAATTAAAATTAATGTACCCCCAAACGGACTTCATCAGATGTCTAAAGCTTGGCCTTTTTCTATGTGGAGAATAGACATGATAGGGTCTATCAATACAGCAGCTTCGAATGGTCATCTCTTCATTCTAGTTACAATTGATTATTTCATGAAATGGATGGAAGCCAGTTCTTACATAAATGTCACCGCAAGGAGTGCGTCGAGATTTATCAAAAGAAATATAATTTCTCGATATGGTACCCCACGAGCGATCATCACAAACAATCGGTCCAACTTAAACAACAAGATTATTGATGATCTGCTGGAGCAGTTCGTTGTTCGACATCTTAATTCTTCCCTTTATCGCCCACAAATGAATAGAGTAGTAGAAGCAACAAACAAGAACATCAAAAATATTTTGTCTAAGACTACTGAAAATTACAGGGATTGGCATGAGAGGCTACCATTTGCCTTAATGGCATATCGAACTTCAATTAGTACCTCTATAGGGGCAACTCCTTATGCTCTAGTATACGGGATGGAAGTTGTCCTGTCTGTAAAGATTGAGGTTCCATCTTTGAGAATACTGTCAGAAGCTAAACTCCCCGAGGAAGAGTAGGTCAAACACAGATATGAATAGCTAAATCTAATAGACGATTTAGAGCAATCTGCCATGGCCAGAGTTACCAGAGGAGGGTAGCCAAGTCATTAATCGGAAAGTTAAACCAAGAAGTTTCGAGGTGGAGGACCTGGTGGTGAAGAAGACTCTGTCGAATGCTGCTCATCTAGGAGGCAAGTTTACCCTGAACTATAAAGGCCCTTATGTTGTCAAGAAAGTCCTCATGGAAGGGGAATTAATTCTTGTAAATTCTGAAGGAGAAGAATTGGGATATCTTGTAAAGTCAGATGTTGTGAAGAAGTATTACCCTTGAAATCAGATGATGATCACTTGACTTTCTCTAAAACAATCTGAGTCGCCATAGCGGTCATTACATAAGCATGTCATGCATCCATACATACATGGCATGTGTTATCTTTTGCAGGATTCTGAGGAACGAACTCAGAATCAAACTTGTTTAAATGGAACTAAAGATGGAACGGCCCATAACACGTAGAACCAGGTGATATGTATCTGTTCTATCAAGCGTTAACATATCTTTCACTCACTGGAGTTTCCATTCTCTTCATACATGAATGCCCAATGAAGACAAAAGACAACAACGGAGAAACACTGTAAAATTTCTCACTTTCCTACAAAAGAGAAGAGGTCAAAGATGGACATGCATTTGGTAGAACTTAGGAACGAACCATGCTTTTAAAAGATGAATTTCTAACACTTGTTGCATACATGTTAGGGTTAAAGGTTATTTGGACATGACTGAAGCATGCATGATGCATCATTAAATCCAATTTGGGGCGAAATGTCTGAAGAAAAACAAAATAATTTTTCCAAAACACAGTTGTCACGCCCCGCGCCTCAGGCACGAGAACGAGACTCCCTGCAAGCAAAACAAATATCTGTCGTGGTCCCAAGATCCACAACTAAGTCGAGAGACATGATATACATATACCAAGCATGCGAAAGCGATAACGAAATAACTCCTCCATACAAATAGTAAAATGGGACCCGGATAGCGCAAATACCGTCATACATAAAGCCCAATTGTTCATACATAAATATAACTACTAAATCCGCTAACAAGAAGGCAATGGAGTAAGCACACAAAATGATTCATCATCAGCATCCAAAAGAAACAGGGTCAGCTTCCGCATGCTTACTCTTTAGTCCATCCTTATGTTGTCAAGAAAGTCCCAGAGGGAGAAAAGAGACTATATTCAACTCTCAAGTCAAAGGGGAGAATGGTAGGTGGTGAATAGTGGGCATGACTACTCTAGTCCATCCTTGGATACTTGTCCTAAGTGTCATTCCAACTTGATCCAATGGCCACAATTCATCCTCCTTTTTCGGCAGCCTTGGGTGGTTTAAAAGACCAAAATGCTTCCTTATTTGCATGGGCAAGGCTTAAGCTTGAGGAGCAAAATGGTAATTTTACCCCTGATATCCGGAACGTCATTTTTCTCCTTTCAATATTCTTCGATAAGGCGACGGCCAATCGGAATATAACATTGGAATTCTTGATTCTCCATTTTCAATTTTCAAGACTCGTTTCTAATTGTTTTCTCTATAGGACGTGGTCCCAGCCTATCTCGAACCGACAGACGACTTTTGTAGACGTTACGCGTATCGACTCTGTGATTCATATCACATTTAGGGCTCGTTAATTCGTGGAGACTTTGGTTGTCATGTAATTGTGAGGATCTATCATTAGTCCCTTTGGTCTCGATCGTCACTGTCCGATTTAGGAAAATTTTACAAATTATACATTAGTTAAACGGCATTACCCACGCTCCAATCGTAGAATGCTAGCAAATACATTCCTTAATCGTTCTTAGATCGGTCTTTTTATGGTTCTAAATGTCCCCTTGACAATCCTTATGGTCAAAGCGTCATTTCCTATCCGAGTTTCCTAGGTCCACGTACCTTGTCTCGCGTTAGCCTTTCCCTTTTGGTCAGCCTACTCGAATTGATTAGATTCGAGCGAGATACGACTAAAATACATCTCTAGATTTACTTCTCATTAATGAGTCTGAAATTAACTGGAAATTAGAATGTCATAACTCTTCCCCCTTACAAAAATTTTGTCCCCGAAATTTACATCAAACTTAATACTCAAATAAATAAGGGTGTTGTCGCCTCATCGTCTCTTCGTTTTCCCACGTGGCACCTTCCGTTCCATGGTGCTCCCACACTACCTTAACCTGTAGAATCTTCTTATTCTTGAGGATTTGCTCCTTCTAGTCCTCGATCCTTATCAGCCTCTCCATGTAAGACACCTGGACGTCCACTTCTATAGTCTTGTAGTCTAGCACATGTGTTGGATCTGGTTCATACTTTCGCAGCATCGACACTTGGAAAACATTATGCACTTGGGATAGATTAGGCGGCAAGGCAAGCCTATAGACCAAAGTTCCAATCCGCTCCAATATCTCGAATGGGCCTTCCATACCTTAGGCTCAGCTTCCCCTTCTTTCCAAATCACGATAGTCCTCTTATCGATGACACCTTAAGGAAGACGTGATCGCCCACTTGAAACTCCAAGGGCTTACGCCGCTTATCTGCGTAGCTCTTCTAACGACTATATGCCGTCCTCAGTCTATCCCGAATTATTTTCACTGCTTCCACCGATTGCTCTACCAGTTCTGGGCCTGTAATACTACTTTCTCCATCCTCATCTCAACAAATCGGGGTTTTGCAGGCCCTACCATAGAGTGCTTCAAATGGTGCCATCTAGATATCTGCTGGTAGCTATTATTATAATCAAACTCTACCAAATGTAGCTGATTTTTTCACACCTTTAAAATCAATGACGCATGCAAGCGGCATGTCCTCAAGCGTCTGTATCGTCTTTTCCGACTGTCCATCCGTCTGTGGGTGGTACGCCGTACTAAGCTGTGGTTGGGTTCCCATAGCATCTTGCAGACTCTTCCAAAAGTTTGCCGTGAATTTGGGATCTCGATCAGACGTAATCGTCACAGGCACTCCATGTAACCTCACGACTTGTCTCATGTACAACTCTGCATACCTATCCATAGCGAAGTCCTTTTGCACTTGGATGAAATGTGCGGACTTGGTCAATTTGTCCATGACTACCCATACAGAGTCGTGACCTCGCTGGCTCCTCGGGAGTCCCATTACGAAATCCATAGTTATATGCTCCCACTTCCATTCAGGAATCTCCAGTGGCTGTAATAGTCCTCCAGGCTTACAGTGTTGTGCTTTCACCTGTTGGCATGTCAAACACTTAGCCACATACTTTGCTACGTCCACCTTCATCTTGTTCCACCAATAGTGTTATCGCAAGTTCTGATACATTTTCGTACTCCTAGGGTGGACACTATAATTGCTCTTATGAGCTTTTGATAAGATACTTTCCTTAAGCCCTTCGTCCTTTGGTATACATAATTGTCCTCAAAACTTCAAAATTCTGTCCTTTGACACTTGAAACTCGGGCTTTCTCTTCGTCACGTCCATCTCCAAAATTTTCTGAATTTTCGGGTCCGTAGACTGTAAGGTCTTTATTCCCTCCTAGACCTCAGGTTCCACCCTCAATGTAGCCATTAAGCTAGACAATTGGCAGACTTCTAGTCTGAACTCAGAGTCTCTTAAATCTTCAATCATCGACCAACTTTTCCCTAGCAGACATGTGATGCTTGACTTCCGGCTAAGTGCATCTGCAACTCTGTTTGCCTTCCTAGGGTGATATAGTATATCACAATCATAGTCCTTGAGCAGCTCCATCCACCTACGCTGCCTCATATTCAGCTCTTTTTGGGAAAACAGGTACTTTAAGCTCTGGTGGTCGGTGTAAATCTGAAACTTCCCGCCACATAGGTAATGTCTCCAAATCTTCAGAGCAAATATAATTGCCGCTAACTCCAAGTCATGAGTTGGGTAGTTCATTTCATGTGGCCTCAAACGTCCGGATGCGTAGGCCACTACCCTTCCGTGCTGCATCAATATGCAGCCCAATCCTTTCAGCGAGGCATCGTTGTATATCTCGTAACCTCCCAGTCCTGATGGAATTGTCAGCACTTTGTGGTTGTCAATCTAAGTTTGAGTTCCTGGAAACTCTTCTCGCACTTGTCTGTCCATTCAAATTTTGTTTCCTTCTTCGTTAACCGCGTCAATGGGATGGTTATGGATGAGAATTTCTCCACAAAACGCCTGTAGTATCTTGCCAGTCCCAAGAAACTTCTGACTTCATTGATCATAGTAGGTCTAGGCCAATTGGTTACAGCCTCGATCTTTGTAGTATCCACTACGATTCCTTCACCAAATACCACATGATCGAGAAATGCTACCCTGCTCAGCCAAAACTCACATTTACTCAACTTCGCGTAGAGCGAGTGTTCTCTTAGGGTCTGCAGAACAATCCTCAAGTGCTCCTCGTGTTCAGCATCACTCCTCGAGTAAATCAAAATGTCATCAATAAAGACTATGACGAATCTGTCCAGGAATTTCTTAAATACTCGATGCATCAGGTCCATAAAAGCAGCTGGAGCGTTGGTCAAACCAAACGGCATCACCGTAAACTCATAATGACCATACCTCGTCCTAAAGGCAATCTTAGGTATGTCTTCCCTCTTAATCCTCAACTGGTGATACCCTGTTCTCAGGTCAATCTTCAAAAATACCACCGCTCCTTACAATTGATCAAACAGATTGTCAATTCTCGACTGTGGGTACTTGTTCTTTACGATCACCTGGTTCAGCTGCCGATAGTCAATGCATAGACGCAGAGACCCATCATTTTTCCTTACGAACAATACCAGCGCTCCCCACGGTGAAGCACTTGGTCAGATAAATCCCTTGTCCAACAGTTCCTGCATCTGTACCTTTAACTCTTTTAGTTTCGACAGGAACATCCTATAAGGTGCCTTCGAGATCGATTCCGTTCCAGGAGTTAACTCGATCACAAATTCTATCTCTTGCTCCGGTGGCAATCCTGACAACTCCTGGGGAAAGACGTCAGGAAATTCACGTACTACCGGGATATTCTCTAACTTTGGCTCTTCGGTAGTCGTGTTCATTACTGCCACTAAATATGCCCGACACCCTTTAGACATCAACTTTGTCACTTCGAGGGATGAGACTAAGAGAATCGAGATTCCTCCTCGACTTCCCACCAATTCAAAGCTAGGACGGCCTCTCGGATAAAACCGGATTATCCTACTACCACAATCCACTACTACCCCCTGCTTACCTAAACAGTCCATTCCTATGATTACGTCAAAATCATACATGGGCAATACAGTTAGGTCAATACTCTCTTTACTCCCTCCAATCACGATTTCACAACCCGTATAGCCCAATGAAACCAAAATATTATCCTTTAACGGAGTGGCAACATACAGAATTATATTCAACGGTTCTAACTTCATATCCACCAATTCAGCAAACTAAGCAGACACAAATGAATGCGTGACACCAAGATCAAACAATGCATATGTAGCTTGGTCGCACAAGTAAACCGTACCTGTGACCACGCCTGGCGCTCCCTCCGCCTCTCTACGGGCTACTGCATACACCCTTCTCTATGCCGGTGGTCGATTCTGCTCGATTTGGGAAGTAGTCGTCGATGGTCCAGCCTGCGGTCTCAGCCCTTGAGGTCGATTTGTCAGAGCTTGGTTCGGGCACGTCCTCATCTGGTGGCCCAGTTGACCACACTTAAAGCAAGCTCATGTCCTTATCGAGCATGGCCCATTCCCATGCCTCTTGCCACAAAGGCGGTAGTTCCAGTTAGTGGCATTTGGCGGCTTCACAACATTTTTTCTTACTGGAGGCACAAAACGTCTGTTGCCCGCTATCGATCTCTTGCCCATCTGGCGGTTATCTTTGAATGGCGTAAACCGCGATCCAATTGTAGTGTTCCTCTCTTTCAAGTCCCTTTCAATCATCTGGCCCCGCTCATAGATCTCCTTATAAGTCCTCAGATTCAGGGTAATCATCTAACTACGGAGCTCGGGCCTCAATCCATCCCTAAACCTCTTTGCTTTCTCCTGGGGATCTTCTACAAATCGAGGTGCGTACCTCGACAACCTCGAGAACTCGGTCTCATACTGATCTATCGTCAGTTGGTTTTAACGTAGCTGTAGAAATTCCACCTGCTTCCTTTCCCTAGCCGTCTTCGAGAAGTACTTGTCGTTGAATGCCGTTTTAAAGGCATCCCAGTTCATGGCCGTTCCTTCAAGGAAAACTCATTCTTGGTGGCAGCCCACCAATCATTCGCTGTACCCTCCAATTGGTATACTGCTAGCAGCACCTTCTCTTCGTCCGCGCACCTCAGCACACCAAAAGCTTTCTCTAACTTCTCAATCCATCTAGATGCTAGCTCAGGATCTCTAGTCCCATCGAATTGAGTCGGCTTCAACTTTATAAACTGTTCCACTAGTTGGCCCATCTATCTAGCCATAACGATTTCCTCTTGGGCATTCACAGCTTCATTGCCCTGGTCATGTTAATTTTGGTTTCCATTGCCACCGTTGTTGCCGTTATTGGCGTTGACGGCAGCTATGGCAGCTCCTACTGCCTGGGCGATGGTAGCGTCCCAATCCTGGGTCTACCTATCAATCAAGTCACCAATTCTCTCTAGCGTCCTCAGCACGCCATCCATTCTTGGGTCCTCAGCTATAGACAACCTCGAGCTAGAGGCTCCGCCTCAGGATCTTCTAGATCTTCTAGACGGGTTACTCATCCTTATCCCTTTCTACTAAACCTGGTCCACCACAAGTTCAGCAAGGAGTTAGTAACTCACTCATTCATCCACATCTGGAGCTACTAACTAATCCTCAACAAAGACAGTCATAACATGGCAGTACCCCATACAATAAACTCCAAAAACATTTCAATAAATAACCCATGGCTATTTCTCAGTTCCGTTTACTCCAACGGCTCACTAAAACAGGCCGTACTCATTCACTTATCGGGCCAAAATCCAGAAATAACCTTTAACACTAAGTAGGGAACGTAATCCTCATGCCTTACCACAACTCTACCAAGGTCAAACACCAACCATAAGTACCAGGTCACATGTTGTACACCCCATGCCTTATCTTAACCAGTCTCTTAAGGTCTCGCTATCCATCCAAGTCTCAACTTAATCCTCCTTATTACTCCAGTCCTCAATCCAATTTGGATCGAGCTAACCTTGCTTTGATATCAAATCGAACGGGGATGTCACGCCCCGCGCCTTAGGCACGAGAACGCGACTCCCTACAAGCAAAATAAATATCTCTCGTGGTCTCAAGATCCACAACTAAGTCGAGAGACATGATATATATATACCAAGTATGCGGAAGCGATAATGAAATAACTTCTCTACAAATAGTGAAATGGGACCTGGATAGCGTAAATACCGTCATACATAAAGCCCAACTGTTCATACAGAAATATAACTACTAAATCCGCTAACAAGAAGGCGACGGAGTGAGCACACAAAATAATCCATCATCAGCATTCAAAAGAAACAGGGTCAGGGTCGTCATTAATAGACCAACTGACAGATTGGGAGCTCCTAAGAAGAACTGTTGGAGTCTCCAGTGTCCTCGACATCCTCCGTCGGCTCGTACTCCGAAAAGGTCTCAGAGCGAACCTCTATAGTATCCTCAACGGTCTCCTCAGCAGATGGCTCCATGAGATCCTCCTCGGTCGCCTCGACCACAATGACCTCCTCCTCCGTGTTCTCTATGGTCGGGATCCTCTCCAGTCCATTCCTTGACCTGGCAACAGACCCCTCAACCTGGTCTATGTCTCGAGAAGGGTGGTACCAGCTAGGAACAACTCCTTCAGGCGCCTCATGGGGCTTCAGCGGTCCGGTCGACACATCCCCAACTTTCCTAAATCAGGCCTCATCCCGATGAGGCTTCCAGTTCGTACTAACCTCGTCTACCCAAACAACGGTACACTTTCTTACATAAATAGTTCCCTGCCCGTCAGGGAACTCGTCAAAATAGGTGGACATCTCCTTCGAGTCTCCAAAACGAATGGGCCACATCGTCAAGGCCTAGGATCTGTAAAAATAAGGGTCCCCAAACGAGTGAGATACACATCTCAGTAAGGTGGGTCCTAACTCTATGTTAGGCCGACCGTCCACTCAGGCAGTCACATACCCAATAAGTCAAACTCACAGATATATGAGGCAAATGCAAGCATAGATAACAACACACGGATGGCAGGCACATAGTTATAACATCATAACTCACTCAGATGATGTGCACACTCGTCCTACCACATCACCACGTCCACCATTTCCTGCTTGCCTCATTCTCATGCCCGCGGTTAGAACCCATCAGGTTCAGTCCGCGTAAATGCATCAGACCGTCATTGACAACCACGTAAACTCATCAGGTTTCAATGATACTCCAGGCCAGTGTCGACACCTCATATCTCCATCCCGCGTAAACGTATCAAAACCGTGGCCATCTCAACCCCGCGATTAGATCGCATTAGGGCGCCACACAACCTCTAACCCCGCGCCTTAGCGCCTTAGGGTATCCACCACATCACATCGCGTCTCACACGCCTCAAGGTCTCACCATACCTCACTCATGCCATGATTCTCAATTCATTTCACATTCATAATGCAATGTGCAACTCAATCACAATCATACACCCATGGCATGCAAGGCAACCCAAGCAACACTTAGGCATGGCGGATAATTCAAGCACAAGCATTAGCATACATTAATCCCCTATACCATCTTAGGGCGTACCAAGAACAATCCTCTTGGAAATCTCTCACAAATCAATTAAACGTCCGACTCACCCAATTGAGTCCAATCTTCCTATCCTAAGTTTAGGATTCCCTTACCATGAGTTTAATGCCACAAAATTCTCTTCTTGAGCCCTCAAAGATTCGGCCCTCAATGGTCCAAGACCAATCTTACCGCACAACCTAGGAAATTCCAACCAATTGTCAATTTCCATGTCCAATTCACCCATCCATGAATCACGAACCTCCATAACACAATCCTCATCATCTTAGCATGTATAAATCACCAATTTGAGACTCAAAACCCATAGCCATCAGCCTCCACAGATTCGGTCTTGCACAGAATCGAACTGGATATTTTCGATTCTGTGCAAACCGAGCATAACCAGTCCTAAATCTTCACCAAATGCATCATTTAATCACTAACCTACATCTTAACATCTCTACCTAAGGGTCTAAGAGTCTCACCGAGAGTTTGAAGTCGCATCGTCGCCGAAATCTCTTCGAAAGTCGCCGGATCCTCGAAGTCAGTAAATCGGTAATTTCTGTCCAAGATTCCCAAGACCCATTTGGGGTCAAAATTTCATCAAATCAAGCTCAAATTTTTACCATAGATTGATATACAAGTCCCCTAGACCTCCACAAAATTTGGTTGTAAAACTCCAACATTTCGATGTCCTAAGAGGTCAAAAACGTCACCTATCTCAGATTGAGTCAGTTTCCATAGGCTTCCGGGGAAATGCTTGGCTGGAGCTCCTCGGTGGTCCAATCGACGTGCTTTCCCTTCGAGGAGGTCGGCAAGAGGTGGGGCTAGGCGTGGGTGGTCAGCCGGAGTCCAGGCGGTGGCCGGAGGGGCTCGTTGGAACGGGCTAACGGCGAGGGTTACGGCTATCGTCGGGCGATAGAGAAGAGGAAAAAGGAAGAAGAAGCTGTCGGTTGTTTTTGGGGGGTGTATGGCCAGCCAAAGTAAGGAGAGAGAGGGAGAAAAGAGATTATATTCAACTCTCAAGTCAAAGGAAAGAATGGTAAGTGGTGAATAGTAGACATGACTACACTTTAGTGCATCCTTGGACACTTGTCCTAAGTGTCATTCCAACTTGATCCAATGGCCACAATTCATCCTCCTTTTTTAGAAGCCTTGGGGTGGTTTAAAAGACCAAAATGCCCTTCCTTATTTGCATGGGCAAGACTTAAGCTTGAGGGGCAAAATGGTAATTTTACCCCCGACGTCCGGAACGTCGTTTTTCTCGTTCTAATATTCTTCGATAAGGCGACGGCCAATTCGAATATAACGTTGGAATTCTTGATTCTCCATTTTCAATTTTTAAGACTCGTTTCTGATTGTTTTCTCTATTGAACGTGGTCCCAGCCTATCCCGAATCGACATGCGGCTTTTGCAGACGTTACGCGTATCGACCTTGTGATTCATATCACATTTAGGACTTGTTAATTTGCGGTGACTTTGGTTGTCATGTAATTGTGAGGGTCTATCACTAGTCTCTTTGGTCTCGATCGTCACTGTCCGATTTAGGAAAATTTTGCAAATTATACATTGGTTAAGCGGCATCACCCGCGCTCCAATCGTATAACGCTAGCAAATACATTCCTTAATCGTTCTTAGATCGGCCTTTTTATAGTTCTAAATGTCCCCTCGACAATCCTTATGGTCAAAGCGCCATTCCTATCCGAGTTTCCTAGGTCCACGTACCTTGTCTCACGTTAGCCTTTCCTTTTTGGTTAGCCTGCTCGAATTGATCATATTCGAGTGAGATATGAATGAAATACATCTCTAGATTTACTTCTCATTAATGAGTCTGAAATTGACTGGAAATCAGAATGTCACAAGAGTTGTTTAGGCTATCTAGCATAAATGTTTCTTCAGATAGGAGGCAAACCTAATCCAAACGTGTCCTATACTCACCAGAGAGACGAGGGGAGTGTAAGGATAGAAAAGCTTAGACCAGGGGATGTATGGGCTATTCACATCGATTACATGGATTGGGATGATGGAGGCATTCATTCTTTTCCATAAACACTATAGGTGATCATTGATAAACCCTTTGAGCGGTGGTCTTCATTTCCTAACTCTGTCAAGAGCCACCCCACATTGGGGTCGTATAGAAGCAGTCTAGTAGCTTGGAAAGGTAAATAGTTAGAAATCTTTTTGCTCGGACTAACATCAATTTTCGTGTGTTGATATGCATTGATCTAGGCGCCATAGGATGACAAAGAGACGTTCATTTCTCTATCCTATACACTTATACCCGTTGCATAGCCAATTTGAGCCTACGATGTCCGTTTCATGTACCCCCATTTGTTGTCATTGCACAGTACCGAGACGAAGGTGGTAAAGACACTCCCGGACAGAAAAGTTTAAGAAGTAGGAGCTACATGACGCTTTCAAAGTAAAATGTTCAAATGGGATGAGACTCAAGTCACATACCTTGCATGATCATAAAAAATCCTAGTTCCTAAAAAAAGAAAAGGAAAAGGCGGGATCGAAAAAGAGAAGGAGCCGAATCTCTATGCATTAAAAAAAAAAGAGACAAAAATCCAGACAAGAGCGGGGCCAACCCTCACTAGAACGCTGAAAAGTCATAAGACTGATTTTGGGGACACCAAGGAATTACTGGATACCCCAACCCCCAACAAGTTCTGAAGTAAAGAAGAATCCTCAGAAATTATGCAGTGAAAGGCTACCCCTTGAATGGAATCATAGCCAACTGTCAAAAGATAAACAAGGTCTTTCGAAGATTAGACTCGTTCTCAAGAAGACCGAAGATGTTCTTCAAAGAGTCAACAACTAGAGACGAAACAGAAGACTGATCGGCCATGATCACCAATGGTAAACCCTTCACGGTTTCGGGCAAAAAACAAGTCTTTTTTGGTCTCCAATCCTACCAGCATTACAACCCTTCGCAGTCTTTCCTAACTAAGACGCCTAGGTTAATGTATACCTTAGCTCGAAGAGGTACGAGCAAGATTATTTATTTCTCATTTTGTAGAGTTCCTGACTTGTAAAGCCGAAGCAGAAGAAGAAAACTTTCATTCAAAAGACCACCTGACTCAGAGAGTGAGTCACCCTTGGAAACCATGTCCAACCCCAACATTATGGTCCCGCAAAGACTCCCTGATCAATCAAATTATATGCTTTGCGAATGGCTCCAAAAACCCAGGTGCAAGGTTATTAGGAAATTTGAGTGCTTTCTTCGTAAAATACCAAAGTCGAAAAATCGGGGAAAAGCCCTCTTTGACGAAGACATTCCAATAGAATGCTTAAATAAGCTTTGTTGGAAACTTCAAATTGTTTGATCCAGAATTTTCTTTACAAGGATTTCTGATCATCTTTGCAAGTTTAAGATGTTTTGGATAACCTCCAGCATCATAAGTCATTTTGCATAACCACATAGGCCAAAGTAAAGCTTTGCTTGCATTATAATTGCATTGCCTCGAGATAACTGATATCTTTTCGACAAGGAATGAACTCTCAAGTTTAAACTTCGATAAGACTCATGGCAGCTCCAGGTCAAAGAACGATACATTGCTCAACAATGAAGAGCATCAAAGTTGTCTTTACGTGAGATTACAAGTTTGAACTTTCTACAGGATACTAGAGTCCCCAAATCCTAGAATAGCACCTCGCATGTCAAAAGTACAATCTATAGAGTCGACTTCCTGTGTGATTTTAGCTGATCCCAGAAGAATCTTGTTGACAAAAGTTTTAGCAGGTTTGAACTTTTTGCAGGATACTTGGAGTCCCCAAATCCCAGAATGGTGCTTTGCATGTCGAGAAGACAATCTTTAGAACCAGCTTTTTGTAAGGTTCTAGGTAATCCCTAAATTCCAGAATAGCCTCTTTGGTAAAACCTAAGAGTTAGGTATACCTCATTTGTATAGACCCTCGTTGATTCCTCAAGGTGTATGATCAGCCTAGTCTCTAACAAACCCTAAAGAACGGGTGTGTCACTTTTAGGTTCCTGTCACTTTTAGGTTCCTGATGGATAGGAAGTCTAGTCTTCGACAAACCCTAAAGAAGGGTGCGTTGCCTTTAGGTTCTTGATGGATAGGAAGCCTAGTCTCGGACAAACCTTAAAAAATGGGTACGTCACCTTGAGGTTCTTGGTGGATAAGAAGCCTAGTCTCCGACAAACCCTAAAGAATGGGTACGTCATCTTTAGGTTCCAAGTGGATAGAAAGCTTAGTCTCTGACAAACCTTAAAGAACGGATGCGTCACCTTTAGGTTTCTAGTGGATAGGAAGCCTACTCTCCGACAATCTCTAAAGAACGGTTGCGTTATCCATAGGTTCCTGATAGAAAGGAGTCATATTCATCATCTGATCCACCATATAGATCAAAACCTTTGATAATCCCTAAAAAATGGGTGCGTCATCCATAGGTTTCTGTCAGATAGGAATCCCATTATGGTTTGGTCTACCATACGGGATAGAACTTAACTACCCTAGGATGTTCAAGAGACGAGTTCCTTCGGTATTTACTTGAATTTGCCATATACCGCATATGCCGCGCGAATTTCCTTTCGAAAATCGCTCAAACACAGACCCCAATGCGCAAATTTCCTTTCGAAATTCGTCTCTGGTGAGCAAGCAAATGCCCAGAATCTTTAGGGCTTTTGTTCCCCATGTCGAGGCGACCTTGTTGTTCCAAAGCCAACCAATGATTTGACGAAATTTTGCCGAAATTGGTCAAAAATCCCTCCAACAATAAAAGCCCCAAAAATCGATTACCAAAAAACAAATCCCGTGAAATTCAACGATATCATTATATGATCAGGAAACAAGGATTGTGACTCTGATACCAATGAAGGGAGCAGATCCCGTTTACATACAGCGGGATTACACGAATTAACAAGCACTAAAAACTTACTTGAATCACTGATCGGACAAGTATATCACAGAACGAACATACCTCGAATTTTCACAGATTAAGTTTCCACAAAATAGTGAGAGAATTCGTCGTCCGTTGACGTTTCCGGAGAGAAAAAGGGAGAATCGGCATCGTCGTCATCTCTGTTCTTGGTCTTTTCTACTAAACATAAGAGGAACGTCGTTTATCTATTAAAACAACGACGAAGATACATAATCTTATATCATGTTTAAAATATATAACAGGCAAGGGATGGGATACCCTACATGGGCGGACCACGGTACTTACCGTGCACCCCATATAATCAAACAGTTATCCATAGCTTGCTTCTCGTGTCGTCCATCAGGAATGTGTCTCGAAGACAGTTCCATGCTTCTTTTGTCCAAATGTCATCAAGAACCACGAGCGGGCAATTTTTCGCTTGCTCGTTCACACGATTGTTCGTTCGCTCGCTCGCTCGTTAGAACAAGCCTCGACCCCAAGCGCAAGTTCTTTTGATTGTTCACTCGCTCGCTCGTTTGTCCATTCCATAAAACAAATTAAATAATAAAAAAATTAAAAGAAAGTAAGAAAAATAAATTAAAAAATAACTAACAAAGAAAATGTGACATTCTGATTTCCAATCAACTTCAGACTCTGTAATGAGAAGTTTATATATATATCAAGCGATGTATTTCAGTTGTATTCCGCTTAAACCTGATCAATTTGAGTAGGCTGACCAAAGGGAAAAGGCTAACGTGAGACGAAGTACATGGACCTAGGCGACTCGGATAAGAAATGACGCTTTAACCATAAGGATTGTTGAGGGGATATTTAGAACTGCCAATAGGCCGATCTAAGAACGATTAAGGATTACCATGCGAGTGTCGTACGATTGGAGCGCGGGTGATGCCACTTAACCAACGTATGATTTGCCAAATTATCCTAAATCGGACTGTGACGATCGAGACCATAGGGACTAGTGATAAACCCTCACAATTACATGACAACCAAAGCCGCCACAAATTGACGAGCCCTAAAAGTGATGAGAATCACGAGGTCGATACGCGTAATGTCTGCAAAAGCAACCCGTCAATTCGGGATAGGCTGGAATCACGTCTGATAGAGAAAACTATCAGAAACGAGTCTTGAAAAGTTTAAAATGGAAAATCAAGAATTCCAACGCTATTCGGATTGGTCGTCGCCCTATCGAATAATCCTGAAACGAGAAAAACGACGTTCGGAACGTCAGGGGTAAAATGATCGTTTTGCCCCTCAAGCTTAGGACTTTACCTTTATAATTGAAGAAGGGAAAAATGGGTACTACACCCTCCCATGCCTGCCAAAAATCAAGGGGGATTATGAGTCATTGGATCATCTTGGGAAATGACAATGCCAAGTGTCAAGAGATTAGGAAGCATAGTCATATCAACTATTTGGCTCACCTAACATTCAACTCTCTTTGACCAAGCTTGGATATAACAAATCTTCTCTCTCCTCTCTCTCTCTTCACCACCATTTGGCCAAAACCCCCCCCCAAATCACCGAGAGCCATTTTCTTCTTCCTCTCCAGTTTCTGCTCACCGCCGACCGCCTAGGAACCGCCCGTTCGCCGCCTACAACCGGCCTTTTTGGCCACCATCTGACTACTGGCCAACCACCCCGACGAAGATCCATGCCTTGCTGAACTCCTCCAACAAGAATCAGGTCGATTGGAGCATCGAGGAGTTCTGGGCAAGAGATTTCCCGAGAGCCGACAGAATCGGAACAAACCTGAGGTAGGTCCTGTTCTTAGCCCTTTTGATGGTCAAAATCTTGGAGTATTGAACTCAAATTTCGTGGAGACTCAGTAGACATATATAGGATTCTGTGGTAAAAATTGGGGCTTAATTGGATAAGTTTATGATCACGAACCGGCCTTGTACATTTTGGACAGAATCTGCCTAATGAGCTGACTTAGGCGTTTTGGCGAGTTTCAACGAGTTTCCGGCGGCCATTCGACTCAAAACTCACGGTGAGCCTCCCAAACCCTTAGGTAGACATGTTAAGGAGTAGGATAACATATAATTGATGGATTTGGAGTAGATTAGGACCGATTGGACCTAGCTAGCACAAATACGAGTGGAATGGGTTCGGTGCCGAGCCCAAACCGAATCTGTGGAGGGCTGATTGTGGATTATTTGAGCTGCAATTCGATGATTGTGATGTGATGAGGTGTTGAGGATTAAGTTATGGATGATTGAGATTAATGGATTGAGGAATTGGGTACGAAAATTTGACAAATTGGTTAAAATTCTAGGTTGCACGACAAGTCCGGGTGTGGACCTTGGTTGGCCGAACCCTAGGTGATTCAAGAAGAAAAAATTGTGTTGTCTAATCAAAGGTAAGGGATTTCCTAAATCGAGGCTAGGGGGATTGGACTCGATTAGGTGAGTCGAGAATTGATTGAATCAATGTATGAGAAATCCTAACAAGGGATGGTTTTTAATACGCCCTAAAGTATTATAGGATGCCTATGTGTGACGTTGTTCGTGCTTGAGTGGTTGCCATGTCAGTATGTAATCTGATTTGCTTGCATGCCACAAAATTTATGAAATGCATTTGAATTGGCACTTGCCACTGAGTGTGCAATTGAATTGAAAGTCAAAGCATAAGTCTTGATTGTGGCATGAGTATGACACGGTGAGGCCCTGAGGCGTGTGAGACGCGGGGCAGAAGTTCATACCTTGATGCGACAGGATCGCGGGGTGAAGTTATAGTGGTGTGGCGCCCTGATGCGACGAAATCGTGGGGTTGAGATAGCCACGGTCCTACTACGAATGATTCGCGGGACGGAGTATGAGTTAATGAGCTTTGCCTGGAGATTCATCGGGACCTGATGCGTTTACGCGTGTCACCGATGACGGTCTAATGCGTTTACGCGGAGCGAGTCTGAGACGACTAGTTCCCAGGCTAGAGAATGAGGCAGGCAGAGGTTGATAGATGTGGTGAAGTGGCAGGCTGAGGACACATGTGCATCTGAGTGTGACACGAGATCATAAATGCATGCCTGTCTTCTGTATGTTGTTGTTTATTGAATTGTGATTGTTATGCTTGTGTGTCCATGAGTTTGAATCTGTTGAGGGATGCGACTACCTGAGTGGACTATCAACCTGACCTAGAGTTAGGTTTTTCTTACTGAGATGTGTATCTCACCCCTTTTAGGGAACCCTCCCTTTACAGATCCTAGGCCGTAGTTATGTGGCCCATTCGCTTTAGGGACCCAAAAGAGATGACAGCGTATTATGTTGAGTTCCGGATAGACAGAGGAACGTATATGTGAGGAAGTGTACTGTCGTATGGGTGGAAGAGGGTAAGCCAGAGTGGAAACCTCATAGATTCGAGGCGTGGTTCAAGAAGGAGGGGGATTTACAGATAGGGCCGCTGAAGCCTCGCGAGGTTCCACAGGGTGTCATACTCGATTGGTGCCAGACTATGGCGGAGCAAGAGTTTCCTGAGGGTCTAGGAACAGACCAGAGCAGACACCGACCTTGAAGTTCACCGAGGAGCAGGAGCAGGAGGAGGTCATAGTCCTAGAGGTGTCCGACGGGGACCTTGTTGAGTTGTCACAAGAGGTTACTATGGAGGATTCCATCAAGGTCCCGTCCGAAACGTTTTCTGAGTATGAGCCGACCGAGGACGCAAATGATACGGATGACTCCAGCAGCTCATCTTAGGATACTTCAGTTGGTGGATCGATCTTTGACTGGCGACCTGACCCTACTCCCAATAGATTTTGTAGACGATCCCCTTTTGATATGCTTACCCTGTCACCTTTTGTTTAGCGGGTTTAGTATCCGGTGTTGTATGAACAGTACGCTTTCAAGTATGAATATTATATGCTATCCAGGTCCCACTTATCTTATAAATTGTACGGGGTTATGTTAGTATCGCTTCCGCATGCTCTAGGTATTTATCATATCTCTCGATTTTTATTGGTGGATCTTGGTACCGCCGAGAGATTATTATTGGTTTGCTTGTAGAGATGTTCGCGTGCTTGTGCCCGGGGCGCGGGGCGTGATAGAAAACAATAAAAAAATATAAAAAATGGTGCAATGCTTGCTCGATTAGTGTCGAGCAAGCCATAACAAAATTTTAAAAAACATACGTAGGTCTTGCTTGGCACTCTGAGTGCCGAGCAAGTACAAACATTTTAAAAAAAAGGTTTTGCCCCGCTTTGCAGTTGCCATTTTTTTTATTTAAAAAAAGGACTAAGTGCCTATTTAGCAATATAACTACCAAGCGGGCACTGTTCACGTCCCGCTCGACATCCCTACTGCTGAGAGGGCTACACGAGACCCACTCAATAGTAAGATTGCCAAGCCAGGGGCCGCTCAATACTAAGACTGCCAAGTAGCCCATGGTTTGGTAAATAAAAAAAACACACTTGAAATGGTAAATAATTTTTTTTACCATCGGTTTGGATAAAAGCCCCAAAAAATCATACCAAAAATGAAAAATCCTACCATAAGTGAAAAATCCTACCATAATTCAATTTTTTTGCCAAACGGATTTATACTTGGGAAGTGTTTTTACCAAACGGATTTCTCTATCAAATTGTCTTCTAGTAGAAAAATTGACTTATGGAAGTGTTATCATGCAGGCAAACTTCTCTTTTCAGTTTTGAAATTCTTTTTGAGACCTTTCAATGCTCCAAGAATATTTTTTTAAAAATATTCTGGCATTTTCTCTTACGATAGCTCAGAATTATTTACCTTTTCTTCATCTTCTCTTTCAGATTCAGCCATGGGCCAAAGATTTGCTTCATCGTCATCGTTTGACTTGCTTTCAACGTCACCCCCTATTTCGGCTTTGAGTGCTCGTTTCTTCTTTTCGAACTTCCTTTCCTTTTCTTTTCTTCAAGAGTGAACATTCTGGTTTGATTTGTCCTGGTTTTTGGCACTCAAAATAGAATATGTCCTTATCTTTGCTTTCTTCTTTTCCTTCGAAGGGTTCCTTTTCTTCTAAGAATGTCTGATTTTTTTTTTTACTTCTAAAAATTCTGCATTTCTTCATAAGAATCTTGAATCTCTTGGTGAACAAGATCATCTCTATGTTGTCATCTTCTTTAGTAGATGTTTCACCTTCAGCATTCTCATTGTCAGCATTGAATGCAATTACCTTTTTACCTATGGCAAGATTTTACTTGTTCACGCCTTCAGCTTTGTATGACATCAGTGTGCCTATGAGTTTGTCCATATGATGAGTTGGATTCTCATAGTGTCCTGGACTAATGTCTTCACGGTCATCCACACATCAGGGAGTGCTCTTTGTTCACTTTTTCAAAGTCTATGAAGGTCTTCCCTTGGCTAGCCAAGTCGTTCACTATATCAGTGAATCTTATGTACACCTTTTTTTCATCAGGGCTCATTATGAACATTTCGAGCAGGATGTTCATTTTGGTATCCTTTACTCTATTTGTGTCTTCATAAATTAGCCGGAGTCGATCCCATATCTCTTTAGCTTAAGTACAAGAGGAAATTCGATTAAGTTCAGATACAGATAAAGCACAATAGAGAAGATATCTAGTTTTAGAATTGAGAGCGACTCTTTTCAAATTAGTTTGAGGCGAGCGGTAGCCACTTCAGTGATTTGCTCAACTATTTGTTGTCTCCATTGGTTGCAGCAACAGGAGCAGCTCTACACCATTTTGGATTACGTCCCACATATCTTGATCACAGGCATCAAGGTTGGCAAACATTTTGCTCTTTCAGTAGTTATAGTTGTTTCCGTCGAAATATGGAGGCTCGTTAGGTGTTGCGGATTCATTGCTCAAGAAGCCACCAAAGTCAACCATAATAAGAATCTTTATACTCTAAAGAAATACACTTCAAATAACAGGCAACAATCCTTCGATACCAATTGTTAGGACTAACAATGCAACTTAGAGGGGATGAATAGGTGTCTCGAAACTTTTTCAGATTTTTCGGAAAACCAAAGTTGATATGAAAAAGATCGAGTGAGCAAATATTTTGCTAATTAGTATCAAGGTGAATGCAAACAAAGATATGAGCTAGAAAAGATTGGCATACTAGATATATAGCGGTTCAGCTGCTCTACCCAGGTTTCATCCACTCTACATAGCTGATTGCCACAATATAGGTTGAAATGCACTAATAAGCTGTCTCACAAGTTACAAATAATATGTGAGCCGATCTTTCACACAATAGATCAGACTATCTTGATGCAACCACACTAGTTAGAGTTGTACACTTGATTTTGCATGATTACAAGACAACAACAGATCACAAGATCATTTACACTTTTGCTTTTCAACTAGAACAATTTCTAGAGCTACACTTGGATATTCAATCAATTGGGAATCCCTCTCTTTGGCCTTCAAGACCTCCTTCTTTTATAAGCCTCAATAAATTTGTGACATTCTGAATTCCAGTCAATTTCAGACTTATTAATGAGAAGTTCATATATATCAAATGATGTGTTTCAATCATATTTCGCTCAAATCTGATCAATTTGAGCAGGCTGACCAAAAGGGAAAGGCTAACGCGAAACGAGGTACGTGGACCTAGGCGACTCGGATAGAAAATGGTGCTTTGACCATAAGATTGTCGAGGGGATATTTAGAACCACCAAAAGACCAATCGAACAACGATTAAGGATTGTCTTACGAGTGTCATACGATTGGAGCGCGGGTGATGCCGCTTAACCAATGTATGATTTGCAAATTTTTCCTCAATCGTACCGTGAAGTTCGAGACCATAGGGACTGGCGATAAACCCTCACAATTACATGACAACCAAAGCTGCCATGAATTGATGAGCCCTAAACGTGATATGAATCACGTGGTCGATACGCGTAATGTCTGCAAAAGCCGCCTGTCGGTTCAGGATAGGCTGGAACCACGTCTGATAGAGAAAATCATCAGAAATGAGTCTCGAAAGATTTGAAATGGAAAATCAAGAATTCCAACATTATTTGGATTGGTCGACACTCTATCGAAGAATTCTGGAACGAGAAAAATGACGTTCTGAGCGTCGGGGATGAATTACCCTTTTGCCCCTCAAGCCTAGATCCTTACCTATACAATTCAAGAAGGGCAATTTGGTTAATAAACCCTCCTTAAGGCTGCTGAAAATAAGAAGGAACAAGGGCCATTGGATCATGCATCATTGACTAGAGGGACAAGTGTCAATGGTGCTTTAAAGACTAGTCATATCCACTATGCCAAACCTAACATTCAACCATTTGACCAAGCCTTAGTATATAGCAAATTCTTCTCTCTCCTCACCAGTCATTCGGCCATTAGCTTCCCAAGAACTACCGAGCAACAACCTCTTCTTCCATCTTGTTTCTGTCGATCGCCGATCGCCACTGACCACTCTGTTCGGCGCCATCGACAGCCATCTTCGACAACCATTTGACCGTCGGCCAACCACAACAACGAAGCCCTATGTCCTGTCGACATCCTCGAACAAGAATCAAGTCATTTGGAGCACCGAGGAGCCTCGGCCAAGAGATTTCCCGAGAGTCGACAGAATCGAAGCCAATCTGAGGTAGGTCCGGTTCCTAGTCCTTTTGAAGCCCAAAATCTTGAAATTTTGGAGTCAAATTTTATGGTGATCTAGTAGAGACGTGTAGGAATCTGTGATAAAAATTGGGGCTCAATTTGATGAAGTTTTGACCATGAACCGGCCTTGTAAATTTGACATAGAATCTGCCGGTAAACTGACCTTGGACGATCCAACGAGTTTCAACGAGAATCCAGCGGCCATTTGACTTCAAACACACGGTGAGCCTCCCAAACCCTTAGGTAGACATGTTAAGAGGTAGGATAGCATTTCAATGATAGATTTGGAGTAGAAATAAGGCTGGAAGTGCATGGTTTGCACAGAACCGAAATGAACCGGTTAGGTTATGTGCAAAGCCGATTTTGATGTGTGCAAGAATAGATGGTTATGGGACTCAAATTGATGTTTAAGATGTGTTAAGATGTTAGGAATTGTGCTATGGAAGATTGTGATTCATGAATGGTTGATTTAGACTTGGAAAATTTGACGAATCGGTTGGAATTGCTAGGTTGCGCAGTGAATTGACCCTTGGATTGATTTGGCCGAACCTTGAGGACCCAAGAAGAAATATTTGGTGGTATTAAGTGCAAGGTAAGGGATTCCTAATCTTAGGATAGGGAGATTGGACTCAATTGGGTGAGTCGAGGATTGAATTGAGTTGTTTAAGATGATTTTTCCCAAGGGGTAGTTCTCATTCTATCCTAAGATGTTATAGGAAGATTGTATGTGACATTCTCTATGCCTGAGTCATTTGCCATGTCTGAGTATCATTTGATCTGCTTTGCATGCCATGAGTGCTCAAATTGTGCATGAGTTGCACCTGATGTTTGATTTGTAAAATTGAATTTAAAATCATGGCATGAGCATGACATGCCGAGGCCCTGAGGCGTATGAGAAGCGGGGCGGGAGGTGGATACCCTGATGCGACGAGATCGCGGGGTGGAGTTGATGTTGTGCGTGGCGCCTTGATACGACGAGATCGCGGGGTTGAGATGGCCACGGTCCTGATGCGAATTATTCGCAGGATGGAGGTGTGAGGTGATGAGACTGGCATGGAGATTCATCGAAACCTAATGCGTTTACGTGGGTTGCCGATGAATGTCTGATGCGTTTACGCGGACCGAACCTGATGCGACGAGATAGTGGGCTGGAGATTGAGGCAGGCGGAGATTCGTGGATGTGGTGAAGTGGCAGGACGGTTGTGCATGATCATCTGAGTGTGACATGAGGTTATCATTGCATGCCTGTCATCTGCATGTTATTGTTTTATGGATTTGTGCTTGATATGCCTGTGTTCTTATGAGTCTGGAATTATTGAGGGGTACGACTACTTGAGCGTACTATCGACCTGACCTATGGTTTGGGTTCTTTTACTGAGATGTGTATCTCACCCTTTTTGGGGACCCTCATTTTTACAGATCCTAGGCCTTAAGTATGTGGTCTATACATTTTGGGGACCCCAAGGAGTTGACTGCATACTTTGACGAGTTCCTGGACAGTCGGGGGAACATATATGTGAGAAAGTGCACAGTTGTTTGGGTAGATGAGGGTAAGCCGGACTGGAAGCCTCATAGGTTCGAGGCTTGGTTTCAGAAGGTAGGGGACGAGTCGATTGGGCCACTAAAGGTCCACGCGACACCCCCGGGTGTTATACCCTACTAGTGCCGGATTGTAGGAGAGAAGGAGCAGCTAGAGGGATCGGTAGTTGGGTCTAGGAATGGGCCGGAGAAGACCCCGACGCTAGACCTTACTGTAGAGGAGGATGAGGTCATTGTCTTGGAGGCAACCGAGAAGGATCTTGTGAAGCCGTCCCATGAGGAGACTATGGAGGATACCATCGAGGTCATGTCCGAGACGTTCTCTCAATATGAATTGATCGAGGACGCAGAGGATACCAAGGACTCCAGTAGCTCATCTTAGGAGATACAGTTTGTTGGCCAGAGCCTGTGGTGGCGACCCCCGACCATGGTGGTTTTTGGCGTAAAAAATGGTCATCTTTTGATGTGCTTACCCTGTCACCCTTTTGCTTAGCGGTTTGTAGTAGCCAGCTTTTGTACAAACCTTATGTTATGATATATGATACTTTTTATGCTATCCAGGTCCCACTTAACTAATATTCTGTATGGGGATTATTTTAAGTATCGCTTCCGCATGCTTATGTTCATATATTATCTCTCGACTTGTAAGCCTCAATCTTGGGACTGCGAGAGATTGTATGGTTTGTTTGCAAGGATGTTCGCGAGCCCGACGGGTTCGAGGCGTGACATCCCCGTTCGATTTGGTATTAGAGCATGGTCAGGTCGAATCAAAGTTGGTTGAGGACTGGAGTAAAAAGGAGGTTAAGTTGGGACAAGGACGGATAGCAAGACCTTAGGGACTGGTTAAGATAACGCATGGGGTGTATAGCTTGTGACCTAGTACTTAAGGTTGACAATGGACTCTGGTAGGGTTGTGGAAATGCATAAGGATCAAGTTCTCTGCTTAGGATTAAAGGTCATTTCTAGACCTTGGATTGTTTGAGGAATGAAAGTGATTGGTTTTAGCGAATCACTAAAGTGAATGGAACTGAGAAATGGCCATGGGTTATTATTTGAAATGTTTCTGGGGTTGACGTACAGAGTACTGTTGTAGCATAATTATTTTTGTTAACGGTTAGTTAGTAGCTCTGGATTTGGATGATTGAGTAAGTTACTAACTTCTTACTGAACTTGTGATGGATCTGGTTCAATAGAAAGAGACAAGGATGAGTAAACCACCTAGAAGGGCTGGAAGACCAAGAGGCAGAGCCTCTAGCTCGAGGCCACCTGTCGCTGAAAATCTAAGGATGGATGGTGTGCTGAGAGCACTAGAAAGAATCGGCGACATAATCGATAGGTAGGCCAAGGATCGAGACGCCACCATCGCCCAGGTAGTAGGAGCTGCCATAGTCGCCGTCAACGCCAACAATGGCCGCAATGGTGGTAATGGAAGTCAGAATGAACCTAGCCAAGGCACTGAGACTGTAAATGCCCATGAAGAGATCGTCGTGGCCAGACAAATGCGCCAGCTAGTAGAACAGTTTATGAAGCTGAAACCGACACAGTTTAAAGGGATTGGAGATCCTGAGCTACTGCCTAGATGGATCGAGAAACTAGAGAAAGCCTTCGGAGTACTGAGGTGTACAGATGAAGAGAAGGTATTGTTCAGAAACTAGCGCCCCGACGCTGGACCTTACTGTAGAGGAGGACGAGGTCATCGTCTTGGAGGCAACCAAGAAGGATCTTGTGAAACCATCCCATGAGGAGACTATGGAGGATACCATCGAGGTCATGCCCGAGAAGTTCTCTGAATATGAGCTGATCAAGGACGCAGAGGATACCAAAGACTCCTGTAGCTCATCTTAGGAGATACAGTTTGTTGGCCAGAGCCTGTGGTGGCGACCCCCGACCATGGTGGTTTTTGGCGTAAAAAATGGTCATCTTTTGATGTGCTTACCCTGTTACCCTTTTGCTTAGCGGTTTGTAGTAGCCAGCTTTTGTACAAACCTTATGTTATGGTATATGATACTTTTTATGCTATCCAGGTCCCACTTAACTAATATTCTGTATGGGGATTAGTTTAAGTATCGCTTCCGCATGCTTATGTTCATATATTATCTCTCGACTTGTAAGCCTCAATCTTGGGACCGCGAGAGATTGTATGGTTTGTTTGCAAGGATGTTCGCGAGCCCGACGGGTTCGGGGCGTGACATCCCCCGTTCGATTTGGTATCAGAGCAACGTCAGGTCGAATCAAAGTTGGTTGAGGACTGGAGTAAAAAGAAGGTTAAGTTGGGACAAGGACGGATAGCAAGACCTTAGGGACTGGTTAAGATAACACATGGGGTGTATAGCTTGTGACCTAGTACTTAAGGTTGACAATGGACTATGGTAGGGTTGTGGAAATGCTTAAGGATCAAGTTCTCTGCTTAGGATTGAAGGTCATTTCTAGACCTTGGATTGTTTGAGGAATGAAAGTGATTGGTTTTAGCGAATCACTAAAGTGAATGGAACTGAGAAATGGCCATGGGTTATTATTTGAAATGTTTCTGGGGTTGACGTACGGAGTACTGTTGTAGCATAATTATTTTTGTTAACGGTTAGTTAATAGCTCTGGATTTGGATGATTGAGTAAGTTACTAACTTCTTGCTGAACTTGTGATGGATCAGGTTCAGTAGAAAGAGACAAGGATGAGTAAACCACCTAGAAGGGCTGGAAGACCAAGAGGCAGAGCCTCTAGCTCGAGGCCACCTGTCGCTGAAATCTAAGGATGGATGGTGTGCTAAGAGCACTAGAAAGAATCGGCGACATGATCAATAGGTAGGCCAAGGATCGGGACGCCACCATCGCCCAGGCAGTAGGAGCTGCCATAGTCGCCGTCAACGCCAACAATGGCCACAATGGTGGTAATGGAAGTCAGAATGAACCTGGCCATGGCACTGAGACTGTAAATGCCCAAGAAGAGATCGTCGTGGCCAGACAGATGGGCCAGCTAGTAGAACAGTTTATGAAGCTGAAACCGACACAGTTTGATGGGATTGGAGATCTTGAGCTAGCGCCCAGATGGATCGAGAAACTAGAGAAAGCCTTCGGAGTACTGATGTGTACAGATGAAGAGAAGGTATTGTTAGTTGTGGTCCAGCTGGAGGGTACAACAAATGACTGGTGGGCTGCCACCAAGGATGGCGTCTTCCCTGAAGGAACAACCATGAATTGGGAAATTTTTAAGACGGCCTTCAATGATAAATATTTCTCGGAGATGGCCAGGGAAAGGAAGCAGGTGGAGTTCCTGCAGTTACGCCAAAACCAGATGACAATAGATTATTATGAGGCCGAATTCGCGAAGCTTTCGAGGTATGCATCTCGATCTGTGGAGGACCCTTTGGAGAAAGCAATAAGGTTTAGAGATGGTCTGAGGCCCGAGATTCGCAGCCAGATGATTGCGCTGAACTTGAGGACTTATAAGGAAATATACGGGGAGGCCAAATGATTGAAAGAGACTTGAAGGAGAGGAACATCGCCACTGGATCGCGATTCACGTCTTTTAGAGATACTCGCCAGATGGGCAAGAGGCCGATGGCGAACAACAGACGTTTTGTGCCTCTAGTGCGAAAGAACATCGCAAAGCCGGCAAATCCTGCGAATTGGAGCTGCAGACTTTGTGGCAGGAGGCATGGAAATGGGCCATGCCTAGTGAGGACGAGAGCATGTTTCAAATGTAGTCAGCTGGGCCACTAGATGAGGGTGTGTCCGAATCAAGCTCCGACAAGTCGATCGCAAGGACAGAGGGCACAAGCAAGATCGTCGACTGCAACGCCTTAGATTGAGCAGGGCAGACCACCGGCACAGGACAGAGTGTATGCAGTAGCCCGCAGGGAGGCGGAGGAAGCACCAGGAGTGGTCACAGGTATGGTCTACTTGTGCAAACAAGTTGCATACGCACTATTTGACCGTGGTGCCACGCATTCATTCATGTCTGCACAATTTGCTGATTTACTAGGCATGAAATTGGAACCATTGAGCATGATTCTGCATGTGGCAACTCCCTTAAAGGATAACATAATAGTTTCATTGAGTTGTGCTGGTTGTGAGATTGTGATTGGATGGAGTAAAGAAAGCATTGACCTAGCTGTATTACCCATGTTTGATTTTGAAATAATAATAGGAATGGATTGGTTGGGTAAGCAGGGGACAGTAGTAGACTGTGGTAGTAGAACAATCCGATTTTATCCGAGAGGCCACCCTAGCTTTGAATTGGTGGGAAGCCGAGGAGGAATCTCGATTCCCATGGTATCATCTCTGGAAGTGACTAAGCTAATGTCTGAAGGATGTTAGGCATACTTAATGGCAGTAATGGACACGACTATCAAAGAGCCAAAGTCAGAGAATATTCCGATAGTGCGTGAATTCCCTAATGTGTTTCCCCAAGAGTTGCCAAGACTACCACCGGAGCGAGAAATAGAGTTTGTAATTGAGTTAGCCCTTGGAACGGAGCCGATCTCGAAAGCACCTTACAGGATGTCCCTGTCAGAGTTAAAGGAGTTAAAGGTGCAGATGCAAGAGCTCCTAGACAAAGGATTCATTCGACCAAGTGCTTCACCATGGGGAGTACCGGTGCTGTTTGTAAGGAAGAAGGATGGGTCTTTGCGATTATGCATTAACTATCGACAGCTGAACTACCGAGGATTGATGATCTTTTGACCAGTTGCAAGGAGCAGCGGTGTTTTCGAAGATTGACTTGAGAACTGGGTATCACCAGCTGAGGATCAAGAAGGAAGACATACCTAAGACTGCTTTTAGGACGAGGTATGGTCATTTTGAGTTTACAGTGATGCCGTTTGGTTTGACCAATGCTCCAGCTGCTTTTATGGACCTGATGCATCGAGTATTTAAGGAATTTCTGGACAGATTCGTCATAGTCTTTATTGACGATATCTTGATTTACTCAAGGAGCGATGCAGAACATGAGGAACACCTAAGGATTGTGCTACAGATTCTGAGAGAGCACACGCTTATGCAAAGTTGAGTAAGTGCAAGTTTTGGCTGAACCGGGTAGCTTTTCTTGGTCATGTGGTGTTTGGAGAAGGAATTGCAGTGGATCCTGCAAAGATTGAAGCAGTAACCAATTGGTCGAGGCCTACTACAGTTACGGAGGTCATAAGTTTTTTGGGATTGGCAGGATACTACAGACGTTTTGTGGAGAAATTCTCATCCAAAGCCATCCCACTGACGCGATTGACGAAGAAGGAAATGAGGTTTGAATGGACTAACAAATGTGAGAAGAGTTTCCAAGAGCTTAAGCATAGATTGACGACCGCACCAGTGCTAACCATTCCGTCAGGACCAGGAGGGTATGAAATATACAGCGATGCTTCGCTGAAAGGATTAGGCTGTGTGTTAATGCAGCACGGGAGAGTAGTAGCCTACACGTCTAGACAATTGAGGTCACATGAGAATAATTACCCGACACATGACTTGGAGTTAGCGGCGATTGTATTTGCCCTGAAAATTTGGAGGCACTACCTTTGTGGCGAGAAGTTTCAGATATATACCAACCACAAAAGCTTAAGGTACCTATTTTCCCAGAAGGAGCTGAACATGAGGCAGCGCAGGTGGATGGAGCTGCTTAAGGACTATGATTGTGAGATATTATATCACCCTTGGAAAGCAAACAGAGTAGCAGATGCGCTGAGTCGAAAGTCAAGCATCGCATGTCTGCTGGTGAAAGCTTGGTCGATGATAGAAGATTTGAGAGACTCCGAGTTCAAATTAGAAGTCCATCAGTTGTCTAGCTTGATAGCTACGCTGAGGGTGGAACCTGAAGTCCAGGAAAGAATAAAGGCCTTATAGTCTACGGACCTAGAGATTCAGAAGATCCTTGAGATGGACGTGGCGAAGAGGAAACCCGAATTTTAGGTGCTTGAGGACGAAATTTTGAAGTTCAGAGGTCGACTGTACGTGCCAAACGATGAAGGACTCAGAGAAAGGATCTTGTTAGAGGCTCATAGGAGCAACTATAATGTCTACTCTGGAAGTACAAAAATGTACCAGAATTTGCGACAACATTATTGGTGGAGCGGAATGAAGGTGGACGTAGCAAAGTACGTGGCTAAGTGTTTGATATGCCAGTAAGTGAAAGCGCAGCACTGGAAGCTTGGAGGACTGTTGCAGCCACTAGAGATTTCGGAATGGAAGTGGGAGCACATAACCATGGATTTTGTGATGGGACTCCTAAGAAGCCAGAGAGGTCATGACTCTATTTGGGTAGTCATGGACAGATTGACCAAGTCCGCCCACTTCATTCCGGTACGAAAGGATTTCGCTATGGATAAGTATGCAAAGCTGTATATGAGGTAGATAGTGAGGTTGCAGGGAGTGCTAGTGACGATAACCTCGGATAGGGATACGAAGTTCACGGTAAACTTTTGGAAAAGTTTGCAAGAAGCTATGGGAACCCGACTACATTATAGTACAACGTACCACCCACAGACAGATGGGCAGTCAGAAAGGACGATCTAGACGCTCGAGGACATGTTGAGAGCATGCGTCGTTGATTTCAAAGGTGGATGGGAAGAGTAGTTACAACTGGTAGAGTTTGCCTATAATAATAGCTACCAGCAGAGTATCCAGATGACACCATTCAAGGCACTTTATGGACGAGCCTACAAAACCCCGATTTGCTAGGATGAGATTGGAGAAAAGAGTATCACAGGCCTAGAATTAGTAGAGCAATCGGTGGAAGTAGTGAAGATAATTCGGGATAGAGTAAAGACGGCACAGAGTCATCAGAAGAGCTACGCAGATAAGCGACGCAAGCCCTTGGAATTTCAAGTGGACGATCACGTCTTCCTTAAGGTGTCGCCGATGAGGGGACTATCGCGTTTCGAAAAGAAGGGGAAGCTGAGCCCAAGGTATGTAGGCCCATTCGAGATACTGGAGAGGATTGAAACTTTGGCTTACAGGCTTGCCCTGCTGCCCAATCTATCTCTAGTGCACAATGTGTTCCATGTGTTGATGTTGCGAAAGTATGAACCAGACCTGACACATGTTTTGGATTATGAAGCCATAAAAGTGGACGACAGAATGTCTTACGTGGAAAAGCCAATAAGGATCGAAGACCGGAAGGAGCAAATCCTTAGGAATAAAAAGATTCCACTGGTCAAGGTAATATGGGAGCACCATGGAACTGAAGGTGCCACATGAGAGAACGAAGAGACAATGAGGCGACAGCACCCCCATTTGTTTGAGTAATTAAGTGTAATGTAAATTTCGAGGACGAAATTTTTATAAGGGGGGAAGAGTTGTGACATTCTGAATTCCAGCCAATTTCAGGCTCATTAATGAGAAGTTCATATATATCAAACGATGTGTGTCAGTCATATTTCGCTCAAATCTAATCAATTTGAGAAGGCTGACCAAAAGGGAAAGGCTAACGCGAGACAAGGTACGTGGACCACGCGACTCAGATAGAAAATGGCGCTTTGACCATAAGAATTATCGAGGGGATAGTTAGAACCACTAAGAGGCTGATCTAAGAACGATTAAGGATTGCCTTGCGAGTGTCACACGATTGGAGCGCGGGTGATGCCGCTTAACAAACGTATGATTTGCAAATTTTTCCTTAAGCGGATCGTAAAGATCGAGACCATAGGGACTAGCTATAAACCCTCACAATTACATGACAACCAAAGCTGCCATAAATTAACGAACCCTAAACGTGATATGAATCACGGGGTCGATACGCGTAATGTCTGCAAAAGTCGTCCGTCGGTTCGGGATAGGCTGGGACCACGTCTGATAAAGAAAATCATTAGAAATGAGTCTCGAAAGATTTGAAATGGAAAATCAAGAATTCCAACGATATTCGGATTGGCGGACACCCTATCGAAGAATTCTGAAACGAGAAAAACGACGTTCTGAACGTCGGGGGTGAAATTAACCTTTTGCCCCTCTAGCCTAGAACCTTACCTATACAATTCAAGAAGGGCAATTTGGTCAATAAACCCTCCTCAAGGCTGCCGAAAATAAGAAGGAACAAGGGCCATTGGATCATGCATCATTGACTAGAGGGACAAGTGCCAATGGATGCTTTAAAGACTAGTCATATCCACTATGCCAAATCTATCATTCAACCATTTGACCAAGCCTTAGTATATAGCAAATTCTTCTCTCTCCTCACCACTCATTCAGCCATTAGCTTCCCAAGAACCACCGAGCAACATCCTATTCTTCCTTCTTGTTTCTACCAATCGCCGACCGCCACTGACCACTCTGTTCGGTGCCATCAACAACCATCTTCGGCCAACATTTGACCACCAGCCGACCACGCCAATGAAACCCTACGTCCTGCCGACATCCTCGAATAAGAATCAAGTCATTTGGAGCACCGAGGAGCCCCGACCAAGAGATTTCCCGAGAGCCGACAAAATCGGAGCCAATCTGAGGTAGGTCCGGTTCCTAGTCCTTTTGAAGGCCGAAATCTTGGAATTTTGGAGTCAAAATTTGTGAAGATCTAGTAGAGATGTGTAGGAATCTGTGATAAAAATTGGGGCTCAATTTGATGAAGTTTTGACCATAAACCGGCCTTGAAAATTTGACACAGAATCTGCATGTAAACTGACCTTGGACGATCCGGCGAGTTTCAACGAGAATCCGGCGGCTATTTGACTTCAAACACACGGTGAGCCTCCCAAACCCTTAGGTAGACATGTTAAGAGGTAGGATAGTATTTGAATGATGGATTTGGAGTAGAAATAGGGCTGGAAGTGCACGGTTTTCACAGAACCGAAATGAACCGGTTCGATTCAATGCAAAACCGGTTCTGGTGGGTGCAAGAACAGATGGTTATGGGACTCAAATTGATGTTTAAGATGTGTTAAGATGTTGGGGATTGTGCTATGAAAGATTGTGATTCATGAATGGTTGATTTGGACTTGGAAAAATTGACGAATCGATTGGAATTGCTAGGTTGCGCGATGAATTGACCCTTGGATTGATTTGGTTGAACCTTAAGGGCTCAAGAAGAAATATTTGGTGATATTAAGTGCAAGGTAAGGGATTTCTAAACTTAGGATTAGGAGATTGGACTCAATTGGGTGAGTCGAGAATTGAATTGAGTAGTTTAAGATGATTTTTCCCAAGGGGTAGTTCTCATTCTATCCTAAGATGTTATAGGAAGATTGTATGTGACATTGTCTATGCTTGAGTCGTTTGCCATGTCTGAGTATCATTTGATCTGCTTTGCATGCCATGAGTGTTCAAATTGTGCATGAGTTACATCTGATGTTTGATTTGTAAAATTAAATTTAAAATCATGGCATGAGCATGACATGGCGAGGCCTTAAGGCATATGAGACGCGGGGTGGGAGGTGGATACCCTGATGCGACGAGATCACGGGGTGGAGTTGATGTTGTGTGTGGCGTCCAAATGCGACGAGATCGCGGGGTTGAGATGGCCATGGTCCTGATGCGAATTATTGGCGGGACGGAGGTATGAGATGATGAGACTAGCCTGGAGATTCATCGAAACCTGATGCGTTTACGCGGATTGCTGATAACGGTCTGATGCGTTTACGCGGACCGAGCCTAATGCGACGAGATCGCGGGCTGGAGATTGAGGCAGGCAGAGATTGGTGGATGTAGTGAAATGGCAGGACGGTTGTGCCTGATCATCTGAGTGTGACATGAGGTCATCATTGCATCCTTGTCATCTGTATGTTACTGTTTTATGGATTTTTACCTGATATGCCTGTGTGCTTATGAGTCTAGAATTATTGAGGGGTACGACTATTTGAGCGGACTATCGACCTGACCTAGGGTTAGGATTCTTTTACTGAGATGTGTATCTCACCCCTTTTAGGGACCCTTATTTTTACAGATCCTAGGCCTTAAGTATGTGGCCTATACGTTTTGGGGACCCCAAGGAGATGACTGCATACTTTGACGAGTTCCTGGACAGTCAAGGGAACATATATGTGAGAAAGTGCACAGTTGTATGGGTAGATGAGGGTAAGCCGGACTGGAAGTTTCATAGGTTCGAGGCTTGGTTTCAAAAGGTAGGGGACGAGTTAATTGGGCCACTGAAGCCCCATGAGATACCCTCGGGTGTTATACCCGACTGGTGCCAGACCGCAAGAGAGCAGGAGTAACCAGAGGAATCGGTAGTTGGGTTTAGGAATGGGCTGGAAAAGACCCCGATGCTGGACCTTACTGTAGAGGAGGACGAGGTCATCGTCTTGAAGGCGACCGAGAAGGATCTTGCGGAGCCGTCCCATATGGAGACTATGGAGGATACCATCAAGGTCCCGTCCGAGACGTTCTCTAAGTATGAGCCGACCAAGGATGCAGAGGATACCGAGGACTCCAGTAGCTCATCCTAGGAGATATAGTTTGTTGGCCAAAGCCTGTGGTGGCGACCCCCGATCATGGTGGTTTTGGGCATAACGATGGTCACCTTTTGATGTGCTTACCCTGTTGCCCTTTTGCTTAGCGGTTTGTAGTAGCCGGCTTTTGTACGAACCTTATGTTATGATATATGATACGTTTTATGCTATCCAGATCCCACTTAACTAATATTCTGTACAGGGATTATTTAAGTATCGCTTCCGCATGCTTATGTTCATATATTATCTCTCGACTTGTAAGCCTAAATCTTGGGACCGCGAGAGATTGTATGGTTTGTTTGCAGGGATGTTCGCGAGCCCGACGGGTTCGGAGCATAACAAAATTAGCTGTTAGAGCAACTTTAGAGGAGCAAAATAGACGTTGGAATTCGATGGGATAGTTTGTCTTTGCCCTAGAATGGCTTTCTCTCTATCAGACAAGACATTCCTAAAATAGGTGCTGACATGTTGTTCTGTGCCAACAGTTTCAGCTTGTCTCTGACACAGTATAGAACTATTCCTGAGAAGACGTAATTCTTCCCATGGGCCATTTTCATCACGTGTGGCCAACTTCAATTGATTTTTTCGAAACATTGGCATGTATGGATTTTTATACTCCTCATTTGATTTTATCTTTCAAGCTTTGATATCACATATTCAGTGATCAGATCTTTTGAAGATCTCAGCAAATGTTTTCCCAAAAGTGCTTCAGTCTTCAAGCAATTTTTACCCGATGATCATCTCCTGATCCTTAGCCATAAGCAATAAACATATGAACACCAAAGGTAAATACACTACCAAAGGATAATTTGAAAATCATCAAAATATTTTATGAGATGTTTCTCCAACAAATGTCACCACAATGAAACCCAAGATATACAAAGGTTGGAAGATCCAACTAGAATTCAAGGATATAATAAACCAGAATCCAAGATATATGAAAGAAGTGGTCTTGTAGCTCAGAATCATCCAAATTGAAGTTATCACAACCAAGAACGGTCGGCAAACAATGTTCACAATCGCAAAATCATAGACAATTTAAACCATAGACAGTTTAGTAATAAGAACTTGAAATCCACTTGCTTAATTTTTTCGAGAAAAACGATCCAGAAATGATGACGTACGGCGGACGAGCAACTATGGCGAAGACGACACCGGCAAATGGTCAAGGTATCGGCATAGTGGCGATGCAGTCACGATGGTGAGGATACGCAGCACAGAATAATGGCGTCCAATGATTGTACGATGAAATGAACTGACGTCCAAGGTTTATATAGGAGAAGTAGATTGAAGATCAGTCAGCTTGGGCAAGTTAGTGCTCGAAACACCATGGCATGACACGTGTCCATTGCATGTCACCTTACGGGGACACGTGGCACCGCCTTTGCCACGTGTCTCGTGGTGTTGACATGTGGCCCTATGGGTCGACACGTGTCCATGCTGCTTCCTGGCTTCGATTGCCGCAATTTCACATATATTGACCCGATATGACCCTAATTAAATATTTAGTGTCCCTAAAATTATTATCAGGTCAATAACAACTCCTTAAAAATATCATCGAGTTTAGATAACAATCCTTCAAAACTTATTCAATAATCCAAACTCATTATAAACTAATCCATTCTTAAGCAGGAGAGGGTTTCCATATAACTACAGTTGAGGACTAAATTGAAAAAATTTAAAAATTTAGGGCATAATTAATATTAATCGGACTAAATTTTTTATAAAGCTAACAATCATTAAATGCGTCCCAATACAACCTACTTTTAATTTTCTCAATATTTTCCTAATGGAGGGTTTCCATTGATCACCATTTTTTTTTGTCGAAACAAATATCTTCATTTCATATCAAAGAGAAAGATATCATGTCAAAATAAAAATGAAAATCTCACAAACTAAGTGTTGACACCTGATTTTGGATCACTCTTTTCTAGTTTATTTTTTGAAAAATTCATAAAAAATTTGCATAAAGTTGAAAAATTGTAAAATCAACTTTGAAAACCTTGGCCAAGCCCAAGGAATCATTTTTGACCAAAAAAAATTAATATTTCAGTTTTTTCATTTTTTCAGTATTTTTGAAAAATAGAAAAATACATAAAAAATAAAAAAAAATAGCGTTCGAGGTCACAAAAATATAGAAAAGAAACCAATATTTTTATTATAATTTCCTTGCCTTTCTGACCACATAAAAAATCAAAATTCATGTTTAATTTTGTGTGCTCCTTTGTAACACTTGAATTTGTTGAAAAAAATATGTTTTGATTCTTTTAATTTTCAATTTTGGCATTTTAGGAGTCCCGACATTCAATCTAAATGTCCTGCATTACAATTTAGTCCAATTGCTTCTTAAATTGGTCAATTGCACGAATTGGGCAAAATTGCATGCTTAATTGCAATTTAGTCCTCGAATTTAGGTATAATTAAAATTACTTTTAATTCAAGGATTTCCATCACAAATTGAAGCTACTGCCTAATGTTTTTCACCATTTTAAGTTGATTGGTGGGGGTGATCCAATCTGATTTGGCCAATTAGGGCTTGAAATTCAAGAAATTTCAAATCGGATCTTTGGTTGCAATTGGAGTTTTTGACCATTTAGTGTTGCAATTTTGGGCAAAATCAGTTTTACTGATAGAATTAACATCTCTAAATGCCATTTGAGGCTTAATTTCAATAATTCCCTATAGAGTTAGGGTAATTTTGGATTTAATCTTAGGCGAGTCTGCGGGTCTAACTGGGTCCGACTCGCGAACCTGGCTTAATTGAAAAGCAAATTCCCATGCCCTTTAATAGTTTTGCAGGTATATTTTGCTAGCAAAATTGGCTAATCAATTGGCCCTAACCCATGAAATTATTGGAGGCATTTTGGTCCCTAAGATGTCTCCTGTCGATCGCCACTAGCCCGATAGCATGGGTTAGCCGATGCCGCGCCCGCCAGGCCATTCTTTGTCATAGCCAAAAGAGCACAAACACAGAGCAAATGGCAGACAAAATCATGAGAAATTTGATCATCGGATGGCCTAAAGGAAATGGCCATTGCACACCTAGCAATTATCGGACCCCGGCGACCATTTCGCACGTGACTGGATGTGCGAAATGAGTCAGTCAACCCCTCTCCCACGCGCCTCATTTTCGAAATGTGAATTATAACCAAAAACTCACACGTTTTGATGGGAGAGGCTCTCATTCTATTCGTGGAGGATAACAGAATAGAGAGAAAAAGGAAGGAACGAGAGAAAGTTCGTTCTCCGGCCCCCGTCATCGAGAATTTGAGCTCGACAGTAAAGTACTGGTTAGGCCATTTCCGGCCAAACCGAAGCCAAAGAAGACCACCAAAAATTTGCCTAAAGCTCAAGGAAACGATCGCCACCAGCCTCGCCATCGCAGACCCTGAAAACATGTAGTTCTCTCTCTCGAGCTTCCAACTGTGCATCAATGGCGGATTTCGTATCCGACCATCATTCTTCGAGTTTAGGTGTGCGTTTTACTCCCTGAGCTATACTGATCATGATCGCACTCCATTTTTGTCTCGATTTTATATAATAAACGACATCTGAGCCTCCAAACTTTCCACCATAGTCGAGTACTGTTCAATCTTGTCTAGCCAAATCTAGGTCTTGCGAGCTCAATCGAAGCTCGATGTAAGTGTTCTTAATCTCCCCTCGTGTTTCTCCGTGATCGGATTGACCTGATTCTGTGTAAATCGTGTGATTGAACTTCCATGGCCATACTCGGCATTTTGCGTGCTGCATGTGATTCCGTGGATGAAATTCTTTGATTCTTAGATATGTTAAACTAGGGAGTGAGATGAGTTGAATGAGGGTAATTTCATGCCATTTGGTCGAAGTTTGGCCGTCGATCGGCATCAGAGAAGTCCCAGCCGTTCATTCCGTTAGAGTCGAGAGGTTAAAGACGATGCTAAGTTGGCAAGTCAATGAGTAAGTGGTCTGAGGTGCCATTCTGTGATAGGTCCACGTAGACGCCGAGTCAACTCGGCCGTTAGTCTGTTAAGCTGAGTCAATGAGCAGATGGGACGGCTAAGGTTAATTGCGTCTAATTTTAGCAGCCATCCGATTAATAATTATAATATTAGTTTATAATCAAAAAATAAAAGAATGTGAAAAAAATGTCATTTAGGTTAGTGGTCGAGCAGCGTCGTTTAGATTAGTGTGAATGGACGATCCTGATCAATTCTACCCTTCTAATCGTAACCATTGATTTTAGTAATCTGATCGAACAGCATAGGATTGATCATCGTGCTATCCTAACCGTAGATTTTGGTATGCTAGTCCGAGGGCGGTGGCTTACCCACGTGGGCGAGTTTGGACAGTAGGATTAGACATTAGATTTTCAGATAATCAGAAAAGGTTTAAAAAATTGAGAAAATAACAAAAATAACAAAAAATGACAAACAGCGTTGTTTCAGGGCTGGTCCTCGTCCAGGTCAGGGTCTGGGCCGATTGTCCAGTCTGCGTGGATCAGGTCGATCTAGTTCAAATGACCTCTTTAATAAAAAAAAAGAGAAAAACATTTTCAAAAAAAATCGAAAAAATTCTAGAAAATTCTAAAAAAATGTTATAAAATCCTATAAAATTCCAAATAAAATAGAAAAAATTATAGAAAATTCCTAAACACTCCTAAAATTTCCAAAAATTATGGTCATGACAACTGGGGTCACATTCCACACCCCGGGCACAAGCGCCCCTGAAAGCACAAACTATCTCTCGAGGTCGCAAGATTCATATAAAGGTCAAGAGATATATCATATAGAAAGCACGCGGAAGCGACGATACAAAAACTCCTCCGTACAAATAGAAAATGAGACTTGGGTAACGAAAGTATCAATAATACATAAACTTCCAACTATCCATACATGGCACGACAACTAAACATGCTGGTCACTGGAGTGGCAAGGCTAACACAAAAGACAGACATTAGTCTCCCAAAAGAAGCAGGATTCGAGAACACCATCAAAATGACAGACCAGAAAAACAGAGACTCCTAGGTCGAGCTACTGGAGTCATCAATCTCCTCCTCAGCCTCCTTAGTGGGCTCGTATTTTGAGAAGGTATCCGAGTAAACCTCCACGGTGTCCTCCATCGTCTTGTCAGCTGATGGCTCCACCAGATCGTCCTCGGTAACCTCGATCACTATCACCTCATCGGTGTCCTCTAGGGTCAGGGTCCTCTTAGGACTAATCCTTGAGCCAGTGACGGACCCCTTCGCCTCCACTAAATCTCGTGCGGGATGGCACCAACTGGGTATCACCCCACGGGGTACCTTAGTAGGCTTCAGTGGCCCTGTGAAAACGTCCCCTACCTTCCTGAACCACGCCTCGTACCTGTGAGGCTTCCAGCTACTGCCACCCTTATCTACCAAGACGACCGTGCACTTCCTAACGTAAACGGTCTCGTGCCCGTCTGGGGAACTTATCAAAATACACTAACATCTCTTTCAGATTTCCAAAACGGATTGGCCGTATGATCACGGTCTAGGATATGAAAATATGGTCCCTCAACGGGGTGAGATATACATCTCAGTAAGGTGGGTCCTAATCCTAGGTTAGGCTGACCGTCCATTCAGGCTATTACAATCATAAGCAATTTATACAAAATCACATGAAGCATTCAACTTGCAAGAAATAGCACCCGAATGTCAAGCATGCAATCAAGGCATCTTATTTCATCATTAAGCTCAACCACACATTATCAAGCCAGGTTGCACTTTCCACCCTTCCATGCCTCCATTTGAATCATGCCCGTGTAAACGCATCAAACCATCCCATTGACAACCCCGCATAAACACATTAGGTTTTCAATCTCAATTCAAGCCTGTGTCGACATATCTCAACTCTGTCCCGCGTTTCAACGCATCAGGACTATGGCCTTCTCAACCCCACGTCTCGTACGCCTCAAGGTGCCATTCAATTTAAACCCCGCGCCTCAGTGCCTCAAGGCATTCATCCACACAACCTCGAGTCACATACGCATCAAGGTGTCAAAACTTCTCAAACATGCCATAATTTCAATTTATTTCATAGCACACGTTCGAATGCAACTCATGCGACGAACGATAGATCCATGGCAGGCGAGAAAATTTATTTTAACATTCAAATGTGACAATCAATTCATAGCACAAGCAATGTCAAACATTCAAGTCCTCTATATGTTTCTAGGACATACATTAGATAACCACACTATGACTTCCAAGAATCAATCAATTTGCACACAAATATCCAATTGAGTCCAATTCTCCTATCAAAGGTTTATAATCCCCTTACCTCAAGCTTCACTCAACAAAATCCCTTCTCAAGCACCTCAAGAATTCGGTCCAAATGGCTCAAGAACAACTCAGCCGCGCAACCTAAGGAAATTCATCCAATCATCAATTTTTCTTGCTCAAAACTTCACCCTCACTAATCATACACCTCATGGGCCAATCAATTAACATCCTCACACTTCTCAATGAAGAATTTAGAGCTCAATCTCAACACCAACAGCCTCCCACAGAATAGGTATGCACAGAACCGAAACAGGGCATTTTCGATTCTGTGTATACCCCAACTCATCAGCCCTTAAACCAACTTAAATTCTCAATTTAATCACTAATCTACTTGTTAACATGTAGTTCTAAGGGTTGGGGAGCCTCACCGAAAATTTGAAGCCAAAGCGACGCTGGAAAGTCCTTGAACGGCGCTGGTTCTTCCGGGTCTGCTACCGGTCAGTTTTGGCCCTTCAAACACAAGACCCATTTAGGGTAAAAATCCATCAAATTTCTCCAAACTTTTTACCACAGCTCATTCTATGTGTCCCCTAGATGTCCACAAAATTTGATTGAAAAACTCAAAGATTTCGGGGTCCTATGAGGCCTAAACTGTTGCTTACCTCCAGCTACGACGATTTTCGTCGACTTTCGGGAGATTGGCCGGCCGGAGCTCCTCAGGTGGTCAAATGGCTCGCTTCCACTTGGAGAACGTCGACAAGAGGATGAGGAAATAGCAGGTGGTCGGCTCAGTGGCTGGGGGTCACCAAAAGTGGCGGTCGACGGCGGCGAACATCAGCGGAAAAACCAGTCGGGCGAGCTTCACGGCAAGGAAGAAGGGAAGAAGAAGAAGAAGAAAACCGGCAATGGGGGAGGGTGTTCGGCTAAGAGAGAGAGAATGAGGGGTTTATTCTTCAATTGGCTTGGTCAACTTGTTGAAGGGTAAGTTAAAAGGTGACTCCATCAACATCAAGGCTTAATCTCTTAACACTTGTCCATTGTGTCAATCAATGCTCATCCAATGGCTCTCATTTCTTCAAATTTTCGGCAGCCTTAGGTGTGGTTTAAGACCAAAATGCCCTCATCCAATCATATAGGCAAGGTTAGGACTTAAGGGGCAAAATGGTAATTTACCCCCAACGTCTGGAACGTCATTTTCTTAATTCCAATTTTCTTCGATAAGGCGACGACCAATCCAATTGTAATGTTGAAATTCTTGATTCTTCATTTTCTAATTTCGAGACTCATTTCTGAATCATTTCTCAATCCAATGCAATTCCAGCCTATCCCGAACTGACGGGTGATTTTTGCAGACGTTACGCGTATCGACCCTGTGATTCCTATCACAATTAGGGCTTGTCAATTCATGGAGACTTTGGTTGTCATGTAATTGTGAGGTTTATTACTAGTTCCGATGGTCTCGATCGTCACTGTTCGATTTAGAAAAATTTTGCAAATTATATATTGGTTAAGCGGCATCACTCACGCTCCAATCATATAACACTAGCAATTCATTCCTTAATCGTTCTTAGATCGGCCTTTTATGGCTCTAAATGTCCCCTCGACAATCCTTGTGACATTCTGATTTCTAGTCAATTTTAGGCTCATTAATGAGACCCCTCGACAATCCTTGTGACATTCTGATTTCTAGTCAATTTTAGGCTCATTAATGAGAAGTGTCTATCTAGAAATGTATTTCAGTCGTATTTCACTATAATCTGATCAATTCGAGTAGACTGACCAAAAGGAAAAGGCTAACGCGAGACGAGGTACGTGGACCTACGGAACTCGGATAGGAAATGACGCTTTGGCCATAAGGATTGTCGAGGGAACTAGTGATAGACCCTCACAATTACATGACAACCAAAGTCGCCACAAATTGACAAGCGCTAAATGTGATTTGAATCATAGGGTCGATACGCGTAACGTCTGCAACAGCCGCCCGTCGGTTCGGGATAGGCTGGGACACGTTCGACAAAGAAAACCATCAGAAATGAGTCTTGAAAATTGAGAATGGAAAATCAAGAATTCGAACATCATATTCGGATCGGCCGTCGCCGTATTGAAAAATATTGGAGTGAGAAAAACGTTGTTCCGAACATCGGGGGTAAAATTACCCTTTTGCCCTTCAAGCTTGGAACCTTACCCAAGCATTTGAAGAAGGGCATTTTAGACATTAAACCCTCCCCATAGTTATCGAAAAAGTGAGTGAATGAGAGCCATTGGATCAAGCTTAATTGACAAGGGGGCAAGTGTCACAAGATCAAGCATTGGATGGTCAAGTCAACTATTACAAACCTACCATTTAACCCCTTTGACCAAGCCTTGGATATATAGCAATTTCACTCTCTCTCCACTTCATTTTGACCGGCCATAAACCCTTCACCACCGAAAATCTCCATCTACTTCTCCCTCTTCATTCTGCCGCCGGCGACCAGTTCTGGTCTCTCTGTTCGATGCCGTCGGCGACCACTTTCGGCCACCACCAGGAAGTTGGCTAGCCATACCAACCTAGATCTATGTCTTGCCAACCTCCTCGAAGTGGAAGCATGGCATTTGGACCACCGAGGAGCTCCGGCCAAGCATTTTCGCGAAAGTTGACGGAAACTGACCCTACCTGAGGTAGGTCCAATTTCTGACCCTTTTGAAGGGTCGAAATGTTGAATTTTTGAGGTCGAATTTTGTGGAGATCGAGTAGACATGTAGATGAATCTTTGATAAAAATTGGGGTTCAATTTGATGAAGTTTTGACCATGAGCCAGTCTTGCAAATATTGGATAGAAAATTGCCGAAAAACTGACTTGAGGAATCAGGCGAATTTTGAAGGGATTTCGGGGACCAATCGACCTCAAACTCACGGTGAGCCTCATAAACCCCTAGATAGACGTGTTAAGAGGTAGGATGATAATTGAATGATGGATTTAGAGTAGATATAGGGCTGGTTTTGCACGATTTGCACAGAATCGAGAGGAACTGATTCAGTTCTGTGTAAGGCCGGGGCTATTGGGGGCTGGTGATGGATGATTTGAGGTTCAAATTGATGACTTAGGTATATTTAGATGATGAGAGTTGTGTTATGGAGGATTATGGTTCATGGATTGAGGAATTGGGCAAAGAAAATTGACGGATTAGTTGAATACGCTAGGTTGCAAGGTTAATTGACCCTTAGATTGATTTGGCCAAGATTTGAGGAACTTGCTAGGATGAATTTTGTTATCAAATTCAAGGTAAGGGAATTCCTAACCTTATGCTAGGAAGATTGGAATCGATTGGGCGAGTCGAGAGACAAATTGAGTGATTCACGAGAATATTCCAAAAAGGATAGCTCTTATTGTGTCCTGAGTGGCTATAGGAGGTCTATGTGTGATGTTACTTGTGTTTAAATCATACGCCATGTTGAGTATCATTGATTGTCCTGCACGCCTTGGATACTTAAAACGTGCATGAGTCGCACCTATGATTTTATCTGTACATTGAACTGAGAAGCATGGCATGAGCATGACATGGCGAGGCCCTGAGGCGTACAAGATGTGGGATGGGAGATGGATACCCTGATGCGACGAGATCGTGGGGTAGAGTTGATGTTGTGTGGCGCCCTGATGCAAACTAATTGCGAGATTGAATTGGCCACGGTCTTGATGCGAATTATTCGCGGGACGGAGATATGTGGTGATAATATTGGCCTGGAGATTCATCGAAACCTGATGTGTTTACGCGAGTTGCCGATGACGGTCTGATGCATTTATGGGGACCGAGCCTGATGCGATCTGATCGCGGGCTAGAGATTGAGGCAGGCGGAGATTGGTGGATGTGGTGAAGTGGCAGGCCGAGTGTGCATTTTCATATGAGTGTGACATGGGGTCATCATTGCATACCTGTCATCTACATGTTGTGGTTTTATTGATTTGTGCCTGATATGCCTGCGAGTTTTAATGAGTTTGAAAATATTGAGGGGTACAACCGCTTAAGTGGACGGTCGGCCTAACCTAGGGTTAGGACTCACCTTACTGAGATTTATATCTCACCCTAGTGGGGGCTTAATTTTTCAAGTTCTAGGTGGAGGAAGCGCGAGCTTGCCAAGGATTGGTATTAGATGAGATAATTGACCAATTATATTTCGAATGGATTTGCCTTTTTGTGATAGTAGGGATTGTATTTCGGATTGGTGAATTAGGAATTGATCTTTTAGTAATTAGTTAATGAAACTTGATGTTCCCTTGTATCCTAAGTCATTGGGTGTTGTTGTATTTATATGATTGGAGTCGGCATCGCTTCTGCATGCGTGTTCCTTTCAGTGCTTAGAGCATTGACAGTTGGATCCTGGAGTTTTAAGAAAGGTATGGCTTGGTGGGATGCTCGCGCGCGCCCCGGGTTCGGGGCGTGACATCCCCATTGTAGTGGTATCAGAGCAAGATCGGCTCGATCCAATATGATTGAGACTTGGAGTGATAAGGAGCGATGACTTGGGGACAATTAGATATTGAGGCCTAAAGGACTAGGCATGGATTGTTGAGTCTCAAGGATGGTAGGCTTGAACTTGTGTACACCTTAATGGTCCTAGAGTTGACTTTAACGGCTGACTTTGAGTTATGTGGTGATTAAGGTTTAAGTGGAAGCAAGCTGGGATTAAAGAGTCATAAGCATGGATTTTGAGGTAGTAATTGTGCTTGAGGATAGTTGAAAATTGCTTATGAATGAGGAGTCATGAGCCTGGATTTGAGGTTGCTAGAGAATAAATTATGAAGGAAGGGTCAATTGAAGTGTATGATTGTGATCTTGGTTTATCAATGACCCCAACTCGAGGAGTATGAGTTATAAAGAGACAGCTAGTATTGGTGGATTTAGGCTTGAACTATGTGATATCTTGATGGTTTTAGTTATTGATTGTTATTGACAACATTGGATGATATGAGTTGAGATAAATACAAGGAATATCTGAATTGAAGATCAGTTGTGATCGGATGCATAGGGATTTGATTTGAATGTTGACTAGACTTGAGATACATATGGGAATATAGGCAACTGATCTGTGAGACATGATGGTCATTGGTGGAATTAGAACTCTTGAATGGATAGGAATTGATCTGAAGGCAATTTTGGCAGGACAAGTGATGAGGACGGACATGTTGTGCTTATGTTTATAGCTTTGGAACTAAAGTCGATGAGGGTGCATGCAGTGACTTATCGCTATTGGACTTAATAAATCATCGCTTGGTATGGGACGAGTTGATGGGATACCTATAAACTGTTATGAAACATAGTATGAGACATGTGGAACGGGGCTTTCTCCGTAGATGTATGACTTGGGACAACCTGCAACAGCCAGGTCTGATGAAAGTGGGGAGTGATCGCTGGGACAGAGAAGTCCGGACAAGGAGCGGCTCTTGGCAGGCTTCTCAGATGGCGAGAGGCAGGAATGACCCAAGTCATAACTTGAAAGGGGAAGTCTAGGTATCAGGTTGAATCCAATTGTGGATAAGAGATGTATGGCACGAGAGTGATTCTTAAGGCGACTGCTCAAGATGGCATGGCTTTTGTGAAGGCGCATGTGGTTGATATGGTTGAGAGCCTCGTATTTGGCAGGGGATGCCGTTTGAAAAAGAAAATTGATGTTTGTGATTGGTCAAGGTATAACTGAGAGGTTAGACGACGTATGGGTTATACCCGTGGAATCGAGGCATGTTGAGATGAGATAGTCTGTCGTGACTATGCTAGAGTGGCGGATGCCTTTAGGCCTAGAGTATGAGCTATTGACTCAACGAGTTGCTGCCTTGAGTGCTTATTTGGTAGTTGCCCAGTTGAGGCTAGCCTAGTAATGGCCGTCAGTTGAGAAGTTGCCTCGATGAGGCTGGCTTGAGGAAGTATTGCTGACCAAGGATGATTTGAGATCCTTGAATAATTGGCAATTAATTGAGAATTGCCTAAGAACTATTAGAGGGTTAGTTGATGGTGAAAGATATTGAGATGAGTAGCCTGAGACTGATAGGCTTGAGTAGATGACTTAAGTTTTTGATTCCTGGAGGGAATCATAGTGGTTTAAATAGCCTAAGAACTTAATGAGGTTGAGCGACCAAGGGGTGGCCGAAGAAGAACTTTGGGCTCGAGTATATATGATATGGAAGATCCGAGAACCGATATGGATCATGAGAATTGAATAAAGATGGACGATTGGAGTATGAGTACCAAAGGAAAATATGGCTTGATCTGTTAATCGTACGAGACCCAAGAGCTGAATGGGCCGTAGGAACTTTGAACGGAAATGAGGAAATGGTTGGTTCAGCAAGCTCGAGGAAGAGCTGCCAAGATTCTCTAAGTCACGGTGGTGATAAATGCTAATGCTGATGAGTCCAGGCGATAGAAGTCACGAGAAAGGTGACTCTGAGTTATTTCATTCACGAGAAAAGTGAATGTATGGGAAGAACCATGAGAGTTCTGAAAAGCTTGTGAAGTTGTGAATAAGAATTAGAATGATTGAGTTTGATGGAAGAATGAAAATTGAAATTGTCTCCCTCTGGATTGAGGACCTTAATGAGAAAACCTTAGAGGTTTTGGGCACACTAAAGAAAGAAAGTGACCCTGGTAGTACTAGCCCTAAGAGGTTATTGAAGATTGGTGAAAGGTCACTAGAGGAAGGGTTTCCTCGAAGGCATGAGATCTGCCCAGGCTACCTCTGTTGAGTTGTTCGATGGAAAGTATCATCCTAGGGTTGCTTGAGAGCAAGGATTGTTTGGATCCTGATACTGTTGCAAGGATCATAGGATGATCGGCCAATATGAGACAGAGTTCTCAAGGTCGCTTAGGCATATGGTAAAGGTGGTCAAAGACCCTTGAATAAGATGAGTAAGTCCCTAAGTGGATTGGAACTTAAGAACCATATGGCTGATTGTTGTTCCTGATTTTGAGGAATGGTGATGGGACTTAGCAAAAGAGGAGAATGATCGAAAAACTTATGAATAAGAGAACTCCTGCTTACGGATTACGAGCAAAAAGATGTTCTTATGAATATGGAACGTGCTTACGGGAAATGGCTGATTACCTGGGCGTAAGACACACGGTGGAAATGGGTAGTCTGTCTTTTCTGTTATGGAAAGGGTTGAGGGAGAATCGGCATGCTAGTTTGCCTGGAATGAATAATTTCTCGGGATCGGTTGATTGAATTGGAACCATGAGAAAGAAAATCATGAATTGTTGTTCCCTAAAGAATAGGGCATTGTTCTTAAAGGGCAATTGGACCATGAAATGGTCGTTGACGAAAAGAAAAGTGAACGGACTTGATAGTCCTGACGGGTTGTGATCCTAGTGAATGATTTAGTAAATGAAAAAAGCGCTTAGAGAATACTTGCAAAGTGATTTGAGATAATTGAATTGAGCATTCGACAAGTGAGCTAGTAGAGGCCCAGGGACTAACAGATATTGTCACTTGAGGTGACTGAGATATGGGAAAGAGAATGTGAAAGCATGGTGGCATTTGACTACTGGAGTAAAGGTATCGCCGTCGGCGCAGACTCCAAGGTTGTCGTCCTATGGAATGGGAAGGGCAAGGTGAATTTGAAGTGGAAAAATGCCACGGAGTTACGTAGTTTCTTCCTTAGGGTAGGAGACCCTATTGTAAAAGAAAGAAAAACTCTAAATTGTCTTAGTATTATGATGGAGCATCTGTACCGAGAAAGAGGACGCAAAACTTGAATGACTCTTGGAAGTAAAATTCGAGAGACAGTCTTGTAGACAATGTCGAATTTCAGGAAGATGTTGATGTTCAGTGGAACGAACGGAATTGGGATAAGGTCGCCTTAGTGAGTATGAAACTCAGAGGCTAAAGCACTAATACTTCTCGAGAGAAGATTGACAAGAATAAGTAAAATGTCACGTGGTCCTAGAAGAGGTCCGTGACAACAGAGAGCCAAGGTCTGAGCTCTCAAGTGAAAAGTGCGAAGAATAGTTAGAAGATTTGACACCTGGTGGAAGGAAGTTGATAATCGCCAAACTAAGTGCCCGAGGAATGATTGAGTTGGTCGTTACCATCTCGAGAGACGATGGTTGAACTCATGTAAGGAACCATGAGAAACATGAACAGCTTTTGAAAGTGTCATATGGGCTCTAAGGAAATGTCTATTACATGTTAAGTGTGAAGAGCGCAAGTTGTGGACCTGATGAAGTGGGATTCACACATTAGAATAAGTGATAAATCCTTTGAGGATTGGAATAAGTAATGAATCGACTATAGTCGATGTGAGTTGCGAAAAGTGCAAGCTTCTTGGGATTGGTGAATTGCAATAGACGGACCGTGGGATGATTCCCCACCAGAGCTGTTCCAATGATGAAATGGGTTAAACATAAGACGTAATGCGAAGGGAGGAACAGACGTGAATTGCACTTTCGAGGACTTGAGTCAAGTGGATGCCTACGCTGGTAGTGGCGTTCCTGTTCGGAATCAAAAGAGTCGATAGTGTCTTGATGATGTGATATGGAAAGGAAATTTGAGGCGTAACAAGGCGATTTGAAGTGGGTATCACATGTACGCCATGATAGTAAGGCCACATGAGTTGCAATGCTTAGAGCTCGCGATAAAGTTTGAGAAACCTCGCTTGAGTGGAAAGAGGTTTGAGTTAATATCTACCACAAGAAAATAATGTAGTAATTTCTCGAGAAAAATTGAATGAGAGGTAACACTGAAAGACGAAATTGCTTGTGTATGTAAGAGCGTTGCTTGTGCAAGGAAAAAAAAAACCTCGAAGTTATGTGAACAAAAGGAGGTTGAGGGTATGGACAACTTAAAGGGATTGAAGGCGAGACATGTGGAATGAAGAGATCACCCAAGTGATGTTATAGCGATGTTCATATCGTTAAGGAAGAATTGTTTAACGGATGCTTACAATTGAGAGTTGAGCATTGAGTAATGAACAATAGAGGGACAGACCTTCCCTCAAGAAATAAGATATTCAACTTCTAAATTGGAAGTTTGCTAATGGACTAGTCTGATGGCCACCGAAAACGCCTAGCCTGAGGGCCAGAAGGAAATTGAGGTGTCGCCATGATTAAACATCGATACTGGACGGATTATAGGAATTGATGGAACCTTCGAGGCCCATGGACGGAAGTACGAGTCCAGCATTGAAGGAAAACTTAAGGAGATGACCTCATTGAAATTCAAAGGGAGAATTATGGTGTTTTCTGGGATGGCACAAAGATGTGCCAAGATATATACATATGCTACCGGCGATAAGGATCGGAGAGGGAAATTAATCTACTGTATGGTTGAGCACTGGACATGTCAATAAAAGAGGAGAACATGATAATGAAAATTGAAGGACCACTTTGATCCAAGAGAATTTTTGGATGGAGTCGAGAATGGATTGTTACGGCAGCAACCATGTAAATGTTCAAGGAGTTAAAAGGACCATAACTCGATTTGATTAATAGAGGGCAAATTGACAAAGCCCTTGAATCTCTATTGGCGTGAAAGGAAGCTTGAAAGGGGTAATACGCCGAATGGTATAGACGTTAAAGAATGCATTATGGCGCGGGCTAGTATTAGTGGTGATGGACAAATGAAAGAGATAATGTGAATGCTCGACGAGGAACTATTAATGGATGTTAGGAGTATCGGAGGAGAAAGGAGAGAAGCAAATCAGATCGAGGACCGAAGGAGACAAGTCCTAGAGAAAGATGGCCTTAGGTCGGAAAGGACGAGCAAGATCGTCAAGCCATGGGAGGAACTATTCGGAAGATTGAGAAGGTGATGAAACGCCAATACCCCTAAGGACTGGATGATTAGAAAATTGAAAATTTCGAGGACGAAATTTCTTTAAGGAGAGAAGAGTTGTGACATTATGATTTTCAGTCAATTTCAGGCTCATTAATGAGAAGTATATATCTAGAAACGTATTTCAATCATATTCAGCTAGAATTTGATCAATTCGAGTAGACTAACCAAGAGGAAAAGGCTAACGCGAGACGAGGTACGTGGACATAGGGAACTCAGATAGGAAAGGGCGCTTCGGCCATAAGGAATATCGAGGGAACTAGTAATAGACCCTCATAATTACATGACAACTAAAGTTGCCACGAATTGACGAGCCCTAAATGTCATTTGAATCACAAGGTCGATACGCGTAACGTTTGTAACAGTCGCCCGTCGATTCGGGATAGGCTAGGACACATTCGATAGAGAAAACCATCAGAAATGAGTCTTGAAAATTGAGAATGGAAAATCAAGAATTCCAACATCATATTCGGATCGGCCGTCGCCGTATTGAAAAATATTGGAGCGAGAAAAACGCCGTTCCGAACGTCGGGGGTAAAATTATCCTTTTGCCCCTCAAGCTTGGAACCTTACCCAAGCATTTGAAGAAGGGCATTTTGGACATTGAACCCTCCCCATAGTTGCCGAAAAAGTGAGTGAATGAGAGCCATTGGATCAAGCTTAATTGACAAGGGGACAAGTGTCACAAGATCAAGCATTGGATGGTCAAGTTAACTATTACAAACTTACCATTCAACCCTTTTGACCAAGCCTTGGATATAAAATAATTTCACTCTCTCTCCTCTTCATTTTGACCGGCCATAAACACTTCACCACCGAAAATCTCCATCTTCTTCTCCCTCTTCATTCTGCCGCCAGCGACCAGTTCTGGTCTCTCCGTTCGATGCCATCGGAGACCACTTCCGGCCACCACCAGGACCTCCATCGGCCATATCAACCTAGATCTATGTCTTGCCGACCTCTTCGAAGTGGAAGCATGGCATTTGGACCACCAAGGAGCTCCGGCCAAGCATTTTCCCGAGAGTCAACGGAAACTGACCCAACCAGAGGTAGGTCCAGTTTCTGACCTTTGAAGGCCAAAATGTTGGGTTTTTTAGGTCAAATTTTGTAAAGATCTATTAGACATGTAGATAAATCTGTGATAAAAATTGGGGTTCAATTTGATGAAGTTTTGACCATGAACCGGTCTTACAAATATTGGACAGAAAACTTCCGGAAAACTGACTTGAGGAATCCGGCGACTTCCGAAGGGATTCCGGGCGACCAATCAATCTCAAACTCACGGTGAGCCTCATAAACCCTTAGATAGACATGTTAAGAAGTAGGATGATAATTTAATGATGGATTTAGAGTAGATATAGGGCTGGTTGTGCCCGGTTTGTACAGAACCAAGAGGAATTGGTTCGGTTCTGTGCAAGGCCGGGGCTGTTGGGGGCTGGTGATGGATGATTTGAGGTTCAAATTGATGACTTAGGTATATTTAAATGATGAGAGTTGTGTTATGGAGGATTATGGTTCATGGATTGAGGAATTGGGCAAGAAAATTGACGGATTGGTTGAATATGCTAGGTTACGCGGTGAATTGACCCTTAGATTGATTTGGCCGAGATTTGAGGAACTTGCAAGGAGGAATTTTATTATCAAATTCAAGGTAAGGGAATTCCTAACCTTATACTAGGAAGATTGGATTCGATTGGGCGAGTCGAGAGAGAAATTGAGTGATTCACGAGAATATTCCAAAAAGGATAGCTCTTATTGTGTCCTAAGTGGCTATAGGAGGTCTATGTGTGATGTTGCTTGTGTTTAAATCATACACCATGTTGAGTATCATTGATTGTCCTGCACGCCTTATATACTTAAAACGTGCATGAGTCGCACCTGTGGTTTTATCTGTGCATTGAACTGAGAAGCATGGCATGAGCATGACATGGCGAGACTCTGAGGCGTACGAGATGTGGGATGGGAGATGGATACCCTGATGTGACGAGATCGCGGGGTGGAGTTGATGTTGTGTGGCACCCTGATGCGAACTAATCGCAGGGTTGAATTGGCCTCGGTCCTGATGAGAATTATTCGCGGGACGGAGATATGTGGTGATAATATGGGCCTAAAGATTCATCGGAACCTGATGCATTTACGCAGGTTGTCGATGACGGTCTGATGCGTTTACGCGGAACGAGCCTAATGCGATCTAATCGCAAGCTAGAGATTGAGGCAGGCGGAGATTGGTAGATGTGGTGAAGTGGCAGGCCGAGTATGCATTATCATCTGAGTGTGACATGGGGTCATCATTGCATGCCTGTCATCTGCATGTTGTGTTTTTATTGATTTGTGCCCGATATGACTGCGAGTTTTAATGAGTTTGAAAATACTAAGGGGTACAACTGCCTGAGTGGACGGTCGGCCTAACTTAGGGTTAGGACCCACCTTACTGAGATTTATATCTCACCCCAGTGGGGGCTTAATTTTTCAGGTTCCAGGTGGAGGAAGCGCGAGCTTGCCAAGGATTGGTATTGAAGAGATGGTTGACCGATTATATTTAGAATGAATTTTCCTTTTTGTGATAGTAGAGATTGTACTTCGGATTGGTGAATTAGGAATTGATCTTTTAGTAATTAGTTAATGACACTTGATGTTCTCTTGTATCCTAATTCATCGGGTGTTGTTGTATTAATATGATTGGAGTCGACATCGCTTCCGCATGCGTGTTCCTTTCAGTGCTTAGAACATTGGCCGTTGGATCTTGGAGTTTTAAGAAAGGTACGGCCTGGTGGGATGCTCGCGCGCGCGCTGGGTTCGGGGCGTGACAATCCTTATGGTCAAAGTGCCATTTCCTATTTGAAATCCCTAAGTTCACGTACCTTATCTCGCGTTAGCCTTTCCCTTTTGATCAGTCAACTCAAGATTGATCAGATTCGAGCGAGATACGACTAAAATACATTGCTTGATACTTTTTCATTAATGAGTCTTGAAATGATAGGAAAGATCAGAATGTCACAACTGGTCAAATCTATTTTTGGGATATCTTATCCATTTTTCCTGAAATTGACGATTTTTCCCTTTAGGGGTAAATCAACTTTGCTTTATATATGAGATAGGTCGAAAATGTCTAGATTAGGGTTAGGGTCAGTTAGGTGGTCAATCCTTCTACTTGGGCTTTTGAATCTTATCATTTTTTCTGAAATGATGATTCTACCCCTCAAAGGGTAAATCGTCTTTTCTATTCCAATGAGTCCTAAAAATTACTCAAAATTAGGATTTGGGTATGATGGATGACCAATCTTTTTGTTTGGGATTTCAACCATTCGTCATCTTCTAAAATGACGATTTTACCACAAAAGGGTAAATCATTTCTAAAATTCCTGAAAATTCTGAAAATTGCCAAAAAATAGGAAATGGATCATTTAGATGATCAATCCTATTTTCAACCCCTTTTGATTCCAGAACTCTTCTGAAATGATAATTTTGCTCTTATGGGGTAAATTGTCCCAAATTTCTTTAAAATTACAATTTTGCCCACGTTTACATCACTTTTGAGCCATGGTTGACGCTTCTCTAGGCTAATGGGGCCTTACTAAGGATGCCATGATTGTTGTATTCATGTGATTTATCCGCATGTCTTGGATCCTTAATTTGCGCCTTCTTTTAATAGTTGTAAGTGTTAGAGTAGCCATTTCCATCTACATAAACTCCTAGATTTAGGGTTCATACCCAACTCATCTGCATGAAATCTTAGGGTAAGACAATTCAGTTAACTTTGGTACCGAAAGGGCATCGACTCTGATAGTTTGCGTAACTAATTCCCGATCCCATTTCTTTTGTTCTCGCAGAATCGAGAAAATCCCAACTATTCGATAGGGTTTCAAATCGTACCTTCCAAGAAACGATTGGTAGCAACTCCTTAGCTGGCATTCATATATATCACATGTCACTAGACCACACTAAAGGTCGATCACGTATACCTCCATTGCGACTTGGGTAACAGGCCCTGGGAGAAGCCCGCATCCAACTAGATCGGATGGCTCATTAATCCTCGTACTCGAGAGCGCATTCCCTCTCGAAATTCCCAAGGGGGTCGCGACATACTGGCGACTTCGCTGGGGATTTTTTCCAAACCAGAATCTCTAGTTAAAGGCGAAGCGCCCTGCCATCAAGACTAAACCAAGATGCATTATTCTTAAAAAGATCAAGCCTAAGGAGATTGAGAAATCTCTTGAAGTAATCTTACTCTGAATCAGGGAATGGCCAGAAGAGCTGAGCCATCTCAAGCAACCTCCTAAAGAGTACTTTCCTAGAAAAAGTCCACACAAAGAACCCTTCAAAGAAGAAAACTCTGAAGGACGGTCAGCTAGGAAGGAAATCCTGATCAATGGGCCATACCCTGAAGAGAAGTAAGATGGGGATGCCATTGAAGAAGAGCCTCCAGTTGATTACTCCTCCGAAGAGAATTAGACTTTGGAACTACTGAGAGTAGGGTAATTTAAATTCCACATTCCATTGGTCTTTTATGGCTTTCCTATTTTAGAATAAGACTGATTGATATCAATTCCTGAGATTTCCCTTTGTCGCTCTATCTCTCTTGATAGGTCATCGTGCAATGGGAATCTACTTTATTGTATTTCCCTTTTCATTGTCCAAAGTAATGTTTTGGTCAATGGGATGTGACGTTGTTATCTCCTTCAGTCACTAGGATGATCCCGATCGATTACATACTTTGCTTACTTGAAAGTTAAATTAGACCTCAAATTGTGTCTTTCAAACCCAAAAGAGCTTCTATTTTCCATTTTACTGATTGAAATATGCAATTGAATCTATTCAAACATGTTTCATGGCATTTGCATACTCACATTTTAGAGTAATCCATTGCGATTGATTTTTTTTCAAAATCATTTGCTTATTCTAGGCTTGATGGGAAAGGATGACATCTAAGTGTTCAGAGTTCCTCAAGCTAAGCTCCTAGCCTAGTGGGATAGAATGGATGAGGCCAGCCAGACGTACGCCAAATCGTGACTAGGTTATCTGTTGGGTCTGCCAAAGATTGAATGCACATCTGCTTTCATCCAAGCCATAACACTTTATTAGGATCCCACCACAACGATGTTTTGCATGAAAGGATTGAAGATTACTCTACATTGGAAGAGTATAGTGCCATCATTAGAGTCGAGTTCACTCATCTCCTAGTTCAACCTCCGATAGGATTTGAACCCCTTAGACAGCTGACTGAGTTTCTTGATACAAGCCTCGCTGAAATAAAAGTAAATACAAAGAGCAATTCTGGGCGAGTCTCCTTGTCCTTTCTTCTAAATAGATTTCCTAACCTTCCTGCTAGCAAATGAACCAAATCGGGTACAGCTTTTATTTTAGCATTCTTTAACTTTGTGCTATTCCCCTTTTCATCAGTTACCTTTGACCCTATCATGGCTGTAGTAGTCAAACAAGTCTGTTATGGGTATGATTACTCGAACATTATCCTTGTTGAAACATTTCTTTCCCTGAACCATTTTCGAGAAAAAAATAATAAATGGGTCTTTAGAGCCTCTAGTGGTCTCCTATACTTGTTATTTGCTTTCCATATTAAATAATTTCATATCCGCATGGGTTTCATTGAGATTAGCTCTAATATCCATCCCCTTAAAACCTTTATTCAAGCCCAAACATGGATCCCAACGATCAATTTTAAGAAGTGGAAAGAATTCTTTAGGACTCTAAAGCCGGAAAAACTCTGATTGCAGCTTAGATTGCCAACACTAGAGAAAGTCAGACTTACATGCAATGACGGAGATCCGGTCCCGTTATTAGGATTCATAGGTGCTACTGCATATTACCCGAAAAGGGTTATCCGACAATTTGGGGGCACTACAGGAGATCCCTTCGCTACCACGACCAGGTGTCTTCCCATTCGACGTGCCAAAAGAAATCCTCACAGGAAAAAGAATAAACGGTTTGAAGCAAAGGTGGAATTCATCATGCGCTCTTGGAAGAAATCCCAGACCGAAGATGTAGAATGGTCGGATGATAGCACTGCGGAGATAGATATCTATAGAGCTTCTACTGATTACATCCGGCACTTTCATATGGCCAGGTGTAGCTTCGTGGAGCCTTATGTGCCAGAGTACATCGTGCCACATGTACCTGGAGTGGAGCCGTATGTACCCAAAGACATGGGATCGTCGTCGTATGATAAAGATGGGGAGTCTCAAACCGAGGAATTTGATCTCTACTGGGACGATGAGGGCTCCTTAGGCCCCAAACGCCCTAGACTTAGATAAGATGGCTCTGTCAAGTTTAGGATATCTGAACATTATGATGTCTTGACATTTAAAAACTTAATTGTAATAAATGTTGATTTTTGCATATGTGCATATAGATGCATATTTTGTCTATGCATAAAACTATCGCCATGGGTTAGGTTTTTTTTAATTTCATGTGTTCTCTAGAAGGATGATTAAAAGAACTAACCATATGAGGCTAAGGTTCATACGGTAGCCATTTTCCTCATGAATCAACGGAAAACATGTAATTGAAAGATTCCATACTTTCGCTGTTTTCCTTGACAGGATACTTACCTTCACATTGCTTTTTAAACAGGTGTTCTCTAATCACGGAATTTCCCAAACATCATTTTCGCACTCGACTCAAAACTAGAATAGAGCAACAAGAATTAACTCCGTGAGTTGGCGTGTTGGAGGCTTAGATGACTACTATGGCTACTATGATGGCTGAGACCAAGGCTATGATAGAAGCTTCTCAGGCCAGACAAAAGGTGGCTCCTGGCCCTTTTCAACAAAATATCTCTTGCTGTGAAGGTAAAGACTCCTCCGAATTACAAAGAGCCAGACTTTGTAAGGAAGTGTAATGGGACAAGTTGTCCCCATGCTAACCTCAAGTATTACCTGTGCAAAATGGTATACTACTCAGATTACATTCCGCTACTGATGAACACGTTTCAAGAGGCGTCGCTTTAGCTTGGTTCATTGAGTTGGATATCGACGATAACAATGGATAGGAAGATCTTGCTAAAGATTTTCTCTTTCAATATAAGTTCAATATCGCGACCGCTCCGACAAGGAAGGATTTGCTGCAAACCATGAAAAGAATGAATGAAGGGATCCGAACTTATGCCCAAAGGTGGCAAGCTTTGGCAACCCAAGTCAAGCCACCCATCCTTGACAACGAGTTGGTCGATTTGTTCCTAAAGGCGCTTCCGTATGAGTATTTTGATAGACAAAATACCTCTAGGTGTTAAACCTTTGCTCACTTGATAAAGGTAGCAGAGAGGTTGGAGTGAGCCTTAAGAGAGAGGAAAGTGTCAGAGGCTCCGATAAGAAGGCGATATTCTTCGAGAAAAGGGAGAAAAGTTGGAGTGGACATAGCTTTTGTGCCAAATTCGCCAAAACCCAAGCAGTTTGCTAACTCCAACCAGACTAAGGAAGGATCATCCTGATCGACTCCAAAGGTGCAAGAACCAAAGAAGAAACCATCTCCGAAGCAGTTTTTGCAAATCCCAAGGCTGTTATCTAAATTGTTTCCAATGTTACTGGAAGAGCATTTGGTTGCGAAGGAGCCTTCTACAGTAAATCCAGCGAGTTGCCCCGACTTTGACGAAAGCCAAACTTGTGCCATCATATGGGCAAAGGGGCACAATGTAGACAATTGCTACATCCTGAAGCTAAAATTATAGGCCCTCATCGACAATCAAATCCTGAAATTTAATGATGTAACTTCGAATGTACAAGAAAACCCACTCCCCGACTATCAAGTAGTTGGGATGATTTTCGGCGACGAGAAAGAAGGCCGCCTGGACTTAAAGATGAATGACGCCAAAATAATTGATATCTTGGCTTATGCATTGTCATATCCGCAAGAAGGGGAGGTGTCGATTGAAAGGAGAATGCCATGTGTTGCCAAGTTGACGAGCCTGGGGAAAATCGTGAATGCTACTGATGTGTTGTTTGAGGGAACTTTCCCTCTGTAAACTGAGATTGGAACCAATTTATGGCTGAAACCAAGCAGAATAATACGTGGTGTGTTCCTTGTGTGAGTCTAGTAGGCGATGTGGAATTGATCACAAAGCCAAAGGAAAAACTCGATGAAGATAAGCTAGAAGCCACAAAGAGACGTCGGGCCGATCAAAGATTTAAAATTGAAGCCCTAGAAAAAGACAAAGTTATAGAAAACCTGGGTGAAAACTCAGGGCGATACAACTTTAAAGTGAAGTATTCTGCCCCCCTCCCCAATTTCTTTCAGAAAATGGACGATATTGTGCCTGACGGATGGGGCAATATGGATGATCTTATCCAGCCAGAAGTCACAATAGGCATAACTAAATCTCTTTCAAACAAATGGCGTTGGAACAATTTATGCGCATAGAGGAACAAGGACTGACTTTTCACAAAAGGTTGGAGACGTATCACAACAACTAGCGAAATATAACCACTTTCATACAGCGAATGGTACACTCAACGTAGAACTGCATGTTCAAATTCAAACGCAAAATCATAGAATGACTGGATTAAGATCTCAATTGTGAAGCTTAATCGAATTACTCAGAGAAACGAGATGGCTGCTGAAAATCCTCAACCTCAGTTGAAGTCATCTTCCTAGTTGGTCTATCGGTTAAATCATATGCTACCAGAAGATATCACTAGCTTGAGTATGAAAATAACTCAAAAAATTTTAACGATACTGTGGGGATGGTCAAAACTTCACTCGTGGTGATCAAGCTGAATAAACTTGAAAACCTGAGCAAAGAAGGAAATTACCCAGTTAGACCCATCGTGATTCATTTGTCAAAAGATGAAATGGACGATGAACCCGAGGCAGGGAACCTAACGCCTGTAACCCTTAAAGTCCCGCCTATCGAGAAATATGACCTCAAAGCAGTCCATTGGAGTTATGGAACGGATGAGGTAGATGCTGTGATGCGATCTGGATGATTTTATGCCCCAAGGAAGGGTGAACCTGAGAAAAAAGAAGTTTTGAAAGAAGACGCAGAAAAACTGATTTCCATCATCAAAACCAATGAGTTTGAGGCAATAGAACAGCTGAGAAAGATGCCGGCTCTGATATCCTTGTTGGATTTGTTTATCAATTCTGAGAAACACATGGACGCTATGCTAAAAGTGTTGAATGAGGTCCATGTCCTTGAAACTGTTAAGGAAGTACAACTAGAGGACTTTGTTGGGGCAATCCTTCTGAAAGATCAGTTGAGTTTTTCCGATGAGGATTTCCCTATGGAAGGGAGAACGCACAACATGGCCTTGTACATCACAGCACATTGTCATGGAAAACAAATAGCCCACGTGTTAATTGACAATGGATCAGCTTTTAACACCTGTCCTCTAACCACGCTGAGGAGTTTGGGTATTAAGGAGAAGATGATACGAAATTTGTCACGCCCACATTCCCTTATGAGCTTGTCACCTCCACCATGTCGTAAGAAGATATCCCAGGTACTAACAGACCGCCTAAAGAATGAAATGAAATACTCATGCGGAAGGAAAACAACAACCCAGACATTTAATACGTGGGGATTCGAAATAACACAAAAGTATATATACATAACATTAGCATCCAGTTACATCCGATGGTAGGGAAAAGACATAAAGTAAACACACAAGAGATTAGGTCATAGGAACTAAGGGTTAACCCAAAAGATTACACCAAAGCCCTAACATCAAAAGCCTAACTCCTTAAATTACACCCCTATAGCTTTCCAGGACAACCCAGGCTACTCAGAGGAATTGCTCGTCTCGTCATCAGCTTCAGCTTTGTCTTCCTTAGGGTTATAGCCAGAAAATGTCTCAGATTGCACCTCCTCAGTGTCCTCCTCTATGTCTTCCTCGTCAGCAGATACCTCGATCACTTCTATGTATTCTTCAGTTGAAGGGGACTTGGACTTCTCAAGGATGTTCCTTGAAGCTACCACTAAGTTTTCGACATCAAAATTGATACGGGCTAAAGGAACATCAGTAGGGTTCATCGGACCATAGGTGCTATTATCCCTAATGTGACGATACTATGCCTCGGAGCGGCAAGGCTCCAAACTTTCTGCTCCTCTATCAACTCAAACGGTGGTGCGTTTCCTAATGTATATTATCCCCTTACCGTCAGGAAACTCATCAAAAGTGGTGGTCATCTCTTTTGGATCGCCATGCATAACGACCACATGCTTTAGGGTTTGGGGTATGAAAACTACATCTCACTACGAGATGAAATTTACATCTTAGCTAGTGAAACCTAAACCTAGACTAGACCGCTAGTCCCCCTAGACCATACAATGAAGCAAGATGCATAAATTCATCAAGATAATAACACATGACATTCATAAGTCAAGCATCTCGATGTAATTAGCATGGTCAAGAATCACAATCAAGCACATCATACACAATGAGACCCAAGCTTCACGCACTAGCACATAATAAATTCATAACTTTAGAATTATCACAATGGCATCTCATTCTTTGATTGTCAAGGGCACATTAGCCACGATGTGTTCTCAAGGTCTCTCTGGTCAATTCATTTGCATAAGGGTACAATAATTATGCAATCACATAAGGGCACAATAGTTATGCAATCACATAAGGGCATTATAGTCATTTCAATCTCATAGGGCACTATAGCCATTTCAATTCACATTAGGCACTATGGCCATCTCATTTCATACAATCATGCCAATCCTCATCACCACCGAAATCACACGATGTAATGAAATCATAGAATTCACTAATCAATCAATTCATCAATCCAATTCATCCAGTAGTGACCTAGTGATCGAGTCAAGGCTTAAGGGACACTTACACTTTGATCCAACGGCAAATTTCAATCCCAACGATCCTCCTAGGTCAGTAAGCTCACAGCCAAATAGAGCACACGCACGATCCTAGGGAAAAATCACATTTTCCAAATCAAAACTTATTCATTTCTCAATTCCAGTGCACCAACACTTCGATGACATATCAATTAACATTCTAAGGTGCCTTGACGATCATTTAATATCAAGGCGACACCTTTCCTAAGCCTCAAGTGCTCGGTTTGCACGAACCGAAACAGGGGCAGAATCGGTCTTCACAAAGTCACTTTCAATAGCCCTTAATTCAACTTTAAACCTCAATTCATCATAAAAACAACTTGCAATAACCTTAATCCACATGTCTAGGAAGCTCACCGAAGATTTTGAAGCAAAACAACGCCTTAAGGACTTTCAAATAGCTCGATTTCCTCCAGCATGCAGGCGGTCAGAATCTGCCTCCAATAAATCACCTCAAATCAGCCATGAAAACCTATCTTAATCCAACTAAACTTGCAATCCTAGCTTAGCTAACTTGAGTGCAACATGTTAAGAAGAACCCACAGCAAGTTTGAAGCCATTTGAAGTCTCTAAGAAGAAGAACAAGGGCTTTACCTCAACTTGGTCAGATTTTGTCCACTTACGTGTTTGGGGCTGGACAAGCAAAATGGGACCACCAATCAACGATCAACTATCAGGGATGCATAGAGGAGAGACTAAGGATGGTTTTGGTGGCCAGCGCGAGGTTTGGAGGTCGCTAGAGGTAGCGATCGAGACGGGCAAAGCGGCGGCAGGCTGGTCTGTTGGAGTAGTTTCAACCAAGAAGAAAGAAGGAGAAAATGAAGAAGAAGGGAGAGAGAGGAGAGAGGTTCGGCCGAGCTAAAGGGAAGGAAGTCTTCTCTAATTATTTGCTTAGTCAATTAGACAAGATTTGTAGGTAAGAGTGGCAATTAATTCTAAATACACAATGAATGACACTTGGCATGGAGCAAATAATATCAAAGCTTGCATTTGACTTCCTTTGACCACTCAATCATCTCATTTTCGATAGCAAGGAGAGGTCTAAATGATCAAATTGTCCTTCATTAAGTCTTAAGGCAAGGGTAAGGGGTCAATGGGCAAAATGCTAATTTTGCTCTTTCCGTCTGAAACTTCACTTTTCTAATTTTGAATTACCGTCATTGAGGCGACGTTAAATCCATATCAAATGTTGGAATCCTTCATTTCCATTTTTTTTCAATTTCGAGATTCCATTTTGTGATTGATTTTTCGTCAATCGTAATTTCAATTTATCTCGAACTAACGGGTGGCTTTTGCAGACGTTACATGTATCGACTCTATGATTCTCATCACACTTAGGACGGCTCAAGTTACGGCGACTTTGATTGTCATGCAATTGCGACGGTTCATTACTAGTTCCGACGGTCTCGATCATCATAGTTCAATTTAGGAAAATTTTGCAAATTATACTTTGGTTAAATGGCATCATCCGCACTCTAATCGTATAATGCTAGCAATTAATTCCTTAATCGTTATTTGATCGGCCTTTATTGGTTCTAAATGTTCCCTCGACAATTCTTTTGGTCAAAGCACCATTTCCTTTGTCGAGTTTCCTAGGTCCACGTATCTTGTCAAGCGTTGGCCTTTCCCTCTTGGTCAGTCCACACAGGATTGATCAGATCCGAGCGAAGTAAAATTGAAATAAATCTATAGATATTCTTCATTTAATAGTCTCGAAATGGTGGAAATTCAGAATGTAATAAAATTCCAAAACAACTACTAAAGCTTTTGATGAAATGAGAAAGACCGTGGTTGGCGAGATTGAGCTATACGTCTTCATCGGACCAACCAAGTTTTCTATAAACTTCTAAGTAATGGACTTGCCAAGTGCCTTTGAATTTTTACTTGGAAGACCCTAGATTCACACTGTTGGGGCGATGCCCTTAAGTTTACATCAAAAAGTACGATTCGTGGTGGATGGGAAAGTGATTACCATTCACGGAGAAACTGATCTCCTGGCCTATCAAAGTAGAGACATTCCTTATGTCGAGCCAGAAGTCAAACAAGAGGTTAGTTACCACTCCCTGGAGTTGGTGGCTATGATCCTCACACCCGTTAGGACTACACTAAGGGTCCCATTCATCTCTGAATTTAGCCTTTTGCCAGCCAATATGTTACTAACATACGGATATATCCCTGGAAAAGGCTTAGGCAACCATGGCCGAGGGATTCGTATTCTATTACAGTTGGAGTCTAATGAGCACAAAATGGGCTTAGGATATCCAGTTAATCATGTTGACGTCTCTACTTCAAAGAAGCAAGGCCAAGGCCAAGGCAAGAGTCATGGATGCTAAGGACGCCATAGACACCAGAAGGTTTCTCCATTGGTTATCCTATCTAGAAAGGCAAGTCGAAAATGTTCGACAGTCCACTAAATGAGTATTTCTACAGAAACTCGAAGTGGTTGGCAAAAGAAGGCATAATTCGAATAGCGAATCCAAGCCTGACCAATCCATTTCTCGAAGACGATTCTGTCAATATCATCATAGAGTGGCTTGGTGATGAAGCCACTACCTCAAAGTAAAGAAACTTCTCCCTTATTTTCAATATTGCATTTAAGTTATTGCACTGTTGATTTCTTCATTTTATTTCTGTTGCTTTGAAATAGATGTAGGGAAACCTCTTTGGATCTTCAACCGTTGGTCCAAACAGCACATCCTGTAATGCGGTTCATTTTGCATTCAATAAAACATCAGCAGTTTTATTAAGGACATATGGAACCACAAATCAGCCCAGTGATGAAACTAGTCTTCCATATGTGAAGTTTGAGGCTTGATTTGCCATATAATTCTTGATTTTTTAAATGATTTTTGAGGAACAAGGATGTCTAAGGATATGAGGACTAGTTTCGCTTGTGACTTTGTTCACCTTGAAATTTCTTTTGATAAGATTTTTCATATTCATGCACTGCATCTTTATATGAGATATGAATTGACCATTCGATGATGTTTCAGGCATATCGTCTCAAACATGCATACCAAGTTGTTATTACGCGACTCAGATCACCAGGGTGATTATTCCCGTGATATTGAAGAAGATGATGATGAAGGCTATTCTGTCATCTGAAGAGACTGGAATGCCTTTGAGGAATTAGTACCTCCTACTACGGAAGAACCAGTAGTCATTAATTTATGAGATGCTGAAAAAGTCGAGGAAGTGAAGATTAGAGGGCACTTATCCCAAACATAAGCATTCAGATTTGCAGGATTGCTCAAGGAGTACCAAGATATTTTCGCATGGTCATATGCAGATATGTTGGGTCTGAACCCCAGTATCGTGGAGCATGCATTACCCATTTATCCTAATTTTAACCAAACAAATGAAAGCTGAATTATCAGACAAGATCAAAGAAGAAGTGATGAAACTTCTTAGAGTTTGTTTTATCGAAGCAAACCCATATTTAGACTGGATCAAGAATATAGTCCCGGTCATAAAGAGAGACAGAAGAGTCCGAATCTGCATAGATTATCGAGACCTAAACAAGGCGAGTCCAAAAGATGATTTCCCACTCCCCCTATAGATGTACTGGTTGATAGTATAGCAGGATACGAATTATTCAAATTCATAGACAGATTCTCTAGGTATAACCAGACCTTGATGAAGAAGGAAGACAAGGTTAAAACCTCATTCACCACCTCTAGGGGAATTTTTGTTATAAGGTTATATCTTTTGGATTAAAAAATGCAGGGGTGACATATCATAAAGTTATGGTGACCTTATTCCACAACATGATCCATATGGAGATCGAAATATATCTTGATGATATGATCGCCAAGTCCAAAAAGAAGTAAGATCACATTCAAGTACTAAGAAAATTGTTTGAATGATTACGAAAATATAGAATGACACTGAACCCCAATAAAAGTATATTTGGGGTGAAATCTGGGAAGATCCTCGGATTTATGGTCAGTAGTAGGGGCATCAAATTCGATCTTTCTAAAATTCAAGTTATTCATGACATAGCAACTCCCAACAGTGAAAGAATGAATATTCTTGGAAAATTGAATTATATCGCCAGATTTATCAGCCAGTTGTCTGACATGGCTAAACCAATTTTTAAATTGCCGAAGAAGGTGCTAAAGTAGTCCGGGATACGGAATGTAGTTAGACTTTCTAAAAGATTAAGGATTACTTGGCCACTCCACCCTTACTTATACCACCAATCCCGGGTCACCCTTTGACTCTGTATTTAATTGTCCATCAAGAGTCTTTGGAAGCCTTACTCGTTCAAACGAGTCTGATGGATGGCAAAGAGAGGACTATCTACTATCTGAGTAAGAAATTTACTGCATCTGAAATGAACTACGCTCCTGTCGAGAGAGCTGTGTAGCGACGGTACGGGTGCTCTGTAAATTGAGACAATATACCCTACATCACCATATTCAATTGGTGATAAAAAATGACCCAGTCAAGTACCTCTTGGAAAAGCCTGCTCTTATTGAAAAGTTAGCCAAATGGCAGGTGATATTGTAAGAATTTGACATCAAGAGTTCTCCCAAAAAATCTGTAAAGGGACGAGCAACAACCGACATGCTGGCTGAAGGTTTCCAAAACAAACGTCTCCAGAAGAGACAGAAACAGAAGATCAAATTCTAACCTTGACAGAAGATAAGTGGGTCGTGTACTTTGACAGTGCAGTCAATTTGTGAGGGGCCGGCACCGGGGCAGTGTTGATATCCCCAGAAGGTCAACATTATCCAGTCACTGTGAAGCTAATATTTCCCTGTACTAATAACATTTCAAAATATGAGGCATATGTTCTACGCCTACAATTGGCCATCTCCGTGAAAGTACGAAAGTTGCAAGTCTATGGAGATTCGATGCTTATTATTCTGTAGACATAGGGAGAATGGAAGACAAAAGATGCAATACTCATCCCTTACTATGAGTATTTGGAAGAGCTGACTCTTCAATTAGAAGAGGTATCATTCGAATATTTGCCAAGGACGCATAACCAATTTGCAGATGCGTTGGCTACGTTGGCCTCAATGTTACAATTAGTTGATGGATTGGAGATGGAGCCACTAAGAATTGGTATAATCAAGAAACCACCTTACTGCATGATAATCAAAAAATAATTCTATGGAGACCCTTGGTATCATGACATTAAGAATTATCTCCTAAAAGGAGAGCTCCCTAAAGGATGTCAGGCTGGAGATAGGAAATATATAGCCAAGGCGGCTACCAAGTTTTTCCTCAGTGGTAAAACTTTGTACAATAGGTCATTTGACTCAACCCTATTGAGATGTGTAGATGCTAAAGAAGCGAATACGCTCATGAAAGAGATCCATGAATATATGTGTAAACTACACATGAACTGCCATCTCCTCGCAAAGAAGATCATGAGACTTGGTTATTACTGGATGAATATTAAATCAGATTGTAACCAACATGTGAGGTCATGTTATCAATGTCAAGTGTATGGTGATAAAATTAACGCATCCTCATGAACTTCACTAAATGTTGGAAGCTTGGCCCTTTTCCATGTGGGGAATAGATGTCACGCCCCAAACCCGGCGATCACTCGAACAACCCGCCAGGGCATTGCTAGTTTCATTAATACCCAGGATCCTTCGGCCCACCACTTATAAATCTACAGGAATGAAAAGTGCAAGCGGAAGCGAGAAAACCAATTCACTCGCTATTCTCGTAAGAGATGACTTCAGGACAAAACCACACATGAACAAATACTCCATATATAGTATAGGGTTTCGGTTTACAATTCCAACTCTAAGACAATATGAAATCACTAAGGTTACAAAAGGGTAAATCTTCATTTTCCTCCAAGAGCTCCTTCGAATGTCAACCCATGGCAAACTTGGATTTCTATCGTCGGGGACTTGAAAATATTAATCCCACGACAGGGTGAGATATAAATCTCAGTAAGCTAAACCTAACGTTAAACTAGGTTGTCAGTACGTCCAGACACATTTAAAAAAAGTATTCTTGAATGAAAAGCATTAACATGATAAACTACATAACTCTATCAACACATGTCATTCCACTAATTCAAAACCGGTTCAATTCAGTCATAAAATTTCACATGTAAAGCTGAGCTTCGTATTATGGCACGGTTCTCAACCAAAAATAGGTACCTGAAGCCATTTTCAAATCGTGAGGAATTTCTCATCATATATCTCAATTTCCAAATAGCATGGCCCGTGTAATAACGATTCAAACCATTTAGTCAATCACATGTTCGTATGAGGTATTTCCATGAATCATATCGACACCCAAGCCCGCGTCATAACGCATCAAACTATCATAAAGTACTAGGTAGAACTCGCGTCATAACGCATCAGGTCGTGCTTCTCAATTGCCCGCATAACACGCATCAGGCTACTATAACATGCTCAGCAAGACCCGCGTGAAAGCACCTTAGGTCAATATATACTTATTGCCAAGACCTACGTCATAATGCCTCAGGTCATTTTTGTCACGCCCCGAGCCCAACCGGACGCGAGCATCCCACCTTCGCCGTTACCTTTAATGATCTCCCAGGATCCATCGGCCTTAACTACTCAGAACTTCCAAATGATACACGCATGCGGAAGTGTGAAACAACCCCATACAAATAAAACAACAAGATGACTTAGGACAAAAGGGTACACCTTTCATATGGGTCGATCATATTGTAGAGGTTATAATTCTAAATCCCAAAATTTCATCATTACAACCCTAAGGTCACAAAAGGATTCATAACCGTTTCTTCCAGTGACTTCATCGGATGGCAATCATGGCAATCACGGGTTTCCTTCGTCTGGGAGCTAAAAAATGTTATCCCACGACGGGGTGAGATATATAATTTCAGTAAGTCAAACCTAACCCTAAACTAGGCTGCCAGTACCTCCAGACACGTTTGAAAAATGGGTATTTTGGGATAAAATCTTTGGCATGGTAAAATAGGATACTTGTCAAAACTTGGCATTTCAATACCTTCAAATCATCGTGACTCAGTCATAAATCATAACAAATCTAAGCTTCGTACAATGATAGGGTTTTCAATCAAAAGCAAGTACTCGACGCCATTTCAAGACATGAGGATATTTCCAATTCCGTTTTATGAATTTCCAAAAGACATATCCTTTTCTATTACGCCCTTCGAGGGTCATTTTAACTCATGAGGCAAACTTAAAACTCGTGAGGCAAACTTCCATACTTGAGGTAAATCATCCAAGCATGAGGCATATTCAATTTCTCAAAAATCATTCTTGATTTTTTTCGAAAACAGATCTTCAAATATCCACCCATCCTGGGTCGCCCAATTTGGGGCTACGAGATGATTCGATCTCCATATGACCCGCCGGTCCATATGAGACTCTCGCGTTCGGACCTAGAGATGATTCTATCACCATAAGACTCTCGACGCCCATTTTTAATAGAGATGAATCGTGTCAATATGGAACCCTCTAGCCGCACGACCTCATCAGGTCAAATGAGAGGAACTCCCTCCCAATACGTTGGCCAAAATATAATTTCTCGACGATCCCACACGCCAATGGCGATCCTATACGTCAGTGCACTTATAATTTTTCCTGGCGATCCCACACGCCATTGGCGATCCCACAAGCGAGTGCACATATCATTTTCTCGGTGATCCCACGCGCCATTTTATTCAAAAAAATTTCAATTATAGAAAGCCTCAAATTTTCATTTAAAGAAAACAATTCGTGCTTCAAAATTCATCATTCAAGAACAACTTAGGAAATCAAGCAGTTCATCGCCTACTCGAGGCATTCCTTTTAAACGTCCGTCACTGGACACAACATGTTTCGAATCATAAATTTCTCAGAAAAGCACGTATAAATTAAAGTAAAGCCTCAGGTAATTGAATAATTACGACCAATTCATGAAACTCACGCTTGACTTAGTCACGGGCACCTCAATATACTCGGTTCAAACAGGAATTTCCATAAAACATGTCGAAAGGTCCAATCACACTCCATGACCAGATTAGACTCCTCAATTCAACCTCGATTTCAAAAGTTTCATGTCATGAAATCACTCAACTTCAATTCATCAAAATAGGGGAGAATTAAGTTTCCTCGCGCCTCCCATAAAATCAGTTCCTAAAACCTTTCATTCCAACTCAAAACTTCGTTCTTTAGTAACCTAACATCCTAATGAAGGTTTAGGCATAACTTACCTCTAGCTTAGGCTAAGCAATTTCATAAAACGATCGACGCATCGTCGCAGCACCAAGCTATCCACTCTTGGCCTTCCACGACCAGTTTATTCTCAAATTAACTGATATTGATCTATTGACCTTCTGAGAAATCTACTTTCATAAACTTATACTTCAAGGTCTTACGAACGTATGAGCAAAAAAGGAGCTCAATTCAGATATCGGACGACCTAGAACGAGCCATTTTAAAACTAGTGCGTGCTAGGAACAGATTTACACGGTTCTCGATTTTCACATCAAAGCAGCCCTTTAAACATGTCTAAACTCCAATTCTTTGCAAAATATCATTGCCAACATATCATACAACATCTCAAAGGGTCTTACCAAGCAATTCATGGCAAGGTGACGGTCCAAAGCTCTTCGAACAGCCTTGGTTTCTCACGGTCGGCAAGCGAACAGAAACTGACCTTGGAATTTCACACAAAACCAACTTCAAAATCCATTCTATCTCCAATCAATTCTCAAAAATAATTTTCTTAGCTCCTAAACTAAGAGTCTAGAGGATCTCACCCAAATTTTGAAAGCAATCGAGCCCTCGAAGAGGGCGAACGAAGACCCTTTCCCAAACCAAGTCAAATACCAACCAACCTGACCTTTTCCAACTCAAACAGATCTATAGGACAAACGGTTGGGTCAAATTGAGCTTATTATACCTTGTTAGAATGGCAAGACGATAATCTTTCCGATGGTGGTGATTTTACCTTAATCCTATAGCAGACGACAAAGTTGCAGTTGAAATAGTGGACTTGTCAGAGCAGGGCAGCGATCTGTCGACGGGCGAGAGAGAATAAAGGAAGAAGAAGAAGAAGAAAAGAAAGAGAAAGTGGAGAGAGCGAGGGCTAAAGAAAATGAAGAAAGAGTGGTCTTCTTACTTTTCTTAGTCCCCAAGTCAAGAAGAGAGAGAGGAATGGTAGGTAGAGAAATGACTTGAAATTAATGCTAACCTAGGTCCCTAAGTCCTAATTAGTAGGCTCGTCTTTTCTCCATCAAAATATCAAGAAACTAATTGACCAAAGTATCCTCCAAATTATGGTCACCATAGAGGAAAATAAATGACTAAAATGCCCTTGCTTGCTCTTAAAAGAAAGAATATCCTTAGGGGCAAAATGGTCATTTCGCACTTTCCGTCCAAAATCTCACTTTTCCAATTTAAATTGCCATCGATGAGGCGACGTCCAATTCTCTTCCAATGTTGGAATTCCTCAATATCCAATACCCAATTCTAAGGCCAAATTCAGGTCGAGTTCTTATCGACTGTAATCCCAGTTTATCTCAAACTGACGGGTGACTCTTGCAGGCACTACGCGTATCGACCTTAGGATTTCTCATGTCGTGGAGACTTTGATTGTCATGTGATTGCGAGGGTTTATTGTTAGCTTCTGCGGTCCTGATTATCGAAATCTGATTTATGAAATTCTCGCAAATTACACATTGGTTAAGCGGAATCACTCACGTCCCAACGTATAACGCTAGCAAGGCATTCCACGATCGTTCCTAGATCGATCTCTGCTAACCCAAAATATTCCCTCGACAATCCTTATGGTTAAAGTATCATTTCTCATTCAAATTTCCCAAGTCTATGCACCCGACTCCGCATCAGTATTTCCCTTTTGGTCAGTTAACTCGGGAGTAGTCAACTCCGAGCGAGTTACAACTAAAACACATCAATCGATGTCCTTCCATTCAATAACCTCGAGAGGGTCGTGATTCGAAATGTCACAACTCTTCCCCCCTTAAAGAAATTTCGTCCCCGAAATTTTTCATATTTCAATTATTCAATCTCATGGGGTAATGACGTCTCATCACATCCCCATTCTTCAAAGTAGTTCCTCTCATTACTTGTCGTTCTCACTTGTCTTCTCTAACAAAAGTCATCTTCCTCCAGGACTTGTTTCCCTCAATCCTCAACCTGTACTTGCTTTTCTCTATTCTCTTAATATTTATTGGTGATACACCTTCGAGCATTCGAATCTTCCTTTCAATCTGCCTATTGGTCCGAGGAGAACACGTACATCACACTGCAACCCTACTTTTGAAATTCCAGTCGAAGGCTTTTCCAAAATGTCGCCTTAAATTCGTGTTCTTTTTCTTTCACGATCCTTATCAAAGCATCATGAAGACGTACTCCTTGGTGCCTCTATCATTTAGCATAATCATCCAATTCAAACGTCTTTTCGTATCATTGGGGACGCCCAAATTTCATTAGCTTACCCTCGATTGTTCAAATCGAACCAAAGCCTTCTTGACTTCTCAGGCAAACTCATGATTGAGTCCTTAATAGCTTTTCCTCGACTATATTCAAGATTCTCCAATGACCAATTTAATCCACCAACTTGCAACGATTATGCTTTCACTTCAGTCCCTTTGGAGTAGTCAACATTTCCAACACTCGCAGTTCACACAGTTGCGAGGTCTTTACTTACACGAGCAACACCCTTGTATCCGTAAGTAATTTCATCCATCAGCGTTGCTTCTCATCAATTCCTCTCGAGAAATCCATACTTCAAGTTCTTACAGTTTGTATAAACTCGAAACCTTTCTTCTCGCGAGTCTTCTTTTCCCAGATCTTTCGCAAGGACGGTCATATTTCGATTTCAATCATGCATTGGATATTCCCTCCCACTCATGAAGTCCTATGGCCGCGACATGTAAGCAACAACCTTCCACATTGCACTAATTCACAATTAAATTTTCTTTTCACGTTACGCCATCATAACTCTCGCCATCCTTCACTTTCCAATGAAATCACCATCATCGGTGCGGTCACCAACTAGGCTTAAGTCCTTGGGACTTCTTTTCACATTCGTTCATCCACTCGCGCCACAGCTCATCCTTAGTCCATTCCCTTAATGGAATAGCTCCTCTGGGAAATCTTCCCACGATGTCTATGGCAGATCATTACAATCCATCAGACTTAGGAGGTCTCAAGCCTTAGTAGTTCACGTCGGCCTTAGTCAGCCTATCGCCATCTCCTACTTTCGGAGATCTACAAGGATTTCACTCCTCAGAACTACCTGGCCAAGGAATTTTACCTTATCAAGCCCACGACTCGTACTATTCAACTTAGCATATAGCGAACGTTCTTTTATGGTTCATGAGGCAATTCTCAAGGCGTTCATACCCTTACGACTCCTTAAATGAGTCTGAGCATCGTCTCTCAAGATGGTAACAATCCATTCAATTATTCCTTGGATGCTCAATCTGGCTTTTGTCAACTCCTTTCTGCCAGGTGTCAAATTTTTGAAATTGTTCCTCATATTTTTCACTTAAGAGCTCAGACCTTAGCTCTCTTTATCAGGGTCTCCACTAGGACCACGCAACATTTTGTTCATTTTTGTCACTCTTCCATGAGGAAGCACTCTTATCTTACCCGCTGGTTTCCACAACCAGTTAATGCAACTTTATCCCAATTCCGTCTGTTTCACTGAACGTCGACATTATCTTGGAATTCAACGTTGTCCACAGGACAATTTCTCGTACTTCACTTCCAAGAATCATTCAGGCTCTGCGTCTTCTTTCCCAGTCTAGACGCTCCATCTTAATATCAAGACAACTAGGATCTTCTCTTCCTTTTACACTAGGGTCTCTTACCCTATGAAAGAAACTACACACTTCAGTGGCATTCTCTCACTTCGAATCTGCCTTTTCCTTCCTATTCTTTAGAGTGTCAATCTTGGAGTATGCACTAACGGCGATACGCGCACTGCTAATTCAAATATCACCATGCCTGACACTCTTCTTCGAGTGACTCAATCACCTCAAACGACAAGATTCCGAGGAGTCGAGGTTCTTCCTTGGTCTCCACAAATTTTCGCATCGAATACTCAATTCAATTACCTCGAGTCACTTTGTAATTACACTCTAAATGTTTTTTTTCTCTTACTCACCCATTCATTAGGACCGCGAGTAGCCAGGACCATCAAGTCCATTCACTTTTTTTTTCATTAACGACCATCTCATGGTCCAATCATCCTTTAAGAACGACGCCCTAATCTTTAGGGGTGATAATACACAATACCACTTCTAGTGGTCTAGATTTATCCTCAATCAATTTCATAGGATCACCAATGTCAGATAACTGACATATCTCTTTCCTCAACTTTCCCCACGACGGAAGGAACGACATGTCAGTCTCTTATTACGAGACTTGCGCCAAGGTAACAACCATCCTTTACAGGCACATTCTATGGAAATCTCTATATTCATAATCCATGAATGGAAATCCTCTTGTGTATTCCTCTTTCTAACATCTACTTCCTTTCTTAGGGTCTATTACAATTCCTCCAAATCAAGAATAACAACTAGCCATAAGGCTCTCAAGTTTCAATCCACTCAGGGATTTACTTATCTTATTCAAGGGTCCTTGATCACTTTTAATGTACTTAGGAGACCTTGAGAACTCTATCTCACTTTGGTTGATTATCCTCCGATCCTTGCAAAATTATCAGGATCCAAACAACTTTTGCTCTCGAGCAATCTCAGGAGGATACTTTCTGTCAAACAACTCAATAGAGGTAGTCTAGGAAGATATCAAGCTTTCAGGGAAAACTTTTCCTTTGGTGGCATTTCACCAATCATCAACAGCTTCGTAAGGCAAATAACTGCTAGGGTCACTTTCTTTCTTCAGTGTACCTAAAAACCTCTAAGGTTTTCTCACAAAACCCTCAATTTAAAAGAAAGCAGTTTCAAATTCCCTCCTCCCATCAAACTCAATCAATCAACCCTATAAATAGCTTCACAAGCTTTTCAAAACTCTCGTGGTTCTTCCCACGCATTCAATTTAGAAAGCGGTAACTCAGAGTTACCTTTCTCGTGATTTCCATCTTTTAACTCATCAGCACTAGTATCAGTCGTCCCAATGACTTGGGTACAATGTCAGCTCCTTCTCGAGTCTGTCTACCCATCCACTTTTCTCATTTTCATTGAAAGTTCTCATGACCACTTATCACACTTGGGTCTCGCATGATTAACAAATCGAGCCATATTCTCTTCTAGTACTCATATTCCAGTCGCTCATCTTTACTCAATTTTCATGATCCATCTCAATTCTTGAATCATCCACGCCATGTATACTCGAGCCCAATGCTCTTATACGACCATACTTTGATCGTTTAACGTCATTAGGTTCTCATATCACTTGAACCACTATGATTCCCTCTAGGAATCAAAGACTTAAGTCCTCTATTCAAGTCTAGTAGTCTTAGGTTGCTCATCTTATCAACTATCACAAGCAATCAACCATCTAGTGGTTTTAAGCAAATCCTTAATCAATCGCCAATTATCTAGGGATTTCAAATCATCATTCATCAGTAATCACTTATCAAGCCAGCCTTTTCCAAGCAATTCCACAACTAGTAGTCATCTACTAGGCAAACTCTCGAGTCACAATTCATTGGGTCAAGTGCTCACACCTTAAGTCCAAACGTATCTGCGACTTAGCAGTAACTCAACAGGCTATCTCAACTTCACAAGATACTAGTCAAACGACATTCATTGCCAAAACTCGCCATACAGGCCAAACATACTAGTCAATTTCCTTTTTTTTTAAACAACACCCACTGCCATGTACGGAGCTCCTAACCATGCTAATAGCGTATGCCATTACAACTGCCATGCAATTTTAAAAATTTACCTTGAAGGTCACTTCAGTGCAATACATCTCTTAACCAAAATTAGACTCAACCCAATACCTAGACTCTCTCTTTCAATTTATGACTTGGGTCATTCCTGCCTCCTTACTATCTTAGAAGCCTGCCAGGAGCCACTCTTTGTCCGAACCTCTCTGTCCTGGTGTACAATCCCCGCCCTCGTCAGACCTAGTCATTACAGGCTGTCCCAAGTCATACATCTACGAAGAGAGTCTCGTTCCATATGTCCCATAACATGCATCATCACGGTTTGTAGATATCCCGTCAACTTGTCACATACCAAGCGATGGTTTATTAAATCTGATGATGATAAGTTCACGCATATCACCTTCCTCAACTTTCATTTCAATACCATAAACACATGCACTGAACGAGCATCCTCAATACTCGCCACACCACATTCATTTTCAAATCAGTTCTTATCCATGGAAGGTTTCTAATTCCACAAACGACCATCTCACAGATCAATTGCCTATGTTGAACCACATACCTCAAGGGTACAATGACGATCATATAATCCAATCGACCGTCTATTCATAAGCAATTCTCTATTAACGTCAAGCACATTCACAACCTCAAATCCATGCAATGGCTCCTCAATTTTTACTTGCTTCCTTGTGAACTCAATCACACCATTACCCAATATCATCGATTAAAATCGATACTATAACCATTAAAGTGCAACACAAATTCAAGCCTATAATCCTCAAGAATTGGCAATTAGTGTCTAACCCTAAGGGTCTCACTATCGAATTAACCTCAAGTCATCACTCATTATCACTCCAAGTCTCAATCAAGTTGGATCGAGCTAACCTTGTTCTGATATCACTTAAATTGGGATGTCACGCCCCGAGCCCGGCGGGTCGTGAGCATCCCACCTTTATCGTTACCTTTAATGATCTCCCAGGATCCATCGGCCTGAACTATTCAGAACTTCCAAATGATACATGCATGCGGAAGTGTGAAACAACCCCATACAAATAAAACAATAAGATGACTTAGGACAAAATGATACACCTTTCATAAAGGTCAATCATATTGTAGGGGTTACAATTCTAATTCCCCAAATTTCATCATTACAACCCTAAGGTCACAAAAAGATTCATAACTGTTTCTTCTAGTGACTTCATCAGATGCCAATCCATGGCAATCACGAGTTTCCTTCGTTTAGGACCTGAAAAATGTTATCTCAAGACGGGGTGAGATATATAATCTCAGTAAGTGAAACCTAACCCTAAACTAGGCTGCCAATACCTCCAGACACTTTTGAAAAATGAGTATTTTGGGATAAAATCTTTGGCATGGTAAAACGTGGTACTTGTCGAACTTGTCATTTCAGTACCTTGAAATCATCCGGACTCAATCATAAATCATAACAAATCTAAGCTTCGCACAATGACAAGGTTTTCAATCAAAAGCAAGAACTCAACGCCATTTTGAAACATGAGGATATTTCCAATTCCATTTCGTAAATTTCCAGAAAACATACCCTTTTCTATCACGCCCTTCGAGGGCCATTTTTAACTCATGAGGCAAACTTAAAATTCATGAGGGAAACTTTCATACTTGAGGTAAATCATCAAAACATGAGGCACATTCAATTTCTCAAAAATCATTCTTGATTTTTCCGAAAAACAGATCTTTCCATATTCGCCAATCTTGGGCCGTCCATTTTGGGGCTGCGAGATGATTCGGTCTCCATATAGCCCATTGGTCCATACGAGACTCTCGTTTTCGGACCTAGAGATGATTCGGTCACCATACAACTCTCGACGCCCATTTTCAATCGAGATGAATCGAGTCAATATGGAACTTTCTAGCCGCACGACCTCGTCAGGTCAAATGGGAGTAATTCCCTCCCAATACGTTGGCCAAAATATAATTTATCGGCAATCCCACACGCCATTGGAGATCCCACACGCTAGTGCATATATATTTTTTCTCGACGATCCCATACGCCGGTGCACATATCATTTTCTCGGTAATCCAACATGCTATTTTATTCACAAAAATTTCAATTATAGAAAGCCTCAGATTCTCATTTAAATAAAACAATTCATGCCTCAAAATTCATTATTCAAGAACAACTCAGGAAATCAAGCAGTTCATCGCCTACTTGAGGCATTCCTTTCAAACGTCCGTCACTGGAAACATGTTTCAAATCATAAATTTCTTAGTCAGGCACATATAAATTCAAGTAAAGCCTCAGGCAATTCAATGATTACAACTAATTCATGAAACTCACGCTTGACTTAACCACGGGCACCTCAATATACTCGGCTCAAGCAGGAATTTCCATAAAACATGCCAAAAGGTCCAATCACACTCCATGACCAGATTAGACTTCTCAATTCAACCTCAATTTCAAAAGTTTCATGCCATGAAATCACTCAAGTTCAATTTATCAAAATAGGAGAGAATTAAGTTTCCTCGCGCCTCTCACAAAATCAGTCCATAAAACCTTTCATTCCAACTCAAAACTTCATCCTTTAGTAACCTAACATCCTAATAAAGGTTTAGGCATAACTTACCTCGAACTTAGGCCAAGCAATTCCATAAAACGATCGACGCATCGTCGTAGCACCAAGCTATCCACTTTTGGCCTTCCACGACCAGTTTCGTTCTCAATTAACTGGTATTGATCTATTGTCCTTTTGAGAAATCTACTTTCATAAGCTTATCCATCAAGGTCTTATAGACGTGTGAACAAAAATGGAGCTTAATTCGGATGCCGAACGACCTAGAACGAGCCAATTTAAAATTAGTGTGCACTGGAAACAGATTTACATGGTTCTCGATTTTCACCTCACATCATCCCTTCAAACACTTCTAAACTCCAATTCTTTACAAAATCTCCTTGCCAACACATCATACAACATCTCTAAGGATCTTACCAATCAATTCATAACAAGGCGACGGTCCAAAGCTCTTCAAACAGCTTCGGTTTCTCACGGTCAGCAAGCGAACAGAAGCTGACCTTGTAATTTTACACAAAACCAACTTCAAAATCCATTCTATCTCCAACCAATTCTCAAAAATAATTTTCTCAGCTCCTAAACTAAGGGTCTAGAGGATCTCACCGAAATTTTGGAAGCAATCGAGCCCTCAAAGTGGGCGAACGAAGACCCTTTCCCAAACCAAGTCAGATCACGACCAGCCTGACCTTTTTGCCACTCAAATAAAGCTATGGGACAAACGGTTTGGTCAAATTGAGTTTATTATACCTTGTTATAACGGCAAGACGATAATCTTTCTGATGGTGGTGGTTTCACCTCAATCCGATATCAGACGAAAAAGTTATGGCTGAAACAGTTGACCAGTCGGAGCAGGGCAGCGAGCTGGCGACGGGCGAAAGAGGGAAGAGGAAGAAGAAGAAGAAAAGAAAGAGAAGTGGAGAGAGAGAGAGTGCTGAAGAAAATGAAGAAAGAGTGGTCTTCTTAGTTTTCTTAGTCCCCAATTCAATGAGAGAGAAAGGAATGGTAGGCGGGAAAACGACTTGAAATTAATGCTAACATAGGTCCCTAAGTCCTAATTAGTAGGCTTGTCTTTTCTCCATCAAAATATCAAGAAACTAAATTGACCAAAGTGCCCTCCATATTTCGATCACCATAGGGGAAAATAAATGACTAAAATGCCCTTGCTTGCTCTTAAAAGAAAGAATATCCTTGAGGGACAAAATGGTCATTTCGCACTTTCCATCCAAAATATCACTTTTCCATTTTAAATTGCCCTCGATGAGGCGACGTCCAATTCTTTTCCAATGTTGGAATTTCTCAATGTCTGATACCCAATTCTGAGGTCAAATTCATGTCTAGTTCTCGTCGAATGTAATCCCAATTTATCTCAAACTGACCGGCGACTCTTGTAGGCGCTACGTGTATCGACCTTAGGATTTCTCATGTCGTGGCAACTTTGATTGTCATGTGATTGCAAGGGTTTATCGCTAGCTCCTGCGGTCTAGATCATCGGAATCTGATTTAGGAAATTCTCGCAAATTACACATTGGTTAAGTGGAATCACCCGCGT